>VSWD01000013.1:39551096-40151096 GCA_033119305.1 Pinctada imbricata
ATTGGCGTATTTGTGGGTTCGTACAGACAATCGCGAAGTTTTTGTAACGTACGTCGCAGAGGGGATTTCTGTTTATTTTATTCCCGAAAATTAACATTAACAAATACTATAATATGAACATGTTCAAATTATTTGTAAAACATGTACGTGTGTCAAACAATCAATGTAAATGGTACGGGGATCGATAACCTACATGTTTCTGTCCTCAAATACCAGGTTTTAGTATTTTTGTCATCTACAAATTTTGTTAAAAACATACCTTGAAATAACCGGAAAAATGGGCAAATATTTAACATTGTATATAGCTCGAATATGCTCCGGGGGCCTGTAATTAAGCGTTCAATTTTTCAAAGCCAAAACCCAATGATACTCAACATTTTTTACTCGATATCGTACCAATATTCTAAGTACATGTTACAGTAAGGACAAATCAACAAGCCAGGGGCGAAGCCAGGCGTACATTTGTACGCAAAAACGTCCACATTGTCTCGCGAAAAAAAAGGAGAGCGCCTCCAGTTGCCAAAAAGAAGGGGGAGGGTCTTTTGAAATAGTATTTAAAGCAAACTACTATTCAGAAATAGATCAAAGACACCCCAGAAACCACCGATTTGAATGCATTTTTCGTAATTTTCTCGTGTTTCATTAGGACTCAATACAACCATGCGCGGATCCAGAGGGGGGACCGGGGGTCTGCCCCCCCCCCGAGATTTTCGGAGGTGGGGTCCAGCTTTGGCCCATTTCTAATTGAAATGGGTCTAAAATGCATGGAAGGGCTTTGAAACCTAAAATTTCGGCTCGCTTCGCTCGCCATTTACAAATACAAAACTATCTTTTCTGCAAAATTCCTTAATTATTATCAATTGTTCATACTAAGTAATTTCATATAATTGTCTTGGGTCTCAGGAAGTCATATTTTGAACAGTCCCTTACTTCATAGGATGTAACCTCCTTCATCTTTTTCAAGGTTTTGTCATTTTAAGATGTCTGATTATTTGGAAAATGCCACATCTCTTATCTATTATTCTCATGAAATTCGCTCCGTTCGCCGATATTCAATGTTATAAATAATCATCTCGATCGAATCAAGAGAAATTCATATTTCATATCTAAAAAAAATCTGGCTCGCTACGCTCGCCAATTCTTCATGAAAATAAACGTGAAAGGAAAGCTAACAAAATTGCCCCCTCCCCATCATGTGCACCGATGTATATGTACCTGTATGATAGGTAGACTTCCTTAAATTTTGGACCCCCTCTGACCAAAAATGCATGATACAACGATCGCTAACAAAGTGGAAAGACTTTATGTGGACGTACATATATAAGTATTTAGTGAATGTAATGTTCACATCTCAAGTTTTCTTCATCTTAGATACGGTTCATCGTCTGCTGACATCGAATCATATGCGTTATCCCATCTAAATTCAGCTCAAATACGCTCCAGAGGTCAGCAATTTGCTTCATGTTTTCAAAATTTTCACGGGGGACCCCCTTCAAGGGGATGGGTAACATATTTCCATACTGTCCCCACTTGACCCTTCGGGCCTCGCAAGTCATCCCCCCAAAAAGTGTCTGTGCCCCCGGACAGCTGAAGTTCTTGGTCCAACCCTTCTTTATAGACGTCCACATCGAAAACAGCCTGGCTACGCCCCTGCCAGCAGTAAAGGAGAATTTTTTTTTATTTAGAAATCTTTATTATCCACATAAATTGAGTGGAAAAAATGGTCTGAATATTCGAGAAGGTAAGGAGAAAATGTGCTCCAGAATGCACCATTTTATTCCATTTTTTCAAAAATTTTCCGGGGGAGGCCCCCCGGACCCCCACCTACAGGAGGGGGAACCCCCTCCCGTACCCTCCCCCGCTCGGCACTTCGTGCCTCGAATCGACCCAAAGGGTCGATTCAAAACCCCCCCGCTTGCCACTCTGGATCCGCCACTGATGTTCTAATTATAAGCGAGTGCCATTTTTTAAGAATTTCGTCGAGTTGTTCTATATATCCCACCCTTTCCCCTTTGTGTTGATAAATGGCCCCTAGCAAAATATCAAATGCAGATAAAAATGACTACTGAACTTAATATGATTTTCTTGTAGTTAAATGGATGGTTTCAATCCCGAGTGTCTTAAATTTATACCCTATAAACTCCCCCTCCCCCCCCCCTTAAAAAATTTCAAATATTTTTTTATAAAGCTTAAAGAAGCATTAAAATTAATGAAGTCCAAAATCCTGTGACCTAAAAGGGTTCACGCTGCGTACCCATGGATATGAGAGTCGCACCGGGGGGGGGGGGGGGGGTTGTAGGGGCACTTTGACATCATGTCCAACTTGAAGATATTTGCGCGCCGTCATGACAGCATGTTTTGGATCGGCACCCCAGTGTGCTTTTCCTCAAAACTTTTTTTTTCTGTGAACTATCACAGGGAAAGATAAAGAAATAAATTAATTGAAGCTCAAAATAATTATGTATATTTGTAATCAACAATTATTTGTCAAACTTACAGTGATTTTTTTTTTTTTTTGATCGCTCATGAACCTAAGGATCCGCTGCCGACATTAATATCTGCTCTAGCCTAACATTATGCTTAGGGAGAGATCGAGAGATAATTGATAATCGATTACTTTGCTTTTCATGTTTGATCCTTCATGAATGCATGTACGATCGTCTGTACGCTTAAATATGAAAGGGGGATTGCAGATCTATCCGGGATCTCATTAATAAATTACCCCTAGGCCCATCCCCCGGCTCCCACCACCACACAAGAAGACAACTTGTATTTTTTAAAATGAAGTTATAAACACGAAAAAGTTCTGCCCTATTGTTACTTTCTGACGTATTGATGAAACACAAGACAAGTGGGACACTTCTCAGTCATAAATTTTAAATCTCTTTCATAAATACAGTATATAAATACAATATAATTTAAACAGGACAATTCGTCGAAAAGAATTCATTGTCTTCTCACACAATTTTTTTATCAACTGAGCTTTAAAATGCCGATTGGGCCAGCTTCGCCCTCAATCATAACATACAATATGTGGGGTGGATATAGTTTTTCAAGTTTGGTCCAGTCCCTCCCGAGACTTCAAGTCTAGTCTATGAACGTAAATAATTGTACATATTTTGATTCTTTGATTCCAAGGGACAGGCCAATCAAGCCTTATTCTGGGCTTGCATCCCCCAAGAAAAAAAAAAAAAAAAAAAAAAAAAAAAAAAACAGAAAAAAAAAATGTTTTAGTTTTAACATATTTTATTTCATAATAACATGAAATAGGATGGGGCAAAAATTATAACAACATTACATAAGTCCTCTCCTTATCATACACAACATATAAATATCAAGATGGCAACTTAAAAAAATATGTAGATATACTAGTGAAAAAAAAAATACGAAAAACGTCTATCCACGGCACTGACTCCAAATTTTCAAATAACCAGGTATATTTTGGTCCATTTACAGAAAAAACAAAAAACAGCAACATTCGCCCCTTGGTCCCCCAGCAAAAGGAGCGCTTGATCCGCTACTGATACTCGATCAATATCAATGGCGGATCCAGCGCCCCCTTTGCCGGGGGGTCAAGGGGCGAATTTTGCCGATTGTGATTGAAAATGGGCCAAAATATACCTGTTTTTGGAAAGTTTGGGGTCAGTGCCGAGGGTGGGGGGGGGGCGCCCCCTCCGCCCCCCCCCCCCCCCCCTGAATCCGCCACTTAATATTGTCTGGATCTCCGAGCTGGAAACACAAAATCACCTCAGTGCTAATCACTAATCACCTCTAGGCCTAGTGAATATTTATTTTCTTTTCGAGGTTTAAAATAAAAATATTCATTATGGCAAAATATATGTATATGAAATAAAAAACAGAACAATCAAAAAAAAAAAAAAAAAAAAAAAAAAAAAAAAGAAAAAGAAAAGAAAGAAAAGAGAGAGTGAAAAAACGCTGAAAAATACAGCGGGCTCTGTGTTCGCGCTAGCACAATTTCAAATCAAATATTGACCAATCAGAAGCGAGCATTTTATTTGTATACAGAGGAAACTCAGAAGCGGGTTGAAAGTTGTTTTCCCACGAAGAAACTAAGCAAAACATGTTTATTTGGGTAATCCCATGGCGATAAATGGTAAGATGCATTTCTTAGTCATTAATATTTACTTTTTAACGTGCATTTCCCAAAATAAAGACGCCGGCTTGGTCAGTTCGACCCACGCGCTGATTTTTCTTGTTCTTGCTTTTATTTTACGACGATCCTGTGGACTATTTGAATCACTTTTTATAAATTTAGACATATTTGTATCATTACTTCCTCCTAAAAAGGAACATGTACCAGGAAAAATCTTTGTTTACTTTGTTGCAAGCTATCCCCCCCTAGCGCTAGATATACGCTACTGTATGTAATATACAGAGCGTTAGTGCAACAGGTTCGTTTGGTTGGAAGTTTATTTTTTGAGGAATATTGTGCCCTGCATTCTTCAAATCAGCTCATCAATTTACTAAACTTTACCTAGGCATGGATAATTTTAACTGTTACTGTTTTAAAACTTGTAAATCCACGAACATTTGTTTTTGTCTCAGTTCTAAACAGAAATGTCTGCCATTTTTCCGGATGTGCAAGATCCGATCAATTCGACCGTTGCACATTTCAGTCTGTATAAACCTCTCCTTTGTTGGTGCTCTCAACCTATGGGATCATATATTTCGCATGTAGTGGCATTATAAACCTGAAAATGAAAAAGAAAGAACTTGGAACAGTTAAATGAATGATTTGTATACGTTGCCTTGTTTCGACCTTGGTCCCTAGGGGTGAGTGCTCCTACAAAAGAGAGGTGCTTTCCCATTGAAGTATGCTTAGGTCGAATTGACTAGATATTGTACATCCGGTAAAATGGCAGTCATTTATGTTTAGAACTGGGTCTAAAACAAATGTACATGGATTAACAAGTTTTAAGACATTAACAGGTAAAATTATCCATGCCTAGGTTTTGCTTAGACCACAAGAGAGTCGTCTTGAAACAAATGGGATGTATAATATTTTTCTTATAGCAAATAATTTGCGCGCATACATGTCTGCGCTCACCTTCCCGTGAACATTACCGTTTTCACCAAAGCGATGATATTTAATACATCGCTTTTGCATCTAAAGCTATCCCCCCCCCTTCCCTTTCGGCCTTTGCCATGGGAAGGATTGGGTAAATTTCAGGGCTCGCGCTGTCGTTCGCCATTTTCGCCATTGGCGAAAAAAAATCAAAAGTGGCGAAAGAAATTCGTAAGTGGCGAAAGTCGATTTTTTCCTCTATAAATCTTTTTTATATTATTTCATTTGGTGTCTAAAAATCAATAAATCAGCGCTGTATGTTGCGGGACCTTACCTGAGATTGACCACTGCTTTTATTACTTAATTGGATAATTGGATTATCACCGGGGGATATCTAGCGGCGCTTCACAGTGCAGGTACACGTATTGATGTAAGTATTTACCTGTGTTTGTATAGTCACCTTTCGTATAAACATTATAGAAACTTTACAATTGAAAAAATACCAAAACAAGCGCGATCAAAGAAAAGAAAAAAATTATTGAAATTAAATTTAATAAAGAGTACGGACGCTATGATTCTGTTATACCTTAGATTTTTTTAATGAAAATTGTTCTCATTCTTTAGACAATTTATATCTAGATATGATGGTTAAGAGAAATTAGATTTGGCCGACGATCGGCCCGTAAAATCTCAGAAACTTTCAGCGTTTGGCTTTACTGTAAAAAATTCTGAATCGGAATCTGAAAATGAAACGGCAAATGCGTCACCATCAGCATGTTCAGTTAAACGTAAATTTAATCCAAGCTGGCGTTTTAACCGAGACTGGCTAAGATATGACAGTTCTTTAGGCCTTATTTTTTGAGATATTTGTATTAAAGCTCGCGTGCAAAATTCGTTTGTTGACAGTTGTTCTCCGATAAAAAAAGACAACGTATGCAAACATGAAAACCGCAAAGGCACATTTACCGACTTTTCATTTTAAGTTTTAATCATCATATCGATCCATTCGAACTGTCTTTTATTAATTGTTTTTTTTATTAGGTGACAATAGCCATGCCTCCGCAGTGTCCATTCTGAAAGAGCCGTTTCCAAGAGCAATACTGCTATCCTGGCAGCTTTGCGTACCACGTACTTTGCCGCGACCCATGACCTTGCCAACGCCATGGTGCCCCAACTTAACGATCTCTGCATATTGCAGGTACACTGATATAACAGTGTGGACAATTTTGACTATATCAGTGCTTTTAAACAGTGGGTGAACATGAAGAACAGGAGAATTATGGTGCCTAAATATTGAAAGTGACAGACTGTGCTTCTTATCATTTACAACATACATGTATTGAGTACTATATCATAGTGCTTTTTCTTGAACATTTTTTGCCCTTTTAACTTTAATGATGCAAATAGTTTTTGTTGTTTTATGTTGATACATAGACTATGCTTAAATGTTTGATTTAATAAACATGAATTAATGGTGTATTATGGTTTATCATATTTCTATTATAATTTCCATTAGAAATATACAATATGGGTAGTTAAAAGGAATATAATGCGACAAAAGATGTTCTGCGACAGCGAAACATCTTTTGCGCGTGACAGAAAGTCCTCCGCGCAAAAAGTGGCTACACTTTTTTACAAGCCAGTGTGAGCCCTGAATTTAAAGATACATGTTCTTCAGGGCGTCAGGATTTTTCATATTGATGTCTTTTCTAGTGTTGTAATGATAGTCGCTGAATCTTCAGTGGCGGATCCAGCGCCCCCTTCGCCGGGGGATCGAGGGGCGAATTTTGCCGATTTTTACTGAAAATGGGCCAAAATATACCTGTATTTGGAAAATTTTGGGTCAGTGCCGGGGGAGGGGCGTCCGCCCCCTTCGCACCCCCCTGAATCCGCCACTGATCTTGAAAAGTGCTGACTATCGATAATGATTTCGAAAATCGATTGTCGCTGTTGAAGTTACACGAAATGATCTCAGTGCGAAAAGTCTTTGCTATAATTCAAAACTAAAAACTAGACGCGATCGCTTTTGCAAAGTTACCGGTTGAGGAGGAGCAGATTTATCCATATCCCGGCAGTACTAAGTCCGCAGCATGGGACTGTTTTGGCTTTAATAGAAAGAAAAAGGAAGGCCCCCCTTCTATCATGCCTAAAGCAAACCTCGAGATAAATACCTTTATTTGCAAGATCTACTTGCATACGTACGCCCTGAGTATTCTCCTTCTGAAGATACAAAACATATAACAATTTTAAAGTAAAAAAGTCTGATTCTGACATCGATGTACTCCTCCGATAGTTCCCGATAATCATGATAATTGATAGTAAATTTTTTTCTGATTTTACAACTCTAGTCTTTTCGTATTCAGTTATTTGTAGTTTTCGTTCCAATTGTCAGGATTTTTCATACCAATAGATGATTTTCCAATAAACTTGTGAGACAGTCAAACACCCAGGGATGCAAATAAGCACTCGCCCGCTCGCCAATGCGACTAAAATTCAGTGTGGACTACCAAAAATGTTTTTCTTATCGCCCACTTGGCGACCGTAAAATTCCAATCTTTATTATTTTCTTGTATCAAAGTTGCCGTAACTAACGTTTGTAAACAAAAACTCATGGGCATTTGTCAAATTTTCGGTTCGCTTTCTGGCGGAAAATGAATAGATCTCTCTTATTTCCTTGTAAAGACGTACTGTAATTTTAGATCAGTACAAATGTATATGCCAAAACTAACTAATGTTTCCAAAAGCACACAAAGTCACTGTCTGGAGACCGACTGACGTGTACGTAATATGTTTATAAATGGATTTACCTGTATTTATTGATTTATTTAAAGGTACTTGTACTTGAAATAAACTCGACATATACACTGTACAAGGAGAGAAGGGGGTTTGGGATGTAGATTTAGATACATTTTGATGTGGGCTAATCGTTTTGATGTAGGCGCCTAAATTTATTGACTTATGAGCCCATTTGGCCCCTGAAAATTTCAACGAATTTTCATCCCTGACACCATCGTCGGAAACCCATGTTCGGTCACGCAAGCTCTCCCGTGGGTCATATCAGCAGAATTTTCGCTGGATAGCATTACAAAAATCTAATGCGATTACTTGTCAGTGAATTAGCCATTTAAAGCCACTATGTAAGCAATATTGTTTTGTAACTCCTAAAATTAACAAATATTAATCACTGTCAACATTATTTAGGGCATCTTCTGTTGATGGAAAAATAAAAAAGATGATATTTTGCTATCGATAGCAAATTAACAGACAAGTACTCGCATTAGATTTTTGTAATGCTATCCAGCAATATCAATCTCTTCAAAACAAGCGTACATAATTTGCTCCCCCTTATTGGATCTCAAATCAAAAATTTTATATTTCCCACAATTCTCTGAGCGCCATCTAGCATGTCGAGTGAGCATTCAAAATTTATGTCTCTTGAGAGTTTGTCATCACTAGCCAATTAATCAGCACACATATTTCGATAGTTTTCATTCGATTGTGGTACATAATCAAGGAACTGACATATCTATGAAACATAAGAAGGTATTGCTAAATATTTTACGCCAGCGTCTTTGGCAGATTTCTGTGGGCATGTCCGTTTTATTTTCGAACCTTCGCTTCGTATGCTAATCAGGACACTTAAGGTCGATTCTCTTTGGTCCAGTGGTTTTGTACATTTGTCTTGAGAAGATGCATGATATCTTACCCTTCCTTATCATAATAAGTGTTGTTTTGAATATTTTGATGTGTCAGCACTTCAGAGAATGACTATTCATCACCAATTGCTTGAATAAATCGCGTCATAATTTTTTTCAATAACAAGGGGCGTATCTTTATTCAAGAACACGAACAGTTAGCATGGCTAGTTCCGAAGAGTCCAATGGGGTTGTAGTTCAATGTGTTCAAGGAGGGAGATAACTCTAGCCAATTTGGAGGAAATATTGTTACGTGGGAACATTCAGACTGATTATATAAAAAATTTAGATCTGAAACATTGAAATTTAATTTTGGATTCCTCTTTGTAGCGTTGATGGATCTCCACCTTACTACATGTACACGATGATACTCAGTGGTCACTGGTACGTCACTGGTATGTTGGACTTTTGGCTTCTAAAAGGATGCCCTTTCTGTAAAAGATGCTGCACAATATACATGAAGGATGGTATGCCAATATTATTTTTTTCAATTGGAAAACAGATTCTTTTTTTTCTGTGTACATGAGATTTGTATATACATGTACGTGTCTCAGTCTGTCATACAAAATTGATGTCAAAACACACTTATACAATCCCTCCCCCTTGTGACATGATAAAATGCAATATACAACCAATATTTTCAATATTATACTTTTCAATCATAAAAATCTGTCTGTTCTTTGAAATCTACACTTATATGCACGCCAACTTAATAATTACTTATAGATTCAGGTAGGACTAATCTTTCTAGAATGTGACAAAGTATTTAAGCTTGAAATCTGATTTTATTTACATTTTACAGGTCATCATTTTGCTGTCACTAGGTAGAGGATGACTGGCATGAACCTTTGCCATGTTTGCAATGAAAATGTTATCTAGTTTAAGATAGCAGTAAGTACATTACAGTACGTACATGATACTTTGATGGGTTTTCATAAGGGCTGTCACGGTTAACTGAAAATTCGGTTACCCTCGGTTCATGCTTGGTCGGTTCGATTTTAATCGTACTTTACAGAGTTCGCTTTTGGTCTGTATGTCTGTCTGTTTGTCCGCAAAAACTTTAACCTTAGGCATAACTTTTGAATGGTAAGTGATAGGGTTTTCATATTTCACATGTGCATTTCTTGTGGCAAGACCTTTCCATGGATACCAAAATTTTTGACCTTGTGACCTTGACCTTTGAGTTTGACCTACTTTTGAAAAACTTTAACCTTGGGTGTAACTTTTGAATGTTAAGTGATAGGGCTTTCATATTTCACATGTGTATTCCTTGTGACAAGACCTTTCCATGGATACCAAAATTTTTGACCTTGTGACCTTGGAGTTTGACCTACTTTTGAAAAACTTTAACCTTGGGCATAGCTTTTGAATGGTAAGTGATAGGGCTTTCATATTTCACATATGAATTCCATGTGGCAAGACTTTTCCATGGATACTTAATTTGACCTTGTGACCTTTACCTCAAATGTGAAACTACTTTTCATCAGTTTTACTGACAAAGATGCCAACTGGGGCATTCGTGTTTCACAAACACAGGTTTTATTTATTATTATTTTTTTTTTGGTTATACATGTATCAAGTTATAATTAATAAATAACAATTAGGGCTCACGATATGATATGTTTTGCAACATTTACTCACGATATGATTCGAATCACGATACAACATTTTTAGCTCGCTGGTACGAAAAAGTCCGGAGGGCTAATGCCATACCCTCATTGTCGTCATTATATCTAGATATAAGATATGAAGGTATTTCTGTAATTCGTCAGATATTTTATTAAAACAACAACAAGGCCGGGTTAGAGCAGTGGTAGCGCGCTCGCTTCTCACCTCTAAGGTCCCGGGTTCGAATCCCAGATTCGGCGAAGGGTCTTATGTGGGAGGGTAGGTGGTCCCCCACCCAGGCCTCAGTAGGAGGTTTTTCTCCGGGTACTCCGGTTTCCTCCTGCTCCTTGGACCCCCTCACGCCAACATCTGAGCCAACGTGAGACATTAATATAAGTTGTGTAACTTGTTTGTTAAACGGTGTAAAATAAATAAAGTTTAATTTAAAAAAAATAGCAATCCAAGGAATGCTTGTGTCGCCTGCGAAGCGGTTTGATTATTATTCTAGAAAGTGGATCAAAATTCTTGAAAAGTAGGTCGAGGTCAAATATCTAGATCAAGGTCAAAAGGTCAAATTTTATGGTCTGTGTAGAAAGGTCTTGTCACAAGGAATACACATGTGAAATACCAGAGCCCTATCGCTTACCAATCAAAAGATATATCCATTCTTAATTTTTTTGGAAAAGTAGGTCAAATATGTAGGTCAAGGTCAAAAGGTAAAAAAAAAATAATGGTATGTGTAGAATGGCATTGTTACAAGGAAAATATACGTGCAATATCAAAGCCCTATCACCTACCAATCAAAAGATATAGCCAATATTACTTTCCTTGAAAAGTAGGTCAAATATCTAGATCAAGGTCAAAAGGTCAAATTTAATGGTCTGTGTAGAAAGGTCTTGTCAGAAGGAATACACATATGAAATATTGAAGCCCTATCACTTACCAATCAAAAGATATAGCGAATCTGATCTTTTTTTCAAAAGTAGGTCAAATATCTAGGTCAAGGTCACAAGGTCAAAAATTATGGTATGCGTAGAAAGGTCTTGCCACAAGGATTGCACATGTGAAAGATCAAAGTCCTAACACTCACCAATAAAAAGATATATCCATTCTTCATTTTTTTGAAAAGTAGGTCAAATATGTAGGTCAAGGTCACTAGGTCAAAAATTACTGTATGTGTAGAAAGGTCTTGTCACAAGGAATACACATGTGAAATATCAAAGCCCTATCACTTACCAATCAAAAGATATAGCAAATCTAATCTTTTTTTCAAAAGTAGGTCAAATATCTAGGTCAAGGTCACAAGGTCAAAAATTATGGTATGTGTAGAAAGGTCTTGCCACAAGGATTGCACATGTGAAATATCAAAGCCCTATCACCTACCAATCAAAAGATATATCCATTCATAATTTTTTTGAAAAGTAGGTCAAATATGTAGGTCAAGGTCACTAGGTCAAAAATTATGGTATGTGTAGGAAGGTCTTGTCACAAGGAATACACATGTGAAATATCAAAGCCCTATCACTTACCAATCAAAAGTTATGGGCTGTGACACCCAAAGTGTGACAGACAGACAGACAGACGGACGGACAGACGGACGGACGGACGGACGGACAGACGGACAGACGGACAACGGACAAAGTGATCCCTAAGTGTCGCTATGCTTCGCAGGCGACACAAAAAACAACAACAAATTAAGATCATACATAATTTAAATGATTCGAGAAGTATGGTATTGACTAGAAAAAACAAAAACAAAACTCAGAGATAATCTTTGATGGCTCGGCGTCGAGCATCGCCATGTTGATTTTTTAAAGATAAAACTAAATGCCGAAAACGAGCCATAAGTCAACCATACGGCCTCTTCTTGTATTGTGTATCGAACCGTCATCAAGAACCACGGTGAATCAATAACCACGGTGAATCGAGAACCGTGGTGAATCATCACAGCCCTAATAACAATGAACACTCTATATCCACAAATTTTCGGCCACTTGGCCTTTATCAAGTGGAAAAGCACGAACATAAAAGAATTCTATGCAATATCCATAACTGCTGTAACTAAAAGATAATTGTTTTCAAATTATTCAGTCTTTGATCTACTGTCCTGTTCACTAAATCCAGAGCACCCTGTTTTGGCGATTCTCTCTGAAGTATAATGTTGTCAACTTAAAAATTGATATCCAGTCTATCGAACTCTTTTAGTTTAACAGAAAATGCCTCCTTTTTGGTTGTGCATTGCTTAGTTAAAAAATACGACGGAAAATATAATGTCTATGTGAATTTTCTATAATTAAAAACGACTAAAATGCATGATGCCGCACACCATGACGTCAATGTTTACCATTGTTTGTACAGAGAACAATATGGTGGCAGGCTGAAATTAACATGGGAATTTCCCGTAGACATTTTATTTTTCGTATGGCAGGTTAAATACAGTGGAAAAGGTGAGTTCATGCACATTTTCTGTTACGACTAAAGGAGTTCAATCTACGGAGACAATAAATATTTGAAACATTCCTAAGACGGCTGAGAAAATATACAAAACAGGGTGCTCTGTATTTAATGAACAGGACAGTAGATATGTACCTTGTATTTTGTTTGAACCCCTGACCCCCAGGGTCTTGGAAAATGGGTGTGGTCATTTTCCCCTATATAAGGCCATGTAAAATAAATTCTATGTTTCTCAGATAATTGTGTCTAAAAAAAGTGGCAAGGTAGGTAGGGTTTTTATTTTTTGTTTTGTTTTTCCATCAAGAGTACTCTTATTATTCATGTAAGGCAAAAAATCGTCTCCCCTGTCTAACCTCCCCCCCCCCCCCCCCCATTATTCGTGTAAGGCAAAAAATCTTATGCTGCCCCCTCCCCCCCCCCCCCCTTTTTCCTTCATAGAAAATCTACTGCCCCTTTCTCCCCCCCCCCCCCTGTTTTTCTTCATAGAAAACTGTCTTTGAACTGTTAGTCAAAATAATGGTACATGTAGCTCATCTGTCTGAATGGAAGAAGCTTAAATAGATACAAAATTTAATATACGAAGTATGACGTGTTTTGATTGCCGTGAGTACAATTAGTAGAATCGCGCAAGAGACTCGACGGGTGTTATTTGCTCACACCTTGTTTAAACCCAGTTCAAATTAAATACATCTCCTCACTTCCTCCGATGGATCTGTTCATATGGTCAAAAATTTGTCAAGTTTGGATGAAGCGGAATCTTTAGAAATGGAATGAAGTGTTCAGCATTAACCACGGTCTAGTAAAAAAATGTACACGGCCCGGGTACAATATACATGCTTTTGTTCATAGATTTAAGGATTTAACTACGTTTCTCTTACGCTCGTCGGCGGTCCTTGCTTATACTTTTTACAACGTGAACATCATTATTAATAGATTCGGAAGTATTACAATGGACACTTACTATTGTCAGCATGGGTATTAACATATGCTGTAGAAATCAATAAAGAAAACTAAACGAACGTTTTAATACATGTAATACTCGATGTATTAAACACACAAATAGCCGGCCGTCCAAGTGTCCACGACACGTGTCGGCACATTGTTAGTATATCCTATACAATAGTCTTTACCCGTAACGTAAATACGGAACGTGCCGTGAATGATACGGACTTTTTAAAGTATTTATTCATTGGGTACTGTTTAGACGATTTTACAGGACAATATACGTTCAATGAAATAAATGGATATTTTGTTTTTAATCGAGGATAAGACACAGCGGATATTTTTTTCTGTGGTTGCAATAAAAAAGTCTCGTCGGCGGCAAATTATAGCGCACGGCGGTGTCGGAGATACATAGATTTTATTTTACATGGCCTAACTCTATGAGCACCAAACTCTATGAGCACCAATTCTCAGAAAGTATAATTAGTAGAGACTAGAGAGTAATTCTTTCCCATTACATCAATCATTTTCTGATCTTGTATTTTGTTTTAGACCCTGATCCCCAGGGTTCTGGAAAATGGGTGTCACTTAGATTTATTTAAGCAAACAACCAGGAGAGCTTCAGTCTCATCAGAGAATTCTGGTATTTAATGATTATTGTTCTCTTGTATTGTTGCATGTATTTATAAATTGTTACTTTGCATTTATTTTCAGCATCTAAAGAAGATTCATGAGCTGATGCAGTTAATTCAGGGAAATTTAATCTCAGCACAATTTGTGTGGCTAGCAGACCAATATCATCAATAGTGACAAACTTTTGAAATGGTTACAAATTTGTAACATAATGACATTATGTGGATTTTTTACTTAAATCAATTTTCAACACATGCATAATATAATCAATGTTGTTAAGGGGCATATATCACATGTAAACAGAATTTAAGGAATTATATCTTGATTAATAGGAATTACCTGGTCTGTTGTCCATCTATCATACTATCAAAAAAATTATGTTTTATTACTTTTAATCCCAATCATAAATTTAGATGATACATGTATAGTCACAAAGTTGATGCCCAGAACCCAAGGATGTGTCATGTTCATATCTGGAAGGCCAAATTGAAGAGAAATGTTGAAATCTTGTCTCATTACTCTCTCACTGATACCAAAATTTTGGCCTCGACTTTAGAGTTTGACCACCTTCTTTTTAAAACTAACCTTGGACATAACTTTTGAATGATAAGTTACAGGGCTTTCATAGTTCATTTGACAGTGTATTTCTAGTGATAAGACCATTCTAAAAATTCCTAGTGATACCAATTGTCTTGACCTAGTGACCTTTGCCTGGAAGTTTTGCATTCTTTTCAGACTACAGCTATTATTGCAGATGACAGAAGTACATTAATGTTTCATAAACATATATTGTTTTTCCTCTTCATGATTTTTGAAATTATGTCCAAGAATAGTGTCTTTTATTTTACTCAGATTTTGGAAATAGTTTTCACATCTAGACTAAATGGAAAAATAGGAAAATGCTGTTAGGCTACTCTTTTCCTTTGTATGTGTTTCTTGCTACATTTTGATATATAAATTTATTACATGATTATTAATATAAAAATTAAATACTTGTTTCATTCTACATTATTTGGTCTTTTTTCAGTAACATAAAGCAATGTAGATGAAAAATAATTTGCTGATATCTAGATATTCTTGCTATTTGGGGATGCATTGAAAACTCGTTAACATTTGAATTTCTACATCAGTACATGGTTTTCAAAACCTTCTGCTGGTTTATTCTGTAATCACACTTGAAGCATTTGTTCCTCGCAATTTACACACTATGTAAACTATAGAACATCAAGGTTACAAATAGTTTACGCAAGTTTCAACAAGATTACAAATTTGGAAACTTTTATACACATGGTTTCCAAATGGTTTACGCAAGTCTAAACTTGATATTGTAAGATTCCAAATGGTTTACGCAAGTCTGAACTTGATTTTGTAAGATTCCAAATGGTTTACGCAAGACTGAACTTGATATTGTAAGATTCCAAATGGTTTACGCAAGGCTGAACTTGATATTGTAAGATTCCAAATGGTTTACGCAAGACTCAAGTAAGATTCCAAATGGTTTACACAAGTCTGTACTTGATATTGTAAGATTCCAAATGGTTTACGCAAGTCTGAACTTGATATTGTAAGATTCCAAATGGTTTACGCAAGACTGAACTTGATATTGTAAGATTCCAAATGGTTTACGCAAGACTCAAGTAAGATTCCAAATGGTTTACGCAAGACTGAACTTGATATAGTAAGATTCCAAATGGTTTACACACTGCATAAACCAGTGTTTATTCAGATTCCAAATGGTTTACGCTAGTTTCAACAAGATTACACATTTGAAAACTTTTATAACGTCAGTTTCTATATGGTTTACGCTAGCCTGAACTTGATATTGAAAGATTCCAAATGGTTTACGCAACGCATACACTTGTATTGATTCAGATTCCAAATAGTTTACGCATGTTTCCATATGGTTTATGCAAGCAGAACCTTTATATCATAAAATGGCAATCAAGTTTACGCAAGGTAAAATATGCGTAAACTATCTGGAATCCTGAAGTTTCAATTGAATACGCAAGTTGGTGCCTTTAAGTTTCAGTTGCGGAAACTTGATGGAAATTACAAATTTACGCTTGTGTAAACCATTTGGAATTTGAGCGGGTAGTCGGGTTACGCAAAGCGTAAACTTGAGTTTCAGCAACGGAATCCTTGCGTAAACTATATGGAAACTTCAGGTTTCCGCAAAGTTTCCATATAGTTTACGCATTGCGTAAACTTGTTTTTTCATCCAGTGATTTCTCTTCAAGATACCGATTTAAGAGCAATTCTCTGTAAGGACCAAAAAACTTCAATTACACGTTGTCATGGCATTTCATTTCGTTTAATGATTTTTCTATTTGGGAGTTAATTATGAAGTGCTAAGATGAAAGTTAATCACTGTTTGTAGAAAAAGAGCATCGTTGTCATGGTAACCATACCTAAAGTTTGAACCATTCGAAATTTCCGTAGGACATATCGTTTTTGTAACCTCTGTTGCCTTGGAAACAGGTACATTTGCAATAAAAAAAAGAATTTTTTCTTTCAATCCTCTTTGTTATAAATATCTGAAATAATTTCCACACTTCACGTCTATGCGTCTTGTATAAAAGGTCAAAGAGAAGGCCAAAATATGGTTTTAAAACCTTTCAATTATTGTCTTTGAGAGATCCTATTTTTGCATGTTTTTCGTGTATTTTCATGGTTTGAAATTTCCTATTGACAGTATTTTTGGAGATTTGATTCTGATATCCAGTAAGTATTGTTTATGAACTATACGCAAATGTAATAAGTTGGCTGGAAAAATATATCTTTTTCACTGGAAACTGCTTTAATTATGGTAACCATGACAATATTTGACACACATGTTATGCGTCTATTTTAATATGTCCCATGTATGATACTGAAACAAAACTTTGATCATACATCTACTAGAGACAAATTGATATATAGATAACCTTGATAATTGTTTAAGGTCATACGTTTAGTTTTCAGTGTCAATGAATTGTAATTGAGCAGACTTGACTAAAATAGTGATTTGTCGTAGAAAGAAAAGAATCAGTATTAAACGTATCCATGTGATACAAGAGTAAACGGTCATATGCAACAAAGTAATGGATATAATAGTTTTTCTAACAACAACTAAATGAGTTCAATTAAATCTTTGAATTTCTGAAATTGATGTGCGGATATTGATAAAAGAAAGCATCAAAATCAATATTTTCCCTTTTTCGTTAAAGCAATAGAATCATACTTCATTTGTGTCACACGTATGCCCTTTGCCGTGTGGAGCTCGTAAAAAATGTCCCCGCGAGGGGTTTGAGAGTAAGTGTTTTGAATATTTTCCCTGACATGGTCGCCATATCACTTTCTTTATAGACATAACCTCAGACAGTGCATGTATTTTATATATTGTGATCATTTTCGTGCATGAACATCGACGGCGGGTGCGGCTAGCCAACAGGGGATGCTTACTCCTCCCGGGCACCTGGTCCCACCTCTAGCTTGCTAGGGGTCCGTCGATGCTAAATTTTTTGCTCTATTGTGAGTGTTGTTGAGATTTTCGTCAGGATCTTCTTTAACTCATTTGAATATAAAAAATCAGAGGTCTCAGTGATGCTGCATGTGGCTGAAGACCCTGTCCTTTAACTACCTTATATCTACTGGATTCCAAATACTGGAGTCATCTTGGACATTTCTACATTTCGTTTATTTCAAGCAGTTAGATCAGATAAATCAGAGGAGAAAACAAAGCGCCCTTTCATTAAAGTAAGATTTGCAAACAAAGGTATTGATAACTTGAATCTTGGTCAAATTTTGAATCACAAAACTGTCACAGAAAAAATCTCACCATATTTCAAGAGAAAAGAAACTCCTTGTATTTCCTATAGCTACACACCAACAGTTGCATCTAAAATTTACAATTACAAACGATTCCTGCAGTGTATTGATTTAAGTAATCCCTCACTACATCCACTTCTCTGCGAATGTTCTTCATCGGATTTCAACTACTCTCTTTGTGGACACGTTATTACTGGTGACCTTAGTATAGTCAAGAACGACAAGTTGAGAGCATTGTTAATAAAGGGTCCCAAATACAGAGAAAGTATTTCCTTTACATGGAACCAAAATGTCAAAATTATCATGGACTCTTGTGAGGAATATGCAAGACGTTGGGCAAAGAAAGAAGATGTACAGCTCGACACTCTTCCCTTTCCGAATGGATAAAATCAATCAGAGGGTTACTTTTATCTAGAATTAACCGATTAAAATCAACTGTGAACACCAGATTCGTGTCTATATTTAAAGACCCTGATGTTATCAAAGAGCTTACCTACCTCCAAGAACATTATGTCATCACACCAGCGGACAAAGCCTCAAATAATTACACATTTACTTGCAAAAAGTACTATTTCGACAGTCTAGTTTAAGAGTTGGGTTTAAATTCGACACCTGGAAATCCCACTTACACCCCAACAAACCTTTCTGCCTCTGAAATAATAGATAATCACAAATCAGCTCTTGCTTCCTTTGGCTTCGACACTACCAATTTAGATTTAGATTTACCATACTTATACTGCATACCTAAAATGCATAAGAATCCGTACAAACAACGTTTCATCGCTGGTTCCTCAAAATGTTCTACCAAATCTGTATCGATCTTACTCACCAAAGTTTTATCTGAAATCAAATCTGGGCTTCAAAAATATTGTTTGACAGTATATTCTCGCAGTGGTATCAACCAGATGTGGATTTTAAAGAATTCGAAGGAACTTTTAGAACATCTGAAATTTTCTCATTTTAGTAGAGTCCATTCGATCAAAGCCTTTGATTTTTCGACACTTTACACTACAATTCCACATTCTAAATTGAAAGAAAGACTCGCAAAAATTATAAGTAATGCGTTTACAAGTAAGAACGGTAATCGCAAATACAAATTTATTGTTTTAAACTATGACAAAACCTACTTTGTAAAAGAAAAGTCCGATTCTGAAAATAAGTACACTGAAACAGACATTATTCAGATGTTAAACTTTCTGATCGACAACATTTTTGTGGTGTTTGGAGGAAAGGTCTTCCAGCAAATTGTCGGAATTCCAATGGGGACCAATTGTGCCCCACTCCTTGCCGACATTTTCCTTTACTCGTATGAAGCTGAATTCATTCAATCTTTGGTCTCTGAAGGGAAAAGATACTCAGCCTCTGACTTCAACTTCACTTGCAGATACATAGACGATGTGTTGTCCATCAATAATCCAAAATTCGCGGATTACCTGAGCAGTATCTATCCTTCAGAGCTTGAAGTCAAAGAAACTACAGAGACAAATAATTCAGCATCCTATTTGGACATAATGTTGTCCTACGACACTGATGGTCACATGAACACCTCACTCTATGACAAACGTGACGACTTCAATTTCAGCATTACAAACTTTCCTTTTCTGAGTAGCAACATCCCTTCATCGCCTGCTTATGGCGTGTACATATCTCAGTTGATACGCTATGCCAGAGCAAGTACCAAATATACGGATTTTGTTCTGAGAGCTAGGCGTCTTTCAGATAAGCTTCTCAGTCAGGGATATGTTTGTGACCGACTAACATCGTCACTGAGGAAGTTCTACGGTCGATATGGGGAACTCGTCATACACTATGATGTCCCACTTTCCAGAATGGTGGATGATATTCTGTCATAGACCATTTGAACCATTCAACCAAAGATTGTACTCTATATCTTCCAAATTGGAAGTAACCGGATGTGACAGTTCTACCGAATTGAAGCGACGGGTGTTGCATGCAAGCAGGAGATGCTTACTCTTCCTGGGCACCTGGTCTCACTCTCATATCGGGAGTTCGCTTCTTTTCATATGGTGGAGATTTTGTTTGTTTGCTTTGGTTCCTGTTTTATCCTGATTTTGTATGCCTTCGGTTTCTGATTTTCTGGGTCGATTTTGTGCTGTAAACAGGGATATTGTCATTATCCATATTTGTCATACATGTACATGTATGCACAAAAATCATTACAAACGCCGATGCATTGCCGGTTCGTTCCATTTTGCTTACAAAAATATAAACTCGCATCAAGCAAGGTCTTCAAACATACTGCGAGACAATATATTCCTGAAATGGAATAAATCAGATATGGATCCTAAATAATTTTACGGAACTTTTGGAAAATTGAAAAGCAAATAATTTCAATGATATTACCAGCATAAAATCTTTCGCATTCTCCATGCTCTACACTACCATTCCACGCCAAAAGCTCAAAAACAGACTGACCAATATTAAAAGCTAAAACCTTTCTTTTTAAAATGGTAACAGGAGATACATATACTTTGTCATAGGACAGGAGGATACATATTTCTTGCAAGAACATTCTGATTCAAACAAATAAGTATACCGAATTCGATATCATCTGGGTGCTTGAGTTTTTGATTGACAACATTTTTGTGGTGTTTGGAGGAACTGTATTCCAGCAAGTAGCTGACATCCCCATGGGTACCAATTGCAACGCACTGCTTGCGGACTTATTTTTATATTCACACGAAGCTGACTTCATCCAGACCTTGCTCTCGACTGGGCGAAAGCACCTCGCATCTCAGTTCAATTTTAACTTCGGATACATAGATGACATAATCCGAACTTTAAGAATCATCTACATGAATTTTTTTCTCATTAACTAGAGATCAAAGAAACAACCGAGAGCGACAGATCCGCTTCGAACTTGGATCTACTTCTATCTTTCGACGCAAACGGTTATTTGAGCCCTTAACTGTATGACAAGCATTATGATTTCACCTTCCAAATAAATAACTTCCCTTTCATAAGTAGCAACATTCCGTATTCTCCTGCTGATGGCGTTTTTGTTTCCCAGCTCATACGGTACGCCATTGCATGTTCCAAATATGAAAATTTCATCGTTAGAGCCAGACGGCTTGCAAGTAAGCTACTTGTTCAGGGTTATATTGCACAACGGCTGAAATCATCTTTGATGAAGTTCTTCGGTCGCTACAAAAGAAAGGAGGGGATCTCCAACAACACTAGGTTGCAGCACCCACAGCAAAATCCCAAAACACCCATGCAAAAAACACAGAACAGATACCCACAGAAAGAGACGCAAAAGGGACAAGGAACACCAACTCACAACATAGAAACATGAAACACAAAAGACTACACATAAACCAACGAGACCAATGGGCAACCGGTGCCGACTTAGGACGGCCATCTGCCACGTAAATAGCAGACGGTGTGGTTATCCTGGATTACGTGCGCACAACCCTCCCACTATTCCGATTTCCCAGAGGTCTCGAAGAACGCACAGTTATGGTGTAAAACAACCTCCTCACTGTTAGGTGACCACACACAAACAAGACCGTAAAACACAGGGGTCCAAGCAACACAGATGAATATGTAAATGGATATAAAAAGAGGACGTGCGTAATACAGTCCGTGCTCTGCCGGCTGTAGCGAGCTCATATATGTTATCACCCGAGGAGTCCGACTGACATTCAGAGAGGACAGGTGGTCGGGGCCCTGTCTTCTCTAAAGAGGTTTGGACAGGGCCCGTCATGGAGTCCCGTCGTCACAGTCAGTCAGAGTGCAAGTCTTAAGAATGCGCTCGTACAAGACTGTATATTGGTCAAGTACCAAGCTTAGTGTCCGTCTGGTGACATTAGGATCATATCCACGGTATAAAAGGCGTTTGATGACTCTGACGCATTTTCGATACATATGCTGTCTACCTTTGATCCTTCTTATTTTGTTAATTATGTCACCATAAAATGCAGGTTGTGAAATACCCAAAGTAATATACTCCGTTGCTTGTATTGGTCCGAATTTCAAAAGAAGTTGATCATAATTTTTGTAAAATTTCCAGAAAGTCTTTACTAGTTTATGAAAGCGAAAACCTTGACCTAAAAGTTTCTTTGTAATTTGTAGATTTCTATTATGAAAATCCAAAACATCAGTACATGCTCTAGCATACCGGATGAGCTGTGAAATGTAGATACCGTATGACGGTAATCTAGGGACATCACCGTCAAGCCAGGGAAAATTTACTATGTTGAATCCAAAATCATCTCGTTTGTCATATACACTTGTATGAATTTCTCCATTGACAATTTTGATATTTAGGTCCAAAAATGGTGTTTCAGTGTCTGAAAAGTTTGCCTTGTTTAGAGTCAATTCTTGTGGATAAATAACATCTTTATACTTTTCAAAAACAGGATTATCGATAGTAAGAATATCATCCAGGTACCTAGAAGTACCAGTGAAGCATTTTACATCATCATGTTTTCTTTGCTTTTGAAGATTTTGAATAAATTCCTTTTCATATGTGTATAAAAATAAATCTGCAACAAGAGGCGCACAATTTGTACCCATAGGAATCCCTACAACCTGCTTGTAGAGATTCTCACCAAATCTTACATAAATGTTGTCCAAGAGGAAGGACAAGGCACTACACAGGTCGCTACATGTCCATGATTTGTATGATTTGTATTCTGTAGCGGAAAAGAAACCCTTTGATTCAGATGTACAAATATAAATTTTCCCCTCTCGATTATAGCACCATTTAATGAGTTTGGACAATTGATCATTGATCTTGTCGTGAGGAAGCGTGGTGTACATATTTGAAAAATCGTATGAAGCAATCGTATTGGCTTGAAAATTTCTAGATTTTATCTTGTCAATCACATCCCCGGAATTTTTTATAGACCAAAATAAATTTACATCATTCCTGTTAAGAACAGTTTCACAATATTTTGCAACGTGTTCCTTTACCGCCGTGAGGGCTGACGTCAGATGTCTAGACAAACTTGTAGTTGAGCAGTTGCTAGAATTAGCAATGTATCTAAATTTGTAAGGAGATTTGTGCAGTTTTGGTATGCAGTATATTGTAGGAAGATCCAATTTAGAAATAGGGATGTTGAATGAAGAAATTTCACTGCTATGTTTGCTCAAAATGTTAGGGACACTTTCATTGCTTTTGATATAAGTATTTGTAGACGAAAGTTCCGAAACTAAAGTTGATATATAGTAAAGTTTTCATATGATTATGGTGTTGTTGGCTGCTTTATCTGCAGGAGCGAAGACAAATTTTTCATGTAAATTACGTAATTTGGATTTAAAATATCTTTCAGATCTAGAACTTGGATTTTCAAAAAGATGAGGATTTTTGTGGAAGTTGTCTATTCGAATGTCAGTAATGTCCAAAATGAGGTTTTTCCAGTCATTCAGAGAATGCAATTCGACTCCTTCCGATTTACACCATCGTTTGGTATAGTTATCTAAGGCTTCCTTTAGTACTTCGCGACATTTAATAAAATCTATCTTGGATGGGATTCTATACTTAGGTCCTTTTTTGAGAAGACCACGGAGCTGCCTGTCTTGGATGTAAATGTACGGGGATATAATAATAATACAAATATACGGGGATATAATAATATACGGGGATACAAATGTACGGGGATATAATAAAAGCATATCAGATATACAATATAGCATATCAGATGTACAATATACGGGGATACAAATCATATCAGATGTACAATATACGGGGATACAAATGTACGGGGATATAATAAAAGCATATCAGATTCCCCGTTCCAGAATGTTCAGTGACATTCTGGATTGTGACTGAATGGCTGCCATCATCACCAAACAAGAATTACTTACCTGATGTGTACATTAATATGTACATTGGGACAATTACGGAATTTGACAAGTTTCCATGGAGCTGTTGCGCCTTCGGTTTATGATTTTCTGAATAATCGATTTTGTACTGTCTATAAGGATATGGTCATTATCCATTTTATTCATTCCGAGGTTCGCAACCGTTCCTATGGAAATTCTAATGGTTTTGCCTTGCCTTCTTGACTTTGAGACTGAAAAACTGATAGGTACTTATTCTGACACTGCAAAATGGTAAAATTCTTCAAAAAATGACCCTTAATTTTACCCTTATTTTTGACCTGATTTTTACAGAGTTTGGCCTTGAACAGTAAACTTCTTGTAAGATCTATCAAAAAACTGAGTGAATTTTGTAAGAAAGGAAGTGTAAAATGTATGAAAATGAAATTCCTGCTAGTATGGTATCCATGGCAAGTTTAGGTAATTTTAGTTACAGTGTTTACAAAAATAAATCTTTAAGAAGTTTCAATTTTGAATCTAGTAAATCATTTCTATTTGAATAGATAATCTTTTCAATCTTGTAGTAGTATCTTAAAAATCATTTTAAGGAATCCATCGACAATGCGATACCTTTCCTTGAGTACGAATAGATGAAATACTTAGTGAGAAGAATGAGAATATTTATACTGACGGAATATTTACTGTTTGAGTTAAGACCTAAAATGATTATCGAATCCGATAAATGTATATTACTTTCAGTTTTTATCCTCAGCAAGTTATCCAAACTATTCAAGATCTCTTTGACTTTACTACAATATATAAAAAGATGTAGAAGATTTTCTTCTGAAGAATGACAAATGCTACACATCGGAGAATTTGCAATATTTATGATAAAAGAAACTTACTAGTTGCCAAAATTCTGGAATTGAGCCTAATTTGAAACCACCGTAGTCTAGTATCTAAAGTTGTTTTGAAGGTAGAACATTTATATTTTTCAGATTAATCCTCATGGAAATGTAATTCAATTTCCCATTTTACACAGTTCTTTAATTTTCCACAACCATTTGCTATGAAGAATTTGCATCCTTTTTTTATTAGAAAAAAATTATACTCAAATATTTTGGAACAAAAGGTTGAGATATTTAATGATGCATGGTTATGATATCTCTAAGGGAGGGCCATTTCGATAGAATTGCCTATTTCAATTCTAAAAATTTAGTAAATGGTATATTGATGTTGTGATATTTGGCTTTAAACCAGAATATTTTGAGAACTGAAAAAAAGGTCAAGTGCATTTTTAAGACTTTTGTTGGATCCATCCAAAAATAAAGTAGTATCGTCAGCAAACTGAAGAAGACAGACTTTTTTAAACCTTTCTTTAATCCCTTTATGTTTTATTTTGTCGTATAGGGATACCCATAATTTCAGCGCATATAATGTAGATGTAAGGGGATACCGGATCCCCTTGACGACAGCCCCGCCCTAAATGAGAAACCCATTTGCAAAACACAAAGAAAAGCATTATTATATAAAGATTTTACCCATCTAATTAAATCTGATCCAAAGTTAAAGAATTCCAAGGCTTTATACATAACGTTTCACGACACGGAATCGAACGCCTTCTAAAATCAATTTGAAGAATAATAGCAGGTATTTGATTCTCTTTTACTGAGAATATGTCAAATATCAATCTAGTGTTATCACCGATGTATCTACCCTTTAAAAATCTTTATTGGTTTTCATGTATCAGAAAGTCAAGAACAGTCTTTAATCGATTGGCTATACATGAAGAAATAATTTGATATGAATTATCTAAAAGAGAGATAGGTTGCCATTTTTTTTTAAACTCCCTAGGTTTGTCTCCCTTTGGCAGAATAGAGATGACGCCATGTTTCTGAGTATGAGAAAGGGAACCAGCGTCAAATCCAAGATAAGTAGATCGTATCAAAAGAGTACCTATGTCTTTCCAAAAAAAAAAAAACTTATAGAACTCGACCGTAATGCCGTCTGGTCCCGACGATTTATCGTTCTTCGTATGTTTAAGTGCTTATAGCGCTTCCTGGCAAGTAATTTGTCCCATTAATTTATTTGCAAAATCATCATTAAGTACATTAACCGCATCTTCATCAATAATATTTTCAAAAGTAGCATCTTCTAGTTGTTCATCCTTACTAGTGTATAGATTTACATAAAAAATTATTTCTTTTAGTATATCTCCCTGTTCTGTAATTGTATTACCTTGAGAGTCAATTAATTTAAAAACTGTTACAGTCTTGTTGATCATGTTAATATAATTTCTTTTTCATAAACTCAAAAAATTACTTAGAGGGTTTTTCGCCCTCTTCTATCCATCTAGCCCGAGCCCTTATAAATTTTCTTTTCACATCATGTTTCCTTAATTGTTCAAGTTCTTGTTTAGTACTCAAGAGTTCGTTTTGTAAGTTAGGATCAGTGTTAAAAAGAGAACTGTTATCTAAATCTGAAATTTTTTTCAAAAGCAGTCATTTTTTCGGAGTTATCTTTCTTTTTTGCAGATGAATATGAAATAGTGCGCCCTCTATTTTTTTTTTTTTTTTTTTTTTTTTTTTTGCTCAGACGTTTGGCTTTTTATCATTTGTCCAATTCCTTGTTGTTAGATTATTAGTATTAATATGAGTGTTATTTGATGCATAAATAAGCTATATTGACAACCTGCATTCTTATACAATGATACAATGATACCAAGATACATGTTATCTTAATTACTGGTATGTTTTATTTCTTACAATTCAAAACAAGAAAATAAAACTAAGAGGAAAGAAGTACTAATTATTAATATTTACATTCCTACTGCGTTTCCCTTATATAAAGGTACCAAACCAACTGTTGCTTTATTTCTCGATAATCGCAAGAGCCTATCATGTGACTTTAGAACTTACGCGGATTAATTTCTGATAAAATGCCCATTTTATTTATTGTTTTAATACAGATTCAAAACATGTATCCATTATCAAACGACGCCGTCTACCCCCAGTGATTTTAAAAATGTGTCAAAATCTAGGTCACCCACATGTACACTTCCAAGAAGTGTGACGTAGTAAGTCGATCACGCGTCAGTAGACGAAGTTCAAGGACGAACTGCATTGTTGTCTGCAGAAAGATGCCGTGTTTGGATGAGCAAATATTCAGGCATAAGTGGATCAAATATTCAGTATTTAGGATGAGGATTTGATTCACTTGTGTCATTATCAACAGTGAATTTATCTTTGCTTCTTATGGATTCATAATATCAGAAATACTTCGAGTATCAGCGAATCTTTAGCCATGATGTTGAGGTAAATCATGAAAATACCGAAAGTTATCGCATTTTCGACGGTTGTACTCGACTTTTGCATTATTCTAATTACTTCCAGATGAAATAGGGTATTTACAGAAGTTTGTATACAATATTACCGATTGATTTCATATGTCTAAGCAGTTTAACAGTGTGTTAAAAAGAGTTTCAAAAGTTTTCCCTTCAGTTCTGTGAAATTTCTCCAGTTTAACTCTCCGCCATGTCTGAATTATGTTGGACAAAAGTCAAGAATTTTAACGATTCAATTTTCTTCAGTTTTAATTAAAATGTTAAAAATACAGCAAAATTCAGTTTCTCATTTGTCAACGTTTCCGTACAGAAGGTACTACTTCGAATCAAGCGAAAAACGTCGAACGTTCGTTTGCTCTTACGTCAAATGGCGTTCTCCCTCCGCAATGATATTTCAAATGTAAAGAAACTGGCTGAAAAAATGGCAGAAATAATTAGTTAACACGTAAAATGTAAATATAAGGATTGTTTTTCAGCTTTTGCGCTTTATCGGTGTGTATTGGCAGTAGGGAATGGAAACAAAATTCATGAAAAGCACTTCGTGCTTTACATATTTTGTTTCCATTCCCTACTGCCAATACACACCGATAAAGCGCAAAAGCTGAAAAACAATCCTTAAGTAAATGAAAAATGTGAATAAGTGATCAATGCAATATGCGGAAGATACGGACAGTTCATTAAAGCCATTTGCCATCACCATAGCACAATATTCTTCAAACTTCTAAAACCGGGCTGATGATATTATCATCGGTTTGCTTCATAGACATGTGACCCTTTTTTTAAACGAAGTTCAAGAAAATGTAAAGTATTAATGAATTTCATTAGAATTAGTTTTGTTAATGGTGTCGTGCTGTAAGTGGTTTTAAGTAATAGAAGCATCTGAACACATATATATACTATCACACACTCATCACATACATCTTTCACACACCTTTCATACAATCACGTCAAAGTGTCAATCTTTCCAATGAACCCCAATTCTTTGCAAATAATTGAAATTTCATGTTTTTCTGAAATGTAAATTTTTCTGTTTTCAAGTAAAGTGAAATATTTTTTTTTTGCACCTTCCAGAGAGGGAATACATTTCTTCGGCTTTTGCATATAAATATATTTCTTCAATAATGAAATGAGAACTGGAATTTTCTTATTATTACTATATCCAAATATCAAATCTATCGCGTTAATGTTTATTTCTATATCAAATTCGTTTCTTAACCAATTTCGTATATTATTCCATAATGACAAAGTATAACTACAGTAATAAAATAAATGTGAAATGGTTTCAGGTTGCATATTACAAAAAGTACATTGATTTGTATCTTTAATTCCAATCTTATGTAGTAAGGAATTCGTTCCTAAAATTCTATGAATAATTCTATACTGTAGCCATTTTATAGTACAGTCATTTGAATTAACGGCATAATTAACGTGTTCCCACCATTTTTCATTCTTATGAAAATTCAATTCAATTTCCCATTTCATTTCAGACTTTGGCCTTAAATAAAGGTTTTTTATAAACATATCATAGAAATCCCTTGAACCTTTTTCATTTTTTAAAATAATCCTTACAGAATTTGGGAAATAAGGCTGATTTTGTCGTAAGAACTCCATTTCGAAAGACCAGTTATTCTTTTTGATAGATAGCATGATACCAAAGTAAAGTGTAAATGGTGGATGAAAGTTAAACCTAAGACAGAAGTTTTCATAGCTTAATAATTTTCCATTCATATCTAACAGATCATAGATGAAATATATTCCTTTGTTCATCCATTAATTGTAACATAATATTTTGCCATTCACGGTTATTTCGTCGTTGAACCATAGAGGTTAATAAGCATTTTGATCTGGCTCAAGTAATTTCATTAGTTCATAAAAAGATAAGAAGACATTTTTCCAGAATACATTGTGAACAGTTTTGGTCAATTCTTTGAGATAAGAAGATCCAAACTTAAGAAAAGATTCAAATTGACTAGGAAGATTACTAAGAAGCAGTGATTGCCATGAAGAGTCAATTTCATTGTTCTGTAACCTTCCGATCCACGTAATTTTAAGACTTTTTATAAATGATTGTAAGTAGACCATACGAAGACCACCATTCTTATAATCTTGAATAATGGTTTTTCTAGCAACTCTGTCATTCATATTATCCCAAATATACAAGAAAAACATTCTTTCAAAATCTTTTAGTCTTTTCTCGTTTGGGTTCGGTAAGGATAGAAATAAATGTGTTAATTGAGGAAGCATGATTAATTGTTTTAACCACCATGAGTCTGCCGTTTGTACTAAGTAAACGTTTTGACCAAGACTTTGTCTAATTACTCTTAGGTTCAAAGTTTATTCTTCTATTTCATTTAGGTTAACTGAAAAAAAAAACAATTTCTGACGCCAGATATTTAAAAGGTTCCTGAGACCACGTTAGCTTATAATTTTTACACAAAGTAATATTCGAATCTCTAATCGAGCCAATTTTGATGCATGATGTTTTAAGGTAGTTCGGCTTAAGGCCAGAAAATTTTGAGAATTGTTCAATGAGTGAAAGTGCATTTTTAAGTGAATTCTCAGAAAAATCTAATAATAATGCAGTATCGTCAGCATACTGAAGAATTTTGTATTCATTGCCTGAGATAGATATTCCCTTAATTTCCTTATTCTCTCTAATCATAATTGCCATTATCTCTACAGCTTAATTCTTGACTTGATCGGACTCATTCTCTGCAATGTGAAACTTTCTTCTTTTTTTTCGTGATAATTATAAGTAGCAGGTAGATAAAAAAGAAATTGGGGTCTTTGACAAAGAAACGTAAGAAAAATAACATCCACACACATACACACATCGTAGCATACACAATATAACACGAAAAAAAAACAGCTTATAATTCACAATGTAACTCTGATAACGAAAAACGTTATCACAACAACAATGAATTTTTAGAGTAGGCTGATCAATTAGTTTGATATCAAATAGTCTTGAGACCAACGTGTATAGAGTTCAGTGTTATGTATACGTCCTTTCTAAAGTCGTTCATGTATAGTTAATGTAATTCATATTTTAACCTTGTAGTTTGTTTAAAAAGTGTCAGTTGGAAAAAAATAAACATCTTACTTCTTTTCAGCGTCGACTCTTCGACTTCTTGATTTTTTCTTCAATGTCGTAATCATTTATTTGGAATTTTACCTTGCGTCCACTTCCACACACTTTACCAAACACATTACCGTTAAAGTACCACGATGATTCGATCATCTCATGACCATTTAATCTTTCCATCAGTCTGGTATTTTCCGTGGTGACGTCATCCGCAAGACGTATTCCTTTTCTAGCATCCTTAAATACTGACCTTAGTCTGATTATGCGACTTTTGACCTCCGAATTCTTCAATTTCATATAAATAGGTCGCGGTTGATCGACTCGCTTCCCCGGTATTCTGTGGATTGCTACGATCTCCTCTGGTCTCACTGTGGTGTCAGCTTTCGACTTCATCATTTCTATCACTTCCGTTTGCGTGTCCTCGTGCGCCCCCTAATTTTATATGAATTATTTAACATTCCAGGAGAATATTATAAATAGTAATATTACTTAGAACTGTAATATTACTGTTAACAGTAATTCCTCATATTATTTAAAACAGTAATGTTGCCACCTTATATTACATCTTTCTGTAATATAGACAAAGCAACATTTTAAAGCTTCAAGCACAGCTTTTATCACACAATTCTTTCATTCAACAACAAATTCATTAAATATGAACAAATTTTTATACTAAAAAAAGGAAAATAATGTCCATTTGGATCCTATTTTTCACTTTTTCTTCTTTCCGATATCACATTTTCTTCAAATATGTTGAGGAAAATTTTCCTGATGTTTTAAACAATTTTTCAGTATACATTTGAATGAGATACAACTCCTTATCACCCTCATTTCTCCCCGAATTCACTGGTATAAGAGCGAATTGACAATCTATATAGTATTACTGCTTTCAGTAACATAAAGAGATAAATTTCCAAGAAAGATAACTCCAATTAAAGTTATATTATTAGTTTAAGTAATGTTACTGTTTTTAGTATTCTCTTGGACTGTTTAAAAGAGAGATAGGTCGCCATTTTTTAAAAACGTACACCAGGATAACCACACCATCTGTTACTAACGTGGCTGATGGCCATCCTAAGTCGGCACCGATTGCCCATGGGTCACGTTGGTTTATGTGTTGTCTTTTATGTTCGATGTTTGATGACTCGTTTGCTGTTTCTTGTCTCTTGTTGGGTGTGTCCTCTCTTTGTTTTCACTTGGGGATTTTGGTGTGTTGCTGTTGGTGCTGCAACCGAGTCTTGCTGGAGGTCCCCATCTTTCTAATATAGATCAATAGCATTTCAAAGAACAATTGATCGTCAAAAGTGAACTGAATATTACTACTTGGAATATCGTCAAGAGTCGATCGATCATATATAAGTAATGCATAATGATTCTTTAAATCACTAATGACTTTTTTTACTTGTTTGACATATTCAGAATTGCTAAGTAGTCAGGAGTTGTTAAATTTCCAATACCATTTGCCCTTGAAAAAACTATTTGAAGAAAAATTGAATTCAACGATAGAGTGATCAGATCTATAACCTGGGCAAATGTCCAAATTTTCAAAAAGATCCGAATCAAATATCGACAAATTGAAAGCATCAGGATGATCTAAAAGGATGTCTCAGGAAGTGTTGTTATTTTTGTTCCACTCAAAAGAGTTAAAGAAGATCCTGACGATAATCTCAAAAGACACGTTTTTGACGCGTTTTTGGCAGCTTTAATTTCGGACTTGTCAAAAATGCTTATTCTATTTTTGTTTCTTAGAATAACTCTATTAATGTTTGGTGTTGTGTGCTCATTTACTGCAAATTTGTCATGTTTAAGTCATTCAATGGTCTTTTTTATTGATTTTTGTTCAAATCTTTTTTTTTTTTTTTTTTTGGTTTGAATTCTCATGATTTTTCTTATTACAAAGAAGAGATAGGGACTTTTTTCATAATTTATTCAAGAGTAGTATTTCTTTTATTGGTACATTATTTTGCAGCATTAAACAATGCATTCATTGAATGTTATATATCTTGAATAAGATTGCAATTTGAGAAAAGGGATCAATATTTTTAAATTTATCATGTGTGGACATAAATAAATAACATTAAAATGAAAATATTTATAGCAACCCCAGAACAATTCTCAAAAACACAAGCATTGAACTTAATATTGACTTTTGTATGGATCTTAAAAAATGCGAAGGCATCTTGAAGTATTATAACCAACATGATCAATGAAACGAAATATAAATGTTGGATCTTTTTAGTTTGTTTTGGTGGGGGGATAATTATTATTCGGTTTCTCCTTTTCACTTATATTTATCACTTTTAATGAGTTAAAGAAGATTCTGACGACAATCTCAACAGCACTCACAATAGAGCATAAAATTGAACATCGACGGACCCCTAACAAGCTAGAGGTGGGATCAGGTGCCCGGGAGGAGTAAACATCCCCTGTTTGGCTAGCAGCAACCGCCGTCGATGTTCTCACACGAAACTGAAAACAATATTCACAAAATATACACTGGCTGGGTTTATGTCTATATAGAAAGTGCTTTGGCGACCATGTCAGGGAAGGACATTCAAAACACTTACTGTCAAACTAAATAACTCAGTGCTTTGATCTTTGAAATACATCTTGTGCTTTTTAATAGATTATTAGCTCTACCCCTACTGGTCAAAGACCAGTCGAACTTTTGCAATAACCCTGTGTGCGGCGTCCATCTGTCCGTCTGTCTGTATGTCTGTCTGTCTGTCCGTCCGTTAAACTTTTTCTTGTGAACGCGATCAATCCTCTAAATCTGTGAGTAGTACAAAATAAATTCTCTTTGCATTATAATTGGCCCCCAGGGTCTTGGAAAATGGGTGATTTCTCTTAAGTAATTCTATGTAATATTGTGAGCTCCAATAATCAGAAAGTAAAATTGATAGAAAGATTGTTTTTGCATTATTCTCAGTTTGTGGTTTAGATGTAAACTGTGTCAACTGATATTTGTATGAAATCCTACCCAACAGGGTCTTGTAAAAGGGTGGGGTAATTTTCTCTTATATAACTCTATGTAATCTTTTGAGAACCAATGCTTACATCACAGGTCAAGAACAAACATCAGAATGCTTAAAATTAGATAATCTGAGCTATCAGTTAGCTAAAAATAGTACATGAGAATCAGGTGAGCGTTGTGGCCTCTTGTGTCTCTTCTTTAAATTAGAGCTTTTTATATGGTGGACAGGTTGTAATTACTTACAGGGTTCAAGACCGGGATTGGGTAAGCAAAATATATAGTACATGGAGACATTTTGCCCTCATTTTTGCTATGATAGAGAGGTATGCGCTCCCTATATCTTGCGGCTTGGATCTGATGTTGTGTTCATTTATAGGATTCAAAAATACACGATAGAACATAAGTATATATGATTTAAGAAAGTCGAAAAAATCCACATTTGAGATTTTCTGTATCCATAGGAAGGATAATCGTAAAGAGAGAAACAATCCTTTTCATTTGATTGAATTTAAATGCGTTTACTTATTTTGTAAAAACACGCGCCCTCTTCAATTAAAAATCAAAAATGAGTTTCTCTTTTAACGTCTCTATCCTGAAATTTCCCAGGAAGGAATGCTTATCTCCTACAAATCACGAAAACGTTCTCTTGTTCCGAAAACAATACATATATACTTGTATATATATATATAAATATATACATATACTAGTATGTCACCTATGTCGATTTCAAAAGTATTTTCGCGGATTTCTGGATCCAAAACTGGATTGGCATAACTCATATGGGTTGATTTGGGACAAATATACATTCATTTTTCATTCCTGCTAAAAGCAAATCTTATTAAATATAAATTCAGAAATTCCAGGACACACCATAAAAAATCCAGGACACTTTTCTTCCGTTTCGGATATTTAACACTTGTCAGTGATCCTCTATCTAAACAATGTAATATGTACCGAAAGACGCAGCAGGATCGGTTGGATGTGATGCTACAGGACCCACATCTTAGAAATTTAAAGAAATTTTGATAACAGAAATTTTCAAATGAGTTAAAGAAACCGAAACCGAATTTTGGCGAACTTGGCTACATGGCCATCGGGGACTCCTGGTCCACCAGTAGTGGTACAAAATTAATGTTAAACGTCTCCAAATATTAAGAACCGACAAATTTACAGCATTGATCAGACATGCATGTTTCGGGTACTTAGCTGTGTTCTGAATCAGATTGTTCCTTCTTTTGTCTAAAACAATGAATGTCTCTGCGATTGCAACCCTTCTGGACGAAGAGCGTTTTTTATTCATTATAGAAACCAACAAAGTTATATTTTTTGATGAGGTATGTTTGTGTACAGAGCAAATAGACAGATTTTACACTTGTAATGTGTTTAAATCATATCTGAATTTCATGAATTCAAAGACAATCTATGAAGTTTAAATAATCTTTTGTTTATAACTTTCCTACATTTAATCAGAATTATATTTTAGGAAAAGCCGTAAGGCATGTGTACATTGACGGTAAGCTGAGAAATGGGAAATGGTATTTCAGCAACGGCAAGCAGCTCAAACATCTTTTCTGGGTGGACGGCCTTCCAAAAACCGACCCAAGAGCCAGTTGTATTAAAATATCGCATTCAATAAATTACAAATGGGCTGCCATGCCATGTTTACAATTTGGACAAACGGCAAGGATTTGTGAAAAGGAATTAATGTGAAGTTTCATGTGATTACTGTTGTGAAAGATTCAATCTATTCTATAGGTCATTGTGAAATAACTTTAACTTGAAATTTTTCATAACAGACAGATTCATAGACATATCTGTGATTATTTTTGAAAACTTTGTATTCAAAGCAAGTTATAAATTGACCAACATACCCAATATTAACGCCATTTTTTAAAAGATTCGAAGCAGAAACAGTGGAGAGTGAGCATGAAATTTCGTATTGAACATTTGTGAGTACCTAACAAATACGCAAGTCTCATCAAAGGGATCTGACAATGTGTGTTTATACTTATATTTAAGGATCGTTACAAGTTTAGACAAATGAACTAAGTCTTGAAATTGTCAAAAAAAAAAATTAAGCGTTTGACAGTATGTGTTTAAAGGTAAAGTTATGTGTTATGAGTTTTCCAGAATTTGTATTGAAAGAAAGCTACAGATTGACCAATATACTGCATTTTTACGCCAGTTATCTATTGATGAAAATCAGTAACAGTCGAGTACGAGTATTCCTATTGTGCAGAAAATATGCAAGGCTCAGGAAAAGGACATGCATTTTTTTTCTTACTATTTCTTTTTACTCATAGTAAAATCATATGTACAGAATTTCTAGGCAGTATTTTGTTTTGAAATGTCTATTAAATATGTAACATCAATCGTCCTTCAATTCTATATTAGCCATCATATCGGTCGCAGTTATAAAGGTTTTTTTATTCATGATTTTAAATGAGCACCTATATAAACAATAAATAATTCTTTTCCATATATATGTATTGAATACATAATGTAGATAATCAAAATAAATGTAGAAAATATTCTGGATGGCAGACATCGTATACTGTAGAAAAGAAAGAAAATAATACTTTATTGCTGAAACACTTGAATTGAGTTATCAAATCCATCTTTTTTCGATAGCATTGGCTTTTTCCGTGGTGTAGTAAAATTTTGACTCAATGTTTAACGTCTTCAAATTCATTAGCATCATTTTAGGGCAGATAAATTTACAGCATGGACCAGACATGCACGTTTCGGGTATTAAGCCCTCGTCAGTGATCCTCAATCTAAACAATGTAATATGGCCAACATTTGTGAAAATTATGGCCTAAATATACCGAAAGACATGGCAAATCTGCTGGGATATGATGCTACAGGACCCAGGTTTTAGAAATTTGAGAAAATTTTGTTAACAGAAATTTTCAAATGCGTTTGAAGAAACGACGAACCGAAATTGATCAAACTTGGCTACATGTGCCCTCGAGGACTCCTGGTCCACCAACAGTGACACTCACCAAGTGGTACAAATGTTTAACCTCTTCAAATTCATTAGCATCATTTATCAATAATTTTATAATGAAGAATGTATTTGGCAACTTAGTCGAAGTTCGGTAGAACAGTATTGTATCGGCAGTTTCAAACCTTTAAATGCGATTCTTTATTCATCGGTCATTTCATTTCTCAAAGACCGCAGACGATTCCAACTATATGTAGTTTATTGAGCGTTAAGTGAAGTCTGGAGGTCAATAAAAACAATGAGGGGCGGAGAAAAGAAAATTATTTCAATAGCGGATGCTACTGAATCGACCCTACAGGAAATTTGGAGCCGCACACTCTCTGTAATGTAAATGTAAAAATGTAACTGGAAGACATGAGCTGTTACATGCTCTGTCGTCAATACCAGTTATTCACTTGAAATCTATCTTGGATGAAACAGAGGTTGCATTCTTAAGAAACACTGACTGATTCAGACTTAATATCATTGTCTCATTCGCACAGTATAAACTTTATCCTATTGTGAAAAACACCTCACCGAAAAGACTATTCATAAAAATCCCGTTTATTAACAAAGGTTTTGATCTTCTAAACATCTCTAATATTTTTCGGGATCATCGCGTACAAAGTACCATTCCTCAATATTTTGAAAATCTAGAGCCACCTCTTATTTGTTATAAGTACAAGAAACCTATTCGAAACTTTGTTTTTAACTGTAATAAAGTTACAGGATCCTGACATACTTGAATCGTGTCCTGCTTCTTGAGAATGTGCAACTTCTAAATATCTCTACAAACCAGCTGGCCATGTTGTTACAGGTGACTTTTCAATTATCCAAGACAGACAGCTCCGTGGTCTTCTTAAAAAAGGACCTAAGTAAAGAATCCCATCCAAGATAGATTTTGTCAAATGCCGTGAAGTGCTTACGGAAGCCTTAGATAATTATACGAAAAGATGGTGTAAATCAGAAGGAGTCGAACCGCATGCTCTGAATGACTGGAAAAACCTCATTTTAGATATAACGGATATTCGAATAGATAACTTCCATAAAAACCCTCATCTTTTTCAAAATCCACGTTCCAAATCAGAAAGATATTTCAAATCCAAACTAAGTAAATTACATGAAAAATATGTCTTTGCACCAGCTGATAAAGCAGCCAACAACACCATTATCATTTGAAAACGTTACTACATATCAACTTTGATTTCTGAACTTTCGTCTACTTATAGGGCCCTGTCCAAACCTCTTTAGAGAAGACAGGGCCCCGACCACCTGTCCTCTCTGAATGTCAGTCGGACTCCTCGGGTGATAACATATATGAGCTCGCTACAGCCGGCAGAGCACGGACTGTATTACGCACGTCCTCTTTTTATATCCATTTACATATTCATCTGTGTTGCTTGGACCCCTGTGTTTTACGGTCTTGTTTGTGTGTGGTCACCTAACAGTGAGGAGGTTGTTTTACACCATAATTGTGCGTTCTTCGAGACCTCTGGGAAATCGGAATAGTGGGAGGGTTGTGCGCACGTAATCCAGGATAACCACACCGTCTGCTATTTACGTGGCAGATGGCCGTCCTAAGTCGGCACCGGTTGCCCATTGGTCTCGTTGGTTTATGTGTAGTCTTTTGTGTTTCATGTTTCTATGTTGTGAGTTGGTGTTCCTTGTCCCTTTTGCGTCTCTTTCTGTGGGTATCTGTTCTGTGTTTTTTGCATGGGTGTTTTGGGATTTTGCTGTGGGTGCTGCAACCTAGTGTTGTTGGAGATCCCCTCCTTTCTTATACATATATCAAAAGCAATGAAAGTGCATCTAACATTTTAGGCAAGCATAACAGTGAACTGTCTTCATTCAATATCTCTATTTCTAAATTGGATCTCCCGCTAATTCTAGTAACTGCTCCACTACAATTTTGTCTAGAAATCTGACGTCAGCACTTACTGCTATTAAAGAACACATAACTAGATATTGTGAAACGGTTCTAAACAGGAACGATGTAAAGGACCAGGGCCGCGAAGGTCGAAATCGGCCTATTGTCCCATCTCAGTAATATTTTTAATTTTGAAACTACTATGTTTAAACGTTTCAAAAATGATAATGGTTTCAATAAGATATCTTTTTTAACAATAACAAATCAATTCTAAACAGGTATACATCCATTGACGTTGACACATATTTTTGACGTCGTTTGATGTTGAGTGCGTACAGGGTTATCGGACAGTTTAATTTCCTTTGAATTTTAATTATGCGAAACAAAATGATCGATATTCATGTCATATTACATCGTATGATTTGACAAAAGATGTTATGTTGGCCATCAAATGCGGAATAGACTTTAAAACAGGCCTACGTTCTATCAAGAAAATCCTTTCCGACTAGGTCAAAAGCCTTTGAAATCGTAGACCTTTATGGTTGACTGTTTCCTGTCTGATGTCATATGGTTATCGAAATTTGAATGTCTATAATATGCAGTATTTATTTTCTTTACTTTATGAAATGAAGATGTATAAATCATTTCAGATTAATGTAGAAAATCTTGCGTTGAAAGGCACCAAGATACCAATTACATGTAACTTGAAAGAAAATTAACATGTACGTTGCAATATCGTTAAGAAATAAAATCAGCCAGAACATGAACAGAAATCTATTATTCATAAATAGAAATGCAATTCGATTACAATTCATGTTATGATTAAATTGACGAACTTGAAGAAGAATCAAAATAAAAAATTATCCGCCATAACCAATGTTCTAATTTCCCGTCAAGTCTGATAACATTTGCGACTTGCATAAAAAGAATTTGATACTGATCATCGAAAACACCTTGATCAGAGTCTTCTTCTTTTAAAAAACAGCAACAAGTGTTATTTTCAATAAGCCAAGAAAGTACAAGAAGTAAATAAGTATTCCTCTGTATCGATATTCTCTTCATCATCTGATTGATCGATAGCTTCAGGGACTTTTGATGCATCCTCCAAGAATGTACTCCAGTCTTGGACTCCATATTTCTCTGTCTGCTGATGACGACCATTCCCAAGGAACCAAATGACAGCAGCCACATGAGCACACATACCGACAACCCTGGAGCCGGTGCGACACCTGCAGTACCAAGCTGTGACGTAACATTCGTCATATCGAATCCACAACAAGTATGTCTTTGCGGAGACATGCCTGCTTCGTATTCTAACACGCAACAACCCGTTTTCATCTTTATGTCCATGGATGTCACAGTTGCCGTCTAGATGTTCCTGCGTGTAGTTGGCGCTTAACTTTAATTGGTATGTTCCACATGTCAGGAACAGTAACTGCTCCTCATCTAACCTAGGGAAATCTTTTATTTCCTCCATTGCCACCCATGATGCAGAGCGACGATGCAAATTCTTATCATCCACATATTCTTTCAGACTGTTAACTTGCTTGGATAGAAACAACATTCTCGCTCCAAGAGCATCGTCTGCTTCCGAACTTCCTGTGCTGAATGGTGGAAAGTATCTATTTGTGATGGAGCAAACTATGCGTATATAATCGCCTATATATGGTATCTGATTGGTGGGGAGAATATGATCCAGGTATCTCCATTGTTTTATTCTGGCATTAGCGGATTCAACCACCCATCGTACCTAAAACAAAACTCACGTTCTTTTACTGTGAAATATGAAATTGAAAATCATACAATGTAAGAAACATGAAGTAAAGATAGATCTATCTGAATATTGTAAACAGTTAAATTTTCTTTCATTATAGACCATTATAGGCGAAAATAGGATATGCAATAAGAATACCTTCGTGACGAGTCTGCTTGAATTAGCATCCTCTGTGGACATTTGAGTCTCTCCTTTCCTCAGGAAGGTCGGCATTTCAGCTTGTATGCCTAATTCTTTCAAATACGGCAGGGCATCTCTAAACCCCCGATCCACAATGAAAATATCCTTCTCGTCTAGCCATTCCCTCATCTCGTCTACGTTTCTTAGCAAAGCGTTCTTCAAAATTGATGCGTCATTGTCCTTTGCCAGATATGGACCTAAGACCGAAATAAAATGACCATCTGTTGATACTATAATCATGGGTTTTACGAGTGGCCTCCCCTTGTGGATGCTGAACGATTGCCTCTGGAATCTAAAATGCCCACTTTTTTGTATGTAGATATAAGTGCCATCTAGGACCAAAACTGCCTGTGATTTGCCGTCGTCACAAAAGAGGGTCTGTGCCAATTTTCTGGTATGGTTGTTGATGACGTCTGACCTTGAAATGCTTTGGAATCCCAGGCTCTCAGATACGAACTTTTCCTTAAGAACATTGCTCACATTTGAGATACATCTTCGTATACTAGACTTAGATACATTAAATACCGTAGACAGCATCTTGTTGGACATACCAGATCTCATCTTTAATAAGAAAATGGCAAGACTTGTTTTCGTACTTCTGGCGGGTGTGTTGCGTACCAGGCCATCTAAATATGTTAGCATATCCTTGAATGCAGCTTTCCCAACTCCAAGTAATGACAAATATTCCTCATCTGATAAAGATCTTTCATCATCAAAGTTAAGCCTGGTTTTCTCGTGTCGATGAGCGGTTGTCCTAAGATATTGTAAAAGTTCAATCAATGCATCGCCCTTTATCACAGATATATCACTTGACGCCTTAAGTAAACCAAGAGCATTGTCAGAAAGAATGTCATCGTTTACATGGACTGGACAACACCTTGATCCGGCTGTAATCATTCTTCCTCTATCCATGAATGCTTGGTGACGCATGGCGGCAGACATTACGATAAGCTTTTGACTGGCTTTCCTGCAAATACAGCAACTAGCGTGACCTCTTGGAGCAGATGGCAAAGGCAATTCGATAAGCGAAGCATCGTTATTTAAAGGAAGCGCAGGAGCCTCTGTTTCGCTGGCAACTTTTTTTTCCTTTTTCTTTAATATCAGGTAACATTTATATCTGCATCTATTACATAAAACACTGTCATTGGCCGGTCTTACACCAAAACGACGTTCAAGTAATGTTCTTTGATCCGCTGTAACATTTCTTCTTTCTCTTTGATTTGGTTCGCGCTTGCATAAGGTACATTTGTAGCGTCTGGGCATCTATAAACGATAATAATTTCATTCCTTAGAAAACTCTTCAAAATTCCGTATATCAATCATATCAATAAAAAACAACAGACTAATTTAATTCGCCTTCAAAATGCTAAAAAAAAAAGAAAACTGGAATAAGATCGGTTGTTGTCGAATGTTTGACTTTACATATGTGACTTTGACCTTGCAAATGACCTTGACACTCAATAGGCATCGAGTCTTGCTTAAATATTTCGCCTAGCTTTAATATTTCGTCAATCTCACACGTTGTTAGAACTATTCGATTATGTGTGTGTGACAAAAATAACCGAATAGAAAGAACATGTGAGACGGAAGAAATATTGTTCAAAGCGAAGCTAAAGCTCTTTTTACGTTTGCACCTTAAGCAAGTTGTATACTCAAGTAAGTCATAACCATTTACAGTATTGACAGACAGGCAGAAAACGATTAGACGGACGAACAGATATATGGACAAAGGACAGAGTGATCCCTATATGTACCCCTTAAAGGAAGTGAAGTAAAATTTCTTTTTTAAGTGCAAGTTTGCTTTATAAACGTTGAAATCAAATACAAATGAACAGAGTCGCGCAAGAGTTGTTATCTTATTTTTACTTTATATGACAACGGATAGGTATTGTGGCACGAACTTCAAGTGGGTACATGGTCCAATCATATTAAAAATTCTTTGATTGTTGATTTTGCGGAGATAAATTATATTCTATCATCATTTTTTTTTTCAAAACATACGGTTAGACATCTAAATTAGACATTAAAAGAGCTCTCGATCTGCCATTCCCAAAGCAAATGAGCTAGAAATATCTGCAAGAAGAAAAAAAAACCATCGCGACTAGGGATCGAACTCGCTATCTTGAGATTGTAAGGCATACCATTTAACCACTACACTACGACGCCTCTTCCGTTAAGTGAAAGTACAAAATGTACAGTTCATATGTAAAGATAAAATGGACGCGACTGTTGGCAATATTTCTCCGTTAGTCTGCAGAAAAATGATGTTTATTGTTATATGATATTTGATTATCAAAATTCTTTTCAGTTTTAATGTTAGGAAGTACAATTTATCTGTAAAAAGCAATTCTTTAAACCAGTTGCACTCGTTCAACATTTGGAATTGCACAAATCAAAAGGTTTCTTTGCCGTTTGATACAATATATTCAGATTCTCCGACGATTTCCTGACATGAAACCTTTAATATAATTTTCGAAAATTACTTACCTTGCTTGAAATGTTTTCAGCTTTCCATTTGAAACAAATACAACGTCCTCATTTTGATATTTGATAAGTCGTCTGGCAACAAGAAATGCATTTAGAGATTTATAAAAATTACTTTTAGAAAGCGGCCGGGTCTTCTACCAATATAATTTTCAATGAAAATTAAACTTTTGACGAAAATTAATCGTTTCATATGGTTTTTATTCTGGTTCCAAGTCCGGTCGTATTTTAAATATTTTATTTAAATCGCAAATTTTGCAGAAAAAGGCGGATTTCCGGAAACCGGTACACTTTTAGATAGTACGTATCATTAGGTGATGTCCTGAGGGTGATAAAGTTGCATGTTTCGTTGAGTTAAAATGTTATTCTATCAAAATATATACTTTTCTCTCTTGATTTTATGTTTTGAAATTATTGATTTTCTATAGGCCGATAATGCGCTTCGTGGCCCTGGTCCTTTATTTTGGTCTATAAAGAATTCAGGGGATGTGATTGAAAAATGAAATCTGGAAATTTCCAAGCCAATACGATTTCTTCATACGACTCCTCTAATATGTACACCACACTTCCTCATGACAAAATTAATGATCGATTATCTAATCTCATTAAATGGTGTTTTGATCGAGAGCGAAAAACTTACATTTGTACATCTGAATCGAAGGGTTTCTTTTCCTCGACAGACTACAAATCATACAAATCATGGACATGTAGTGACCTGTGTAATGCCTTGTCCTTCCTCTTGGACAATATTTATGTTAGATTTGGTGAGGATCTATACAAGCAGGTTGTAGGAATTCCTATGGGTACTAACTGTGCGCCTCTTGTTGCAGATTTATTTTTATACACTTATGAAAAAGAATTTATCCAAAATCTTCAAAAGCAAAGAAAATTTGATGAGCTGAAATGTTTCAATAATACTTCTAGGTATCTGGATGATATTCTAACCATTGACAATCCTGCTTTTGAATTTTATAAGAATGAAATTTATCCACAAGAATTAACCCTTAACAAGGCAAACCTTTCAAATACAGAAACACCCTTTTTGGACCTAAATATCAAAATTGTAAACGGAAAGATTCATACAAGTGTATATGACAAAAAGGATGATTTTGGATTCAAGATAGTAAATTTCCCTTGGCTTGACGGTGATGTTCCAAGATTACCGTCATACGGCATTTACATATCACAGCTCATCCGGTACGCTAGAGCATGTACTGATATTTTGGATTTTCACAGTAGAAATTTACAAATTACCAAAAAACTTTTAGGTCAAGGTTTCCGCTTTCATAAACTAGTTAAGACTTTCTGGAAATTTTACAAAAATTACAGTCAACTTCTTTTAAAATTCGGATCTATACATGCAACAGAGTACATTACTATGGGTATTACACAACCTGTCTTTTATGGTGATATGATAAACAAAATAAAAAGGATCAAAGGTAGGCAGCATAACCATCGAAAATGCGTCAGAATCATCAAACGCCTTTTATACCGTGGGTATGATCCTAATGTCACCAGACGGACACTAGGCTTGGTACTTGACCAATCTACAGTCTTGTACAAGCGCATCCTTGAGACTTGCACTCTGACTGATTGTGACGACGGGACTCCATGACGGGCCCTGTCCAAACCTCTTTAGAGAAGACAGGGTCCCGACCACCTGTCCTCTCTGAATGTCAGTCGGACTCCTCGGGTGATTACATACATGAGCTCGCTACAGCCGGCAGAGCACGGACTGTATTACGCATGCCCTCTTTTTATATCCATTTACATATTCATCTGTGTCTATGGGGCCTCTGTGTTTCGCGGTCTTGTTTGTGTGATGTCATCTTACAGTGAGGAGGTTGTTTTACACCACAATTGTACGTTCTTCGAGACCTCTGGGTAATTGGAGAAGTGAGAGGGTTGTGCGCACGTAATCCAGGATAACCACACCATTTGCTACTTGCGTGACAGATGGCCGTCCAAAGTCGGCACCGGTTAACCATTGGTCTCGTCGGTTTATGTGTAGTCTTTTGTGTTTGATGTTTACATGTCGTGTGTCTCTTTTCCGTCTCGTGCTGTACTCGTCTTTTGTGTTTTTGCATCGGGTGTTTTGATGTTTTACTGTTGATGCTGCAACGGGGTCTTGTTGGAGATCTCCTCCCTTCTTTCAAAAAATTAAAGAGGGCGCTACTGAAGTTATTTTTGGTGGCTCTGCTGAAAGCGTCACTGATGAGAATTTAATATTCGAAAAACGTGTCTGGTGCATGTATATTGGTTTGGAATTTTCCTCAAGAAGGTGGAGAGTTAGAACCCTTCGACATTATTAATATAGACACTTATTTCACGTTTCAGTCTGGAGCAGTTGCAATCGTTTCCCGTTGCCTGATGTTTGTCAAGTGTATTAATAACTTCTTTCCAGCTCTGTCACCCGAAAGAAGCTTTGTTTTGGCATTTTATCAATGTGACATCATTTATATTTTTTGCTATTTCGGAAACTAGCCATTTCAACGATAAATATCATCGGAATTGAAGGAGTTTAACATCTAAGCACCATCCCTTCAATGCTATTTTGAACATAGATTTTATTTGAATATTCTACTGAATCGACCCTACAGGAATTTTGGAGCCGCGCACAAAATGTAATGTAAATGTAAAAATCTAACTTCGAAAAATTAAAGAGGGCGCTACTGAAATAATTTTTAAATTTCTCGTTAACTAATTTTCGTCAGCGATTCCCTAGATTTCACAATTTTCGTCAGCGATTAGCTTTCAAAAATTTTGAAAGCTTTAGTTAACGAAAATTCGTCAGCGATTAGCTTTCAAAATTTTTGAAAGCTATTGTTGACGAAATTTCGTTATCTATAGCTTTTAAAATTTTTGAAAGCTAATCGCTGACGAAAATTTCGTCAACTAGCTTTCAAAATTGTTGAAGGCTTCTCGTAAGCTATCTAGAGTCGAGAAAACCAAGATGGCCGAAATCAGAGCAATCATCGTCATAATTTGCTTATTGAATTTAAAGACGTTAAACATTTGAACTACTTGGTGAGTGTCACTGCTGGTGGACCAAGAGTCCCCGAGGGCACATGTAGCCAAGTTCGATCAACTTTGGTTGATCGTCTGTCTTTTCAACGCATTTGAAATTTTCTGTTACAAAATCCCTTGAAATTTCTAAAACGTGGGTCCTGTAGCATCATATCCCACCCATTCTACTACGTCTTTTGGTACATTTTTGGACATAATAATTTTCATACTTTTTGGTCATATTACATTGTTTAGACTGAGGATCACTGACGAGGGTTTAGTACCGGAAACGTGCATGTCTGGTCCATGCTGTAAATTTATCAGGTTTGAAATGATGCTATTGAATTTTAAGACGTTAAACATTTGAACTACTTGGTGAGTGTCACTGCTGGTGGACCAAGAGTCCCCGAGGGCACATGTAGCCAAGTTCGATCAACTTTGGTTGATCGTCTGTCTTTTCAACGCATTTGAAATTTTCTGTTACAAAATCCCTTGAAATTTCTAAAACGTGGGTCCTGTAGCATCATATCCCACCCATTCTACTACGTCTTTTGGTACATTTTTGGACATAATAATTTTCATACTTTTTGGTCATATTACATTGTTTAGACTGAGGATCACTGACGAGGGATTAGTACCCGAAACGTGCATGTCTGGTCCATGCTGTAAATTTATCAGGTTTGAAATGATGCTATTGAATTTTAAGACGTTAAACATTTGAACTACTTGGTGAGTGTCACTGCTGTAGGACCAAGAGTCCCCGAGGGCACATGTAGCCAAGTTCGATCAACTTTGGTTGATCGTCTGTCTTTTCAACGCATTTGAAATTTTCTGTTACAAAATCCCTTGAAATTTCTAAAACGTGGGTCCTGTAGCGTCATATCCCACCCATTCTACTACGTCTTTTGGTACATTTTTGGACATAATAATTTTCATACTTTTTGGTCATATTACATTGTTTAGACTGAGGATCACTGACGAGGGTTTAGTACCCGAAACGTGCATGTCTGGTCCATGCTGTAAATTTATCAGCCTGAGGTTTGAAATGATGCAATTGAATTTAAAGACGTTAAACATTTGAACTTCTTCGTGAGTGTCACTGCTGGTGGACCACGAGTCCCCGAGGGCACATGTAGCCAAGTTCGATCAACTTTGGTTGATCGTCTGTCTTTTCAACGCATTTGAAATTTTCTGTTACAAAATTCCTTGAAATTTCTAAAACATGGGTCCTGTAGCATCATATCCCACCCATTCTACTACGTCTTTTGGTACATTTTTGGACATAATAATTTTCATACTTTTTGGTCATATTACATTGTTTAGACTGAGGATCACTGACGAGGGTTTAGTACCCGAAACGTGCATGTCTGGTCCATGCTGTAAATTTATCAGGTTTGAAATGATGCTATTGAATTTAAAGACATTAAACATTCGAACTACTTGGTGAGTGTCACTGCTGGTGGACCAAGAGTCCCCGAGGGCACATGTAGCCAAGTTCGATCAACTTTGGTTGATCGTCTGTCTTTTCAACGCATTTGAAATTTTCTGTTACAAAATTCCTTGAAATTTCTAAAACGTGGGTCCTGTAGCATCATATTCCACCCATTCTACTACGTCTTTTGGTACATTTTTGGACATAATAATTTTCATACTTTTTGGTCATATTACATTGTTTAGACTGAGGATCACTGACGAGGGTTTAGTACCCGAAACGTGCATGTCTGGTCCATGCTGTAAATTTATCAGGTTTGAAATGATGCTATTGAATTTAAAGACGTTAAACATTGATTAAGAGTAGTAATAATGAAGTTTATTCAGATTATATTATGTAAATATATATTCTTAGATTAAATTAAATATTGTGTTTTGTTTTATTTATTATAAGTTTAAGAATTCCGTGTTTCCGAAATTATCTATTATAAGTTTAAAGATTCCGTGTCTCTGAGATCGGACTATATATGTACATGTAGATTTAACACATTACACTTCTTGATATATCCAGTGAAACCCTGGCTTCTCTGTGACTGTCGGAAATTTTGAAAGATGTTTCACAAACGGTGAATTTAAAGTCCCACGCAATAATGAGACGGTTTCTTTCATCCTCCAACCTGTGCAGAGGAATTCGCCCGAGGCGTGAAGCGGCAATTGTAAAAACAATATGGCACACGAGAGTTCAAAAATCTTTCAAAATTTTCAACACCGATAGCTTTCAAAATTTTCGTTAGCGATAGCTTTCACAATTCTTGTCAGCGATTGCTTTCAAAATTTTCGTCAGCGATTACTTTCAAATATGTTGAACGCTCATAGCTTTCAAAAATTTCCTTACTTAAGATTAGTTACGAGATATTCGTCATCTACTTTTCGAAAGCTATTTAGAGTTTTCAAAATTTCGTCATCTCAGTAGCTTAAGAAAAAAAAAACGCTGACGAATAGTTAACGAAATTTTCGCATTAAGCTTTCAAAATTTCGTCATCTCGGCATTAAACTGTCCACTGGTCGGGGCTTTACTTCCATTGTCGTCAAAAGATACTATTAGTAAGATCTAAATATGCTTTCAGTGGCTTCACGGTCATTTGCTACGGATTTATTACGTTAATTACGGTAAGGTATTCAACGGAAGGTGGAATTTATTTATTAAGAGCACGTCGTTTATATATCTGTATATGGAATTGAATTGAAGTGGTAGGTGCTCCTTTCATAGAGAGATTAAGGTGGCTCCCTACTCGAACCGTTATAGGTTTTCCCTTCTATGCAGTATGTTTGGAGCGATATCTTGATCATTTATAAAACTGTATACCTGTTTGTGATTTTTCTTCATCTATGGACATTATTTTAAGAAATTATGCAATATAAAGAACTTCCACCATGTATTTTACGCAAAAAGATGGATATAGTATACCGGTATATTCTTAGTTGAAAAAGCGATGAAATTATAATGGGGTATCCTTATTTTTGGAGCGATATCTTGACCATTTATAAAGCTGTATACCTGCTTGAGATTTGTTCACAATCTTTATACAATACAATATGAAATAATGCAAAATGACGAACTTCCATCTGGTATTTTATGCAAAAGTGGGATATACTATTTATTCTTAGTTGAAAATGCGATGAAATTATAAGGGGGTACCTTTATGTTTGGAGTGATATCTTGATCATTTATAAAACTGTGTACCTGTGAGTGGGTTTTTTTTTCATCTACATACATAATTTTATCACATATTGCAAAACGAAAAAAAATTCATCTGTTTTTTTTTTAAGTTGGATTTGGTATATATTGTTGGTAAAAATGTGATGAAATTATAAGGGGGTACCCTTATGTTTGGAGACTTATCATAATCAGATTAATGTTTGAATATTATTTTATGTGTTACATTTCTTCTGTATGACTTGTTATCATAAATTAAAACAAAACAAATTAACATATTATTATCATTACTGAATTTGGAGGGTTCAAAAGCATTTGCTTGATATTTGATATTCCTCAATCTTAATGTGCAAGAGTACGTTTCTATAATGTACTGTATCTTTGATGAAAAAAAAATTACATATCTATGTCTGTGTTTTATTTCTCATTTGGACCATAGTCTTTATGAAAACCCCTAAAATACAACTTTCATCTGTTAATTCTTTGAGTAGGGACCCACCTTAAAGACTGAACAATGTCGACTTCATTTGAGTATAAAAATTTCAGTAAAATGTGGAGTGCAGTTTTATAAAAGACCCTTCCTCCAAACCTTAAAATTATGATATCGTTCAGAATTTTTGAGATTGCAAAAGTTGCAAGAGTAACCTCCTGTCGACGGCAATATTGCAAACAAGCAAATCTTCTTCATAATTCAACCATTTTGTATAGAAATTTAAATGAAAGTGGAACATAAATTAAATTTAGTCATTACTCATAATATAATGGGTACCAATTGTGCCCCACTCCTTGCCGACATTTTCCTTTACTCGTACGAAGCTGAATTCATTCAATCTTTGGTCTCTGAAGGGAAAAGATACTTAGCTTCTGATTTCAACTTCACTTACAGATACATAGACGATGTGTTTTCCATCAATAATCCAAAATTCGCGGATTACCTGAGCAGTATCTATCCTTCGGAGCTTGAAGTCAAAGAAACTACAGAGACAAATAATTCAGCATCCTATTTGGACATAATGTTGTCCTACGACACTGATGGTCACATGAACACCTCACTCTATGACAAACGTGACGACTTCAATTTCAGCATTACGAACTTTCCTTTTCTGAGTAGCAACATCCCTTCATCGCCTGCTTATGGCGTGTTCATATCTCAGTTGATACTCTATGCCAGAGCAAGTACCAAATATACGGATTTTGTTCTGAGAGCTAGGCGTCTTTCAGATAAGCTTCTCAGTCAGGGATATGTTTATGACCGACTAACATCGTCACTGAGGAAGTTCTACGGTCGATATGGGGAACTCGTCATACACTATGATGTCCCACTATCCAGAATGGTGGATGATATTCTGTCATAGACCATTTGAACCATCCAACCAAAGATTGTACTCTATATCTTCCAAAATGGAAGTAACCGGATGTGACAGTTCTACCGAATTGAAGCGACGGGTGTTGCATGCAAGCAGGAGATGCTTACTCTTCCTGGGCACCTGGTCTCACTCTCATATCGGGAGTTCGCTTCTTTTCATATGGTGGAGGTTTTTGTTTTTGTTTGCTTTGGTTCCTGTTTTGTCCTGATTTTGTATGCCTTCGGTTTCTGATTTTCTGAATTATCGATTTTGTACTGTAGACAGGGATATGGTCATTATCCATATTTGTCATGATAAATACTTAGAGTTCACATTTTCAAAATTGACATTTTTTTGTTGTGAAAATAGGAGATGTCTGTGAATGCGTGCCTTTGAATTGGTGAGAATATGAAGAAATATAGCTGGCTTGCCCAAGGACTTATTAAAGAGAAGGATTCGCAACTCTCTACACCGCCCTTAGAATAACGTGTAACGAGATCTGAACGAGATCAAACATAGCCCTGTCCTATCCGAGAAGGGTGATCAAATAACATGATTTTCTCAAGCATCACACAATAAACACATAAAATATTGATACGTATAATAAAAGTCATGTAGAAGAAACCTTACTTTTTCAATACATACCAATTTTATCAAAAGATATTGATATATTCTTATAATATCTAGCTTCAAAGCGGAGCCTTGACATTCGCCGTTATGACCCAGATATCGTCAAAGAGAGTTGAATAGGCATATGCTCTGTCCCATTTTCTTCGTCATTACTAGACTTACACATAACGTATTGGTGGCAAATCGAAAATGAAAACCTAGCGCGTGAATTAGAACCAATTTTGATTAATTTATTCGACGATTTCATCGTATACCGGAGCTTCAAAACTAGCCCAAAGCTCTGACCCATTTTCTCAAACTAGACAAGATCTACATATGAAATATTGTTATCAAAATAAAGACTAAAACCTAATGTGTGCATAAGGACCAATTTTGTTTAATTAATTTGACAATTTTATTGTTTTACGGGGCTTCGAAAATGGGTGTTTTCACTCGTCGGTATGCGCGGCCATTTTTTGAAAGAGGTAGACAGCCCAACGCTCTGATCCATTTTCTCAAACTAGACAAGATTTAGATATGAAATATAGTTATAAAAATAAAAGACTAAAACCTAAAGTGTGCATTAGGATCAATTTTGTTTAATTAATTCGACAATTTCATTGTTTTACGGGGCTTCGAAAATGGGTGTTTTCACTCGTCGGTACGCGCGGCCATTTTCTAAAAGAGGTAGACAGCCAAACGCTCTGACCCATTTTCTCAATCTAGACAAGATTTATATATGAAATATGGTTATCAAAATAAAGACTTAAACCTAAACTGTGCATTAGGACCAATTTTATTTAATTAATTTGACAATTTTATTGTTTAAGGGGCTTCGAAAATGGGTGTTTCACTCGTCGGTCCGCGCGGCCATTTTCCCAAAAGACGTAGGCAGGTCAACGCTCTGACCCGTTTTCTCAAACAATACACGACAAATACAAGGAATATTGTTATCAAAATAATTAATAATTCGTGCATTAGGATCAATTTAATTTGATGATACCTAATATTAATAAGAATACAAGACTTCGAAAATGGGGGTGAAGTTTACGATCACCTGTTTGCCACGGCCTGTAAATGTAATGAAGAAGGTAAACAAGTCATCTAAAAACCTTTTTTTCTGTTTTATTTTATAAAGTATCTATAAAAAGTTGTTTTTAAAATAAAGTTGGACTTTTTTGTATCTGCTAGAATTATTTTTCATGTATAGATGTCGATAAATGACCATAATAAAACTGCCTCAGATATAAGGGATCTCGATGCAAGTTCGCCATCGCCATTGCGACTACGACGAGACCTATATAAATAGGCCCGCTTTAATTTACCATTTTCTCGACTATTTCAAGACGTAATATCAAAATATTGGTACCAAAATGAGCAGGATAATCTATTCTACTTATCTAAGTCGTTTTTATGTTGTCATAATTAACATATTTAGGGCATTCATGGTTTTGAATATCACAACCCTAACATCTCGTTGCCTAATTTGCATATCAAAAGGGCACGCGAGATGTTAACGGGAAAAGACGATATTTCGATCCTTCTGTTTATAGTCCTTGGCTTCCCATACAATACGGCCGAGAATGGGAGGTAATTTTGACTTTTTGACGTCATCGGAAATCTGTCTCTTATATTTTGACTACCTCTTCATCGGTATATGTCAGTACCAATAATGAGGATTCATTTTCCGAAACACGTGTCTGACGCATTAAAATTGATTTGAATCCTTAAAAAAAAGGTTAAAAGTTGGAACACTTTTACATTATTAATAAGTATAGTGCCGTTTTTGACATCGCCACCTACATATATACTAACAGAAAAAAACAGACTGTGATATTTTAAAAAATTGGGATAAAAACATGAAATGAAATAGACTAAGTATAGGGTTCATAGGGTCCTAAAATCATACTTCCTGACGACAAAATGAATGATCAGTTGTCCAAATTCATTAAATGATGCTTTAATCGAGAGGGGATTAATCTAATTTCGTTTAATTTATGTTTGTACATCTGAATCAAAGGGTTTCTTTTCCGCTACAGAATTCAAATCATGGACATGTAGTGACCTTTGTATTGCCTCGTCCTTCCTCTTGGACAACATTTATGTCAGATTTGGTGAGAATCTATACAAGCAGGTTGTAGCGATTCCTATGGTTACTAATTGTGCGCCTCTTGTTGCAGATTTATTTTTATACACGTATGAAAAAGAATTTATCCAAACTCTTCAAAAGCAAAGAAAACACGATGATGTGAAATGTTTTATTGGTACTTCTAGGTACCTGGATGATATTCTTACTATAGACAATCCTGTTTTTGAAAAGTATGAAAATGTTATTTATCCACAAGAATTGACTGTAAACAAGGCAAACGTTACATACACAGAAACACCATTGGACCTAATATCAAAAATGATAATGGAGAGATTCATACAAGTGTGTATGACAAAAGAGATGCTTTTGGATTCAACATAGTAAGTTTTCCTTGGCTGGACAGTGATGTCCCTAGATTACCGTCATATGGTATCTACATATCGCAGCTCATCCGGTATGCTAGAGTATGTACTGATGGTTTGAATTTTCATGGTAGAAATTTATAAATTACCAAGAAACTTCAAGAAAGGTCAAGGTTTTCGTTCTCACAAACTAGTAAAGACTTTCTGGAAATTTTACAAAACTTATTGTCAACTTCTTTTGAAATTCGGACCATACAAGCAACAGAGTATATTACTTTGGTTATTTCGCTACCTGCATTTTATGGTGACATGATCAACAAAATAAGAAGGATCAAAGGTAGACAGTATTACCATGGAAATTGTGTTATGATCATCAAACGCATGTAATCCAGCATAATCACACCGCCTGCTACTAACAGTCAGTCGTCCTAAGTCGGCACCGATTCCCAATTGGTCTCTCGTTTGGTTTATGTGTAGTCATTTATGTTTGATGTTTCTCTGTGGTTTGGCGTTCCTTGTACCATTTGCGTCTCTCTCTCTCTCTCTCTCTCTCTCTCTCTCTCTCTCTCTCTCTCTCTCTCTCTCTCTCTCTGTGCATGTCTTCTTTGAGTTTTAACAGTGGGTGATTTTGGGTTTTCTGTTGGTGATTTAACTAAGTGTTGTTGGAGATCCCATCCTATATTCATAACATACTTTAAACTTGGACATTTTCGCGTAGCGGTAATTTTCTCGTTTTTTCGCGAATCTAAGGCTTTCGCGAAAATTTCCCAGATGCTTAAATATTCCCGCTGCATTCTTACAATGGGAAAACTTTTTTATCGCAAAAATTTCCTCCACGCGTAACGTCTTGATGTTATAATCGCGAAATGTTCCCCCAGCGAAAATAACCACGTTTACAGTATCTGCATAGTTGGCTTGCTAAATATCGTTATCGATCCGCCCGATTTTCGCGTGAAATTTTTCTCATTTTTGAGCCTGCGCGTTATGCGATGAAGTTTGTCATTAAGTCTTTGTCATTTTTCTGCAGAGTGTAGGTAACTTTTACGAAAAAACAATGTTTGGTTTAAGAAAATAGTGCTTAAAATTTTAACGTTTAAGAATAAAATACTGATTTCTTGCATTTGGGAAGTTTGCTTTTTAGATGCCTCCAAACGACGTGATGAGACAGCTTTGAATGAATTATTCTTTGGTCAAAGTTTTCAACATATCGGCGACATTCGGGAACATAAAGGGAAAAAGAAATTGCCTCTGACGTCAAGTTCGAAAATTACGACATTACGTAAATGTGACCTTTTTCGTCCACCTTTATGAATGCAGAAAATATCCTTGGCTATAGACAGCTAAGTTTCAGAAACGGTAAAGTAAAATATTAACCGATTTGTCCGTCCGCGACGCTGAGTTCAGCCGGTCCATTTCCGTTAGCGTCTGCAAAACGTCACTTTGATTCAGGATAAAACGCGTGCATACACTTCTTTAGCTATTGTTATTCAATATCAGAACGTTAATTTGATATTTTGACCATCATTATCGCCATATTGTTCTAAAAAAGTCATTTTGACCAAACTTAAGTCGATTTCTACGTCAAATACTTTACGTCAACGCTTAGCATAGTACGTTCAACAGAACCTTTACGGAACAATTCTAGCGCATTATTACATAATTCTAAGCGTCTTTATTACCCTAGATATTAATTGTCCAAAGTTTGAAATGTAAGTCATATCAGATTAACTGACACGTGAAACTTTTTTCATCCCCTTCCTGTGATAAGTTATAATGGCAAATATGAAAAAAACCCACTTTTTTGGTGTTTGGAGGAAAGGTTTTCCAGCAAATTGTCGAAATTCCAATGGGGAACAATTGTGCCCCACTCCTTGCCGACATTTTCTTTTACTCGTACGAAGCTTAATTCATTCAATCTTTGGTCTCTGAAGGGAAAAGATACTTAGCTTCTGACTTCAACTTCACTTACAGATACATAGACGATGTGTTGTCCATCAATAATCCAAAATTCGCGAATTACCTGAGCAGTATTTATCTTTCGGACCTTGAAGTCAAAGAAACTACAGAGACAAATAATTCAGCATCCTATTTGGACAAACATAATGTTGCCGTACGATACTGATGGTCACATGAACACCTCACTCTATGACAAACGTGACGACTTCAATTTCAGCATTACAAACTTTCCTTTTCTGAGTAGCAACATCCCTTCATCGGCTGCTTATGGCGTGTTCATATTTCACTTGATGCGCTATGCCAGAGCAAGTACCAAATATACGGATTTTGTTCTGAGAGCTAGGCGTCTTTCAGATAAGCTTCTTAGTCAGGGATATTTTTGTGACCGACTGACATCGTCACTGAAGAAGTTCTACCGTCGATATGGGGAACTCGTCATACACTATTTTGTCCCACTTTCTAGAATGGTGGATGATATTCTGTCATTGACCATTTGAACCATCCAACAAAAGATTTACTCTACGTCTACAGAAATGGAAGTAAACGGATGTGACAGTTCTACCGAATTAAAGCGGCGGGTTATTACATGCAAGTAGGAGATGCTTACTCTTCCTGGGCACCTGCTCTCACTCCCATATCGTGAGTTCGCTTCTTTTCATGTGGTGGAGGTTTTTGTTTGTTTGCTTTGGTTCCTGTTTTGTCCTGATTTTGTATGCCTTCAGTTTTTGATTTTCTGAATTGTCGATTTTGTGCTGTATGCAGGGATATGGTCGTTGTCCATATTTATCATATCCCTATTAAGAAATACAAAATCCTTAATCGAGAAATTGTCTTACCAAGGGAATTCAAAACCAGGATAAAACCAGAACTAAGGCAAAGGAACAGAAATGAAGAAAAGTGAACTCCCTGCGAAGGAGTGAGATCAGGTGCCCAAGAAGAGTGAGCATCTTCTGAGCCTGTATCTATGGTCATTGTCCATATTTTGTAATAACACAATTAAGAAATACAAAATCCTTAATCGAGAAATCGTCTTACCAAGGGCATTCAAAACCATGATTAAACCAGAACTAAGGCAAAGGAACAGAAAATAAAAATCTACCATATGAAGAAAAGTGAACTCCCTGCGAAGGAGTGAGATCAGGTGCCCAAGAAGAGTGAGCATCTTCTGAGACTGTATCTATGGTCGTTGTCCATATTTTGTTATAACACAATTAAGAAATACAAAATCCTTAATCATGAAATCGTCTTACCAAGGGCATTCAAAACCATGATAAAACCAGAACTAAGGCAAAGGAACAGAAAATAAAAATCTACCATATGAAGAAACGTGAACTCCCTGCGAAGGAGTGAGATCAGGTGCCCAGGAAGATTGAGCATCTTCTGATTGCATGCACGAAAGTAGGGGATCTTCAACAACACTTAGTTGCAGTTGCAGCACTCACCAACAGCTAACCGCCCCCCCCCCCCCCCTGCAAAAACACAAAGCAGAACCGCACAGAATGAGACCCAAATGCTACAATGAACGCCAAATCACATATGAAAATCAAAAATAAATGACTACACATAAACCAACGAGACCAATAGGTAATCGGTACCGACTTAGGAAGGCCATCTGGCGCGTCAGTAGCAGATGTTTTGATTATCCTGGATTACGTGCGCACAACCCTTCCACTTTTCCGATAACCAAGAGGTCTCGAAGAACGTACAATTGTTGTATACAACAACCTCCTCACTCTTAGATCACAACACACAAACAAGACCGCAAAATGCAGGGGCCCAAGCAACACAGATGAGTATGTAAATGGATATAAAAAGAGGACGTAAGTAATGAAGTCCGTGCTCTGCCGGTTGTAGCGAGCTCATGTATCTTACTACCGATGAGTCCGACTGACATTCAGAGAGGACAGGTGGTCGGGGCCGTGTCTTTTCTAAAGAGGTTTAAACGGGACCCGTTATGGAGTCCCGTCGTCACAGTCAGTCAGGGTGCAAGTCTTAAGAATGCGCTGTTACAAAATGTAGATTGGTCAAGTACCAAGCCTAGTATTCGTCTAGTGAAATTAGGATCATATCCACGGTATAAAAGACGTTTGATTATTCTGACGCATTTTCGATGGTATGCTGTCTACCTTTTATCCATCTTATTTTGTTAATTATGTCACCATAAAATGAAGGTTGTGAAATACTCAAAGTAATATACTCTGTTGCTTGTATATGTCCGAATTTCAAAAGAAGTTGACAATAGTTTTGTAAAATTTCCAGAAGTCTTTACTAGTTTTTGAAAGCAAAAACCATGACCTAAAAGATTCTTCGTAATTTGTACATTTCTCTTTTGAAAATCCAAAACATCAGTACATGCTCTAGCATACTAGATGCGTTGTGAAATGTAGATATCGTATAACGGTAATCTAGGAACATCACCGAAAAGCAGGGGAAAATTTACTATATTGCATTCAAAATCATCTCTTTTGTCGTGCACAATTGTATGAATCTCTCCGTTAACAATTTTGATATTTAGGTCCAAAAACCTTATTACTGCGTATGTAACGTTTGCATTGTTTAGTGTTAATTCTTGCAAATAGATAACATTATAATTATTTTTTTCAAAAACAGGATTGGCAGCATGGACCAGACATATATGTTTTGGGTACTTAACCCTCGTCAGTGATCCTCAGATCTAAACAATGTAATATGCCAAAAAAGTATGAAAGTTACTATGTCGAAACATCGCACCGAAATACGTAGCAGGATGGGTAGGATATGATGCTACAGGACCCACGTTTTATAAACTTCAAGAAATTTTGTTAACAGAAATTTTAGAATGCGTTGAAGAAACGATCAACCGAAATTGATCGAACTTGGCTACATGTGCCCTTGGGGACTCTTGGGCCATCAGCAGTGACACCTACCAAGTGGTGTAAATGTTACACGTCTTCAAATTGAATAGCATCATTTAAGAATATAATCCAGGTACCTAGTTGGCTGAGTTAAAGAAGATAGCAGTACCAATGAAGCATTTCACATTATCATGTTTTCTTTGCTTTTGAAGATTTTTCATAAATTCTTTTTCATACGTGTATGAAAATAAATCTGCAACAAGGGGCGCACAATTGGTCCCCATAGGGAGCCCTACAAGTTGCTTGTTGCGATTCTCACCAAATCTTACATATATGTTGTCCAAGAGGAAGGACAGAGCAATACACAGGTCACTACATGTCCATGATTTATATGATTTGTATTTTGTATCGGAAAAACCCCTTTGATTCAAAAGTTTCCCCCCTCAACTAAAGTACCATGTGATGAGTTTGAGAAGTCGTATAAAGAAATCGTATTGGCTTGAACATTTCTAGATTTCATTTTGTCAATCACATCCCCTGAATTTTACATAAACCAAAAGAAATTTACATCATACCTGTTTTGAACAGTTTCACAATATTTTGCTACATGTTCCTTTTTCGCCGTGAGTGCTGACGTCAGATTTTTAGACAAAATCGTAGTTGAACAGTTGCTAGAATTAGCAATGTATCGTATTTGTAAGGAGATTTGTGTAGATTTGGTATGTAGTATATTCTAGGAAGATCAATGACAAATATGGATAATGACCATATCCCTGTATACAGCACAAAATCGATAATTCAGAAAATCAGAAACCGAAGGCATACAAAATCAGGATAAAACAGGAACCAAAGCAAACAAACAAAAACCTCCAACGTATGAGAAGAAGCGAACTCCCGATATTGGAGTGAGACCAGGTTTAGAAATAGGGATATTGAATGCAGAAATTTCACTGTTATATTTGCTCAAATTGTTGATGACACTTCAATTTCAGCATTACGAACTTTCCTTTTCTGAGTAGCAACATCCCTTCATCGCCTGCTTATGGCGTGTTCATATCTCAGTTGATACGCTATGCCAGAGCAAGTACCAAATATACGGATTTTGTTCTGAGAGCTAGGCGTCTTTCAGATAAGCTTCTCAGTCAGGGATATGTTTGTGACCGACTAACATCGTCACTGAGGAAGTTCTACGGTCGATATGGGGAACTCGTCATACACTATGATGTCCCACTATCCAGAATGGTGGATGATATTCTGTCATAGACCATTTGAACCATCCAACCAAAGATTGTACTCTATATCTTCCAAAATGGAAGTAACCGGATGTGACAGTTCTACCGAATTGAAGCGACGGGTGTTGCATGCAAGCAGGAGATGCTTACTCTTCCTGGGCACCTGGTCTCACTCTCATATCGGGAGTTCGCTTCTTTTCATATGGTGGAGGTTTTTGTTTTTGTTTGCTTTGGTTCCTGTTTTGTCCTGATTTTGTATGCCTTCGGTTTCTGATTTTCTGTATTATCGCTTTTGTACTGTAGACAGGGATATGGTCATTATCCATATTTGTCATTTCATTGCTTTTGATATAAGTATTTGTAGACGAAAGTTACGAAACCAAAGTTGATATATAGTAACGTTTTCAAATGAATATGATGTTATTGGCTGCTTATTCTGCAGCAGCGAAAACAAATTTTTCATGTAAATTACGTAACTTGGATTTGATATATTTTTCAGATTTAGAACTTGGATTATAAAAAAGATGAGGATTTTTGTTTAAGTTATCTATTCGAATGTCAGTAATATCCAAAATGAGGTCTTTCCAGTCATTCAGAGAATGTGATTCTACTCCTTCCTATTTACACCTGTCCATCGTTTAGTATAGTTAACTAAGGCTCCCTTTAGTATTTCGCGACATTTCATACATTATATCTTGAATAGGATTCTATACTTGGGTCCTTCTTTGAGAAGACCACGGAGCTCCCTGTCCTGGATAATTGAAAAGTCACTTGTAACAATATAACCAGCTTGTTTATATAGGTACGTTGCACATTCTCAAGAAGCAGGACTTGATTCAAGTATTTTTGAATCTGATGTTACTTTATTGTAGTTAATTACGAATCTTCTTACAGGTGTCTTATACTTGTAACCAATAAGAGGAGGCTTTAAGTTCTCAACATATTGAGGAATAGGACTTTGTACACGATGATCCTGAAAAATATTAGAGATGTTTAGAAGATCAATTTTTTTTTTGTTAATAAATGGTGATGGAATTTTTATGAATCGCCTTTTAAGGGGGAAGATTTTAACAACAGGAGGAATTTTACTCTGTGCGAATGTGAAAACGATATTAAGTCTGAATAAATCAGTATTTTTTAATAATGCAACCTCTGCTTCATCCAAGATAGATTTCATTGAACTGCTGGAATTGATTAGAGAGCATGTAGCAGTACATGTCTGCCGCCTATGCATACTATGACCAGAAGATCATCGAGGGACGGTGTATTCTAGCTCTTTTTCTGGGTTTTTTTTTTTTTTTTTTGGTTACGTCTCTTTCCATTAGACATATGCTTCCATTTCGTGTTTGAGCGAACTGAAAATAAATTGATATTTGTGGAGGCTGAAGAAATGTTTCCTTGTCCACAAATTTGATCGTTTAAACCAAGGGGGTACGCAGTTTGAAGTTTGGTGATTCAGACAAGTTCAGCTTGTAGTCGGCGTTCTTTAATTTAAGTTTTACTTTGATTTTTGAGTATTGGAAAATACTGAACTGGAGTAATTGTTATATCCAAAATTGAATGGTTCTATTTAACGAAGTGATTGTAAAGGAAATCCTTTGGGTTTTTTTGTGACGCGAATTTCTTATCTGATACGAATGACTTCGAAAATGAGATTTTAAGGCCTGACGTTTTTCTCCGACATATTGGGCGGGACATCCCCTAGCGTTTCAAGTAATAATGTAAATGACATTTTGATACAATCAATCAATGTCGTTATTAATCTCAATTTTAAAAGTCTGCCCGTTAACACTAGATTTAATTGTGGAATTGCAATTGATGAGCGGACACATACCGCATCTTTTCTCATTGCACTTGCAAATGGTTCAGAACCCTCTATGTTTGTTATTAAATATAATGCCTGCAAATGCAGAAGTGGGTATAATATGTCTACGGTTTTTAATTTAAGAGGTGATAGAAGCACCCTGGGTGAGGAAAATAGTTTTTTTACAGTTGAATGTTGATGATGGGAAAGTGACAGAGGGTAGAGATAGAGGGAAATCTCAAAGGAGTTAATTTGATACAAGACGACTTTAAACATAGGTAATCACAGATTACAAAGCTCACCTCGTGGCAGCCAAATTCAATTCAATCATATTTCTTAGTACGTGTATATTGGCTTTTAAAGCCAAAATCATTCACGTGGAAAAAGTCATTTTATGAAAGTTTGATCAGAGATTCACCCACTATGCAAGTTTGGTACATGTGGCACTTATACTTTGCTCAATATTGGCTTTTAACGGCATAATCACTCAAGCGGAAAAAGTAGGTCAAGGCCATTTTATGAAAGTTTGATCAAAGATACATCCAATATGCAAGTTTGGTACATGCAGCACCGGTTGCCCATTGGTCATTGGTTTATGTGTAGTCCTTTGTGTTTAATGTTTCTGTGTTGTGCGTTGACGTTCCTTGTCCCTTGCGCGTCTCTTTTTGTGCTTGTCTGATTTGTGTTTTTGCATTGGGTGTTTTGGGGTTTTGCTGTGGGTGCTACAACTCCTTTGTTTTATACTTTGCTCAATATTGGCTGTTAAAGGCAAAATCACTCAAGCGGAAAAAGTAGGTCAAGGACATTTGATGAAAGTTTGATCAAAGATACACCCCAGTTTGGAACATGTAGCACTTATACTTTGCTCAATATTGGCTTTTAAAGGCAAAATCACTCAAGCGGAAAAAGTAGGTCAACGTCATTATATGAAAGTTTGATCGAAGATACATCCAATATGCAAGTTTGGTACATGTAGCACTTATACTTTGCTCAATATTTGCTTTTAAAGGCAAAATCACTCAAGCGGAAAAAGTAGGTCAAGGTCATTTGATGAAAGTTTGATCAAAGATAAATCCAATATGCAAGTTTGGTACATGTAGCACTTATACTTTGCTCAATATTGGCTTTTAAAGGCAAGATCACTCAAGCGGAAAAAGAAGCTTAAGGTCAAGGTCATTTGAAGAAAGTTTGATCAAAGATACATCCAATATGCAAGTTTGGTACATGTAGCACTTATACTTTGCTCAATATTGGCTTTTAAAGGCAAAATCACTCAAGTGGAAAAAGTAGGTCAGATGCTGCATCCGATGCATGGGTCCATCTCGGCATTCAAAGATGAGTCACTTGTGCGAGTTTGGTTACTGTAGCATCAGTACTTTGTCAGATACTGAGGTACCCAAAACTTCTTAACCAAGCTACTCTGAGCTACCCCAAACTTCCTTACCAAGTCACTCAAGCGGAAAATGTAGGTCAGGTGCTGCATCCGATGCATTGGTTCATCTCAGCATCCAAAGATGAATCACTTGTGCAAGTTTGGTTACTGTAGCATCAGTACTTTGCCAAATACTGAGCTACCCCAAACTTCTTAACCGGACGGGGACGCGGACACGGACGCGGACGGGGACGCGGACACGGACGCGGACGGGGACGGGGACGCGGACGCGGATGCGGACGCGCGGGGGTATAGCATAAGCTCACTCAACTTCGTCGAGGTGAACTTAAAATGCCATGATGAAATGATCGAAGAAGGTGAATAAAGATCCTGCGTAGAAAATTTTACAATACAGCCAAGATAGAGAACGAATTGAAATTAAAACACTTCAAACATCATGTCGCTGGGAAATGTATTACCAACTCCACACTGCAATACGAAATAAGTGTAGATATGAAAAAGAGGGGATCTCCACCAACACTCAGTTGCAGCACCAACAGCAAAACACCCGCTGCAAAAGCACAAAGCCGACACGCACAGACTGTGACACAAATTGTACAATGAACGCCAAATCACACAGGAACATCAAACATAAATGGCTTCACATAAACCAACGATACCGATGGGAAATCGGTGCCGACTTAGGACGCCCACCACTTGCAACATCCGCCACTTCATTTCGTTAGGAAAATCACAATCGGTAACACCCACAAAGGAAGACAAACGTATAAATTGTATGTCATGGCATAAAAGGTCTTTGTCAGAATATGATTTATTACTCTTGACAAGGGGACGTCATAGTTTGCTACCATTTCCCCATATAGATCATAGAACTTCCTCCGTGACGATGTTAGTCGGTCACAAATGTATCCTTGACTGTGAAGTTTAACTGAAACCCGTCTAGCTCTTAGAACAAAATCTGAGTACTTTGAGCTTGCCCGAGCATAACGTATTAATTGAGTAATGAAAACACCATATTAACTGAGAAATGAAAACTCCAATGTAAAAAAACTGATGAAAATGCGTAACGATAATTGTAAGTGGAAATTAATTACATTATTCTAAAGTCTTGATAATAAGGTACGAAATTAAGTACTATGTTATTATTTTGTAAACAGCTATATATTTCATCCACAGTTTCTTCTTTCTACTAGTATACACTCCATACATGACCTGGACTTTGGGGTTGTTCATTACATATAATTATTCTACGAAGCATTGTTTGAAGCCGAATCTGATTTCGGCTTTTGTGTTTGTTTTTCTTGACTGATTTCGATTGTGGTTTTTTGAGTCTACAATGTATTACTTTGTTTCATACAATTAAAGGGGAAGAGACACGAAACTCCTAAATCGGCCCTGTTTCTTATCATTTACATGTCAATTGATTGAATATTTTTCTGTGATTAGATACTTTGTATAGTTCTTTACTGAATTATGTGTTGAGATTTTGTAAATAATGCGTTAACCAGTAGCTTTGAGCCCTTTGAAAACCCCAAAATCGGCAATTTTCTGTGAAATCGCCACAAAACCTACATATTTCTTTAAATTAGCCGTTTAGGGGCTTCGCGGCCCTACCCCTTTGACTTTGATTCATTTATCGGGCGGAAAATAATTTTAAAAAAAGATACGTTTGGTTTTTTTCCTAGTAACCTTTAACTGCTACTATTGTAATTTTGTATTTAACATTATTAATACTGAACACCTCACTTTATGACAAGCGTGTTGATTTAAGCTTCCACATAACTAACTTCCTTTTTATGAGAAGCAACATGTCGTCTTCTCCTGCCTATGTCGCTTTTGACTCGCAGCTATTACGGTACTCCAGGGCATGTTCCAAATATGAAGATTTCATCGTTAGAGCCAGACAGCTTGCAAGTAAGCTACTTGTTCAGGGTTACATAACACAACGGCTGAAACCATCATTGGCCCGGGAAGTTCTTCGGTCGCTATGGGGATATAATAAAAATATATCAGATATCTCTTTCCACACTGATCAGTGCCATTCTAGATTGCAATTAAATAGCTGTCATCATCACCAAACAAGATATATTTACCTGATATGTACATCAATATGGGCATCGAGACAATCGCCAAATTTGACTAGTTTTCTTGAAACTGTTGCGACGGATGTTGCATGCAATCATGAGACACTGACTCTCTCCGGGCATCTGGTCTCAAGTCGGAACGTTATTCATTACGCGATTTGCAGCCGTTCCCGTGGAAATTCTGTTGGTTTTGCCCTACCTTCTCGACTTTGAGACTGAATAATGGATGGGTACTTCTTTGATGTGAATTATTATGTAAGGCAAGCAATGTGCAGAAAAACCTTAACAATTGAAAGTTGTAACGTATACTTTTTGAAGAATTTTGGGTGCTTAATGTTATCAAACATTCATCTTTCTCCTTTTCTCGAGAAGGAGAAAAGTTAATATGAGAGAAGAAAAGAGTCCTTAGCGGCATTATCTGATATTATTGCATATATTGTAAAGTTGATAAATTCTGAATAAACTGATTATATACTTATTCTTTTCACTTTTTTTCGATTTGTTGATCGAATTCTTCCAACTTCGAAACACGCTTGCGCCTTGGAAAAATTAAAAGGAGATGAATAACAGACAGAAATCATTGAACTATATTCAGGAACAAGCCATGCAAGTGTTTTACAAAATTTATTATAATTGGAGCCAAATTTAACGTTTTTATATGTAATAGCCGAAAAGAATAATATGTACATTATTTCTAAAAATTATTTCAACAACCAAATATTTTCTTTTGCTCCATAATTTATAAGCAAATTCTTCGTAATTAAACCTCTCTCTCTATCAGAATTTGTTAAGATATCACCACGTAAATTCTATTATATCTACTAAGAACTGATTGCGGCGAGTTTTGTATACAGTCAGATGACGCTCACTCCTCCCGGACTTACCTCCATTCGGGGGTTTCCAATTGTTCAACATCCCTTTCATGAGTAGCAACATTCCGTCTTCTCCTGCTTGAGGCGTTTTTGTTTCTCAGCTGATACGATGCGCCAGGACATCTTCCAAATATGAAGATTTCATTATTAGATCCCGACGGCTTGCAAGTAAGCTGCTCGTTCAGGTTTATATCACACAATGGCTGAAATCATCATTGCGGAAGTTCTTCGGTCGCTACGAGGATATTATAAAAGATTATCAGATCCCCCTTTCCAGAATGATCAGTGACATTCTTCATTGTGATTGAATGGCTGTCGTCATCACCAAACAAGACATACTTACCTGATCTGTACATCAAAATGTACATCGAGACAATCACCGAATTTGACATGTTTCAATGGTGCTGTTGCGACGGGTGTCGCATGCAGTCAGGAGACGCTGACTCTTCCCGGGCACCTGGTCTCACTTCGGAATGTTGTTCACTCCGGGGTTCGCAACCGTTCCGATGTGAATTCTCACGATTTGGCCTTGACTTCTCGTTTTTTGAAACTGAATAACGGTTCGGTACTTCTTTGATGTTTATCATGGAGACTTTCAGAATTATGTCATAACCCCCTGGGTCCTGGACTCCTGAACTACGATTGGTCATTCTTCTCTGGTATAATTCACTTACGTTTGAAAATCTTTAGTGTTTGGACGTCAAAATCAAGGCTTATTAGAGTATCAACTAAACCTAACAGATTTTCGTCCTATATTGTAAAGTTCAAGGCTGTTTATTCTCTTATTAGTCCGCTATTGCATCGCTGGAACTTATAGTTTCCATCCTGTTTGTCTGTCTGTCTGTCTATCTTTAACACTCTAGCTTTCCGGACTTTTTCGTCGTAATTACATATATTTTACCTTTTTTGGTATCTGACTATATATCAATGTGATAAAGATGAAGTTCGAGTCTTGGTTTTAATTTGCCTACTGTTACAAGAGTTATGGCCCTTGTTTAGTTTTCCAGACTTTTTTGTAGCTGATATTGCAGGTAATAAATTGATTTGTGACATGTGAATACATATTAAAGATAAACAGATTACGTACAAGTTTGGTTTTGATCAACTTATTCTTTAATATATACTTTATTTCTTATAACTTTTACAAAAGTTACGGTCCTTGAACTTAGCAAATTTCATGAGAAAATTGGATGGGTTTCGAACGTGACTTCCCACCTCTAGATTGCTAGGGGTCCGTCGATGCTCAATCTAATGTTCTATTGTGAGTGCTGTTGAGATCGTCGTCAGGGTCTTCTTCAACTAATTGTGTCAAGATATCGGTACTGTAACATTATTTTTACTTTGTGACATTGTCTTTCTTTCGTCACTAAGAAGCGGGGAATCACACATATCTGTCGATGCTTGTTTTTTTCCTTCATCCCTTAAACTCTTAAAAAATTTTTTTAATACTGTGAAAATATTAATATGTGGTTTTGTTGGAAACAATTAAGACTAATCCTAAATAACTATAATTTATGGCTAAATCAATTATTCGTCATCGACTTCTATGTTAAGCATCTAACTTAATCGAATCTATCAAATGAAAATATTTGTATTCAAACCTCATATACTTTTCTTGATATGGCACATACGTTACAAAACTGACAACTGACAACTTTTCAACTGGTTGTTGAGAATATTTTCATATTCAACAACCTTTTATGTTATATTTTCTTGAGAGAATTTTGAAAGATAAATACGAACATAATGTATTGGCTAAGCAAAGGAGGGGATCTCCAACAACACCCTGTTGTAGCACCCACAGCTAAATCCCAAAACACCCAATGCAAAAACACAAAGCAGACAAGCACGGAAATAGACGCATAAGGGACAAGGAACGTCAACGCACAACACAGAAACATCAAACACAAAGGTCTACACATAAACCAACGAGGCCAATGGGCAACCGGAGCCGACTTAGGACGGCCATCTGCCACGGAAATAGCAGAAGGTGTGGTTATTCTGGATTACGGGCGAACAACCCTCTCACTTTTCCGATTACCCAGAGGTCTCGAAGAACGTAAAATTGTGATGTAAAACAACCTCCTCACTGTCAGATGACCACACACAAACAAGACCGCAAAACGTAGGGGCCCAAACAACACAGATGAATACGTAAATGGATATAAAAAGAGGGCGTACGTAATACAATCCGAGCTCTGCCGCCGCGAGCTCATGTATGTTATACCCCGAGGAGACCGACTGACACTCAGAGAGGACAGGTGGTCGGGGCCCTGTCTTCTCTAAAGAGGTTTGGACAGGGCCCGTCATGGAGTCCCGTCGTCACAGTCAGTCAGAGTGCAAGTTTTAAGAATGCGCTTGTACAAGACTGTAGATTGGTCAAGTACCAAGCCTAGTATCCGTCTGGTGACATTAGGATCATATCCACGGTATAAAAGGCGTTTGATGATTCTGACGCATTTTCGATAGTGATGTTGTCTATCTTTGATCCTTCTTATCTTGTTAATAATGTCACCATATAATGCAGGTCGTGAAATACCCAAAGAAATATACTCTGTTGCCTGTATTGGTCCGAATTTCAGAAGAAGTTGACAATAATTTTTGTAAAATTTCCAGAAAGTCTTAACTGGTTTGTGAAAGCGAAAACCTTGTCCTAAAAGTTTCTTGGTAATTTGTAAATTTCTACTATGAAAATCCAAAACATCAGTACATGCTCTAGCATACCGGATGAGCTGTGAAATATAGATACCATAGGACGGTAATCTAGGAACATCACCGTCAAGCCAGGGGAAATTTACTATGTTAAATCCAAAATCATCTCTTTTGTCATACACACTTGTATGGATCTCTCCGTTAACAACTTTTATATTTAGGTCCAAAAATGGTGTTTCTGTGTTTGAAACGTTTGCCTTGTTTAGAATCAATTCCTGTGGATAAATAACATTTTTATGCTTTTCAAAAACAGGATTGTCGATAGTAAGAATGTCATCCAGGTACCTAGAAGTACCAATGAAGCATTTCACATCATCATTTTTCTTTGCTTTTGAAGATTTTGGATAAATTCCTTTTCATACGTGTATGAAAATAAATCTGCAACAAGAGATGCACAATTAGTACCCATTGGAATCCCTACAACCTGCTTGTAGAGTTTCTCACCAAATCTTGTCCAAAAGGAAGGACAAGGCAATACACAGGTCACTACATGTCCATGATTTGTATGATTTGTAATCTGTGGCGGAAAAGAAACAATTCGATTCAGAAGTACAAATATAAGTTTTCCCCTCTCGATCAAAACACCATTTAATGATTTTGGACAGTCGAGCATTTATTTTGTCGTGAGGAAGTGTGGTGTACATATTAGAAAAGTCGTATGAAGATATCGTATTTGCTTCAAAATTTCTTGATTTCATTTTGTCAATCACATCCCCTGAATTTTTAATAGAGCAAAAGAAGTTTACGCCATTCCTGTTCATGACAGTTTCACAGTATTTTGCCACGTGTTCCTTTATAGCCGTGAGAGCTGACGTCAGATTTCTAGACAAAATTGTTGTTAAGCAGTTGCTAGAATTAGCAATGTATCGAAATTTGTAATGAGACTTGTGAAGTTTTGGTATACAGTATATTGTAGGGAGATCCAATTTAGAAATAGGGATGTTAAAAGAAGAAGTTTCTCTGTTATGTTTGTTCAACATATTGGGAACACTTTCGTTGCTTTCGATATAAGTATTAGTAGAGGAAAGTTCCGAAACTAAAGTTGATATGTAGTAGCGTTTTCAAATAACTATGGTGTTGTTGGCTGCTTTGTCTGCAGGCGCGAAGACATATTTTTCATGTAAATTACGTAACTTGGATTTGAAATATCTTTTTGAGATTTAGAAATTGGATTTTCAAAAAGATGAGGATTTTTGTTTAAGTTATCTATTCGAATATCGGTAATATCCAAAATGAGGTTTTTCCAGTCATTCAGAGCATGCGATTCGACTCCTTCCGATTTACACCATCGTTTGGTATAGTTATCCTTTAGCACTTCGCGACATTTAATAAAATCTATCTTGGATGGGATTCTATATTTAGGTCCTTTTTTGAGAAGACCACGGAGCTGCCTGTCTTTGATAATTGAAAAGTCAGCTGTAATAATATGACCAGCTGGTTTATATAGATATTCAGACGCTGCACATTCTCAAGAAGCAAGACACGATTCAAGAATTTTAAGATCTTGTGTAACTTTGTTGTAGTTAAAAACGAAATTTCGAAAAGGTCTCTTATATTTGTTACAAATAAGAGGAGGTTCTAAATTTTTAAAATATTGAGGAATGGCATTTTGTACGCGATTATCCCGAAAAATATTAGAGATGTTCAGAAGATCAAATCCTTTGTAATAAATGGAATTTTTATGAATCGTCTTTTAGGGGAGGTGTTTTTAACCAAAGGATATAGTTTATTTTGTGCGAATGCAACAATGATGTTAAACCTGAATCAATCATTGTTTCTTAAGAATGCAACCAGTGCTTCATCCAAGATAGATTTTAATTGAACTGCTGGAACTGAAGAGAGAGCATGAAGCAGTTCATGTCTGCCGCCGTTGCGTGCAATGATCAGTAGATCTTTGAGGGTACGATGTACTCTAGCTCTTTTTCTGAGTTTTTTGTTTCGCCTTTTACCGTGAGACATATGCTTCCTTCACACCTATGCTTTCAACGAACAACGACACCCCGATCGACAGCAAACATGAACACACATCAAAATCAATTGAATTATTCATGTCTATTGGTATCTCCCCCTCCTTTGGATATCTCTTAATACTAAGATTTCATTGAGATGGAAAAAGAATTGTTGCAAAGTTGAGATTTTAGGACGAATCGATCATAATTGCTTTTTTAGTATATAGCTATGTTGAATAACATGGTCTATACGTACAATGTGCATAGCACATGTACTAAAAAGATTGACTTCGCACATCAGTAGGCCAAAAAATATGTAGAACCAAATTGTGCTTTGCATGAATTCTTCTAACATAACTTTTCGATGTATATCATAAACATTATTTACCATAAATATCCTGAGACTATTTGTTTTGCTCTTCAGTGATGACATTATACATTCTAAACGCGAAATATATAGAGAATAAGTGTCTTAATTTGTGTTTTGTTACGGGTATACAACACACAGCAAGTGGATTTATCGTACATGTAATGCGCGTTAGCGCATTTCATGCGATAAATGCACTTGCTGTGTGTTGTATACCCGTAACAAAACACAAATTATGACATTTATTCTATATATATGCACCATAGTTGTCTATTTCATTCTTGTTTTCTGAAATTGCCTTTTCTAGGTAAAAGAGTGACGTCAAAATTCATCTCACCGCGGGCTCAGTTTGCAGGCTAGAACAGCCGTCGCGGCATGTTTCTATAGATCTTATGCATTGTGACGTCACGAGTGTTAATACACGAATTGCAGCACGTTCCTTTCAATAGTAACATCTCAGGGAATTACATTGGTTGTGCATATATATTTAAATCACAATAAAAACTTGTGTTGTATAACATTGTACCCACGCATTTAATGACAAAAGAAGATGCATTGGACGTTATTGCAAACATATTCATTGTTGCTCATTTTCTTGACGTTAGCTCATTTTAAAGAATGATATTCTTCAATTTTGTCAGAATAAAACTTACATGTTGACACGTAGACACGCTGTACCATACAGTTCTTTTTCAGCTCGCATTTTTTTTTTTTTTATTTTAAATTTTGTCCACATTCTACACCGGGTGGTTGATCTTTGCTTTGTGAACATCAGCAAACTCTATCTATGGAAAACTGAATGCCATGCTAGGTACATAAGTCTTAAATACAAATTGGATCTTAAAAATGTTGTCTGAGGTCAGAGATCGTCCGGAATTTCTATCATTTACTAATAAATTCATCAATATTATTTCGACACTAATCAATCAGTCGCTTTAAGAAATCACTAAATGACACCATAATTAAATGACTGATCCTAAATTCTTTCCATTGTGTTTAGATGATGATGATGATTGCGATTTTCCTCATTTTATCGTCTGTCTCTTCCCTTTTTTTTTGTCCAAAAGCGCATATACTGCAACGTCATCATGTTAATGTATCGGTTTATGTTTATGTAAATCTTGTCTTTTGAGATCAACGAAATAAATTTTGAGAAGAAGATGGACGGATAATACGAAGTGTTTCAACCTAAGAACAAATTGATATAAACAAAGAGCTTTGTAATATATCATGAAAGATAAAATCATTCACTTTTTAGAGCATTCATGTGAACTGACAGAATTATTTCATAATTAATAAAATCGCATTATAATGTACATTGCACTTCCATATTATTGATGTAATTGTCAATATTGAAATGTATTTTCTATGGTACCAAATTTATTGCACCAGACATATGTTTCGGGCACATAATGATGTCTGATTAATCTGCATTTTAATACAATAGTCTATCAGATAAAAGAATATAAATAAATGTATATGAGATGTTAGGATAAGGTGTCAAATCTATCCTGTAACATCTCGAATTTTGAAAAGACCGAGACAGCATTTTTGTTAACATGATTCCTATAACGGATCCCATCATATTATAAAACTGGACAAATTGTGTATGATATCGGGTATCATTAATAGTTTCCATTGTATTTAGATGATGATGACTGCGATTTTCCTCATTTTATCGTCTGTCTCTTCCTTTTTTTTTTTGTCCAAAAGCGCATATATTGCAACGTCATCATGTTAATGTATGGGTTATGTTTATGTAAATCTTGTCTTTTAAGATCAACGAAATAAATTTTGAGAAGAAGATGGATGGATAATACGAAGTGTTTCAACCTAAGAACAAATTAATATTTACAAAAAGCTTTGTAATATATCATGAAAGATAAAATCATTCAATTGTTAGAGCATTCATGTGAACTGACAGAATTATTTCATAATTAATAAAATCTGCATTATAATATACACTGCACTTCCATATTATTGATGTAACTCGTCATACATTATGATGTCCCACTCTCCAGAATGGTGGATGACAAATATGGATAATGACCATATCCCTGTATACAGCACAAAATCGATAATTCAAAAATCAGAAACCGAAGGCATACAAAATCAGGACAAAACAGGAACAAAAGCAAACAAACAAAAACCTCCACCATATGAAAAGAAGCGAACTCCCGATATGGGAGTGAGACCAGGTGCCCAGGAAGAGTAAGCATCTCCTGCTTGCATGCAACACCCGTCGCTTCAATTCGGTAGAACTGTCACATCCGGTTACTTCCATTTTGGAAGATATAGAGTACAATCTTTGGTTGGATGGTTCAAATGGTCTATGACAGAATATCATCCACCATTTTTGAGAGTGGAACATCATAGTGTATGACGAGTTCCCCATATCGACCGTAGAACTTCCTCAGTGACGATGTTAGTCGGTCACAAACATATCCCTGACTGAGAAGCTTGTCTGAAAGACGCCTAGCTCTCAGAACAAAATCCGTATATTTGGTACTTGCTCTGGCATAGCGTATCAACTGAGATATGAACACGCCATAAGCAGGCGATGAAGGGATGTTGCTACTCAGAAAAGGAAAGTTTGTAATGCTGAAATTGAAGTCGTCACGTTTGTCATAGAGTGAGGTGTTCATGTGACCATCAGTGTCGTAGGACAACATTATGTCCAAATAGGATGCTGAATTATTTGTCTCTGTGGTTTCTTTGACTTCAAGCTCCGAAGGATAGATACTGCTCAGGTAATCCGCGAATTTTGGATTATTGATGGACAACACATCGTCTATGTATCTGTAAGTGAAGTTAAAGTCAGAAGCTAAGTATCTTTTCCCTTCAGAGACCAAAGATTGTATGAATTCAGCTTCGTACGAGTAAAGGAAAATGTCGGCAAGGAGTGGGGCACAATTGGTCCCCATTGGAATTCCGACAATTTGCTGGAAGACCTTTCCTCCAAACACCACAAAAATGTTGTCGATCAGAAAGTTTAACATCTGAATAATGTCTGTTTCAGTGTACTTATTATCAGAATCGGACTTTTCTTTTACAAAGTAGGTTTTGTCATAGTTAACAACAATAAATTTGTATTTGCGATTACCGTTCTTACTTGTAAACGCATGACTTATAATTTTTGCGAGTCTTTCTTTCAATTTAGAATGTGGAATTGTAGTGTAAAGTGTCGAAAAATCAAAGGCTTTGATCGAATGGACTCTACTAAAATGAGTGGATTTCAGATGTTCTAAAAGTTCCTTCGAATTCTTTAAAATCCACATCTGGTTGATACCACTGCGAGAATACACTGTCGAACAATATTTTTGAAGCCCAGATTTGATTTCAGATAAAACTTTGGTGAGTAAGATCGATACAGATTTGGTAGAACATTTTGAGGAACCAGCGATGAAACGTTGTTTGTACGGATTCTTATGCATTTTAGGTATGCAGTACAAGTATGGTAAATCTAAATCTAAATTGGTAGTGTCGAAGCCAAAGGAAGTAAGAGCTGATTTGTGGTTATCTATTATTTCAGAGGCAGAAAGGTTTGTTGGGGTGTAAGTCGGATTTCCAGGTGTCGAATTTAAACCCAACTCTTTAACTAGACTGTCGAAATAGTACTTTTTGCAAGTAAATGTGTAATTATTTGAGGCTTTGTCCGCTGGTGTGATGACATAATGTTCTTGGAGGTAGGTGAGCTCTGTGATAACATCAGGATCTTTAAATATAGACACGAATCTGGTGTTCACAGTTGATTTTAATCGGTTAATTCTAGATAAAAGTAACCCTCTGATTGATTTTATCCATTCGGAAAGGGTGTCGAGCTGTACATCCTCTTTCTTTGCCCAACGTCTTGCATATTCCTCACAAGAGTCCATAATAATTTTGACATTTTGGTTCCATGTAAAGGAAATACTTTCCCTGTATTTGGGACCCTTTTTTAACAATTCTCTCAACTTGTCGTTCTTGACTATACTAAGGTCACCAGTAATAACGTGTCCACAAGGAGAGTAGTTGAAATCCGATGAAGAACATTCGCAGGGAAGTGGATGAAGTGAGGGATTACTTAAATCAATACACTGCAGGAATCGTTTGTAATTGTAAATTTTAGATGCAACTGTTGGTGTGTAGCTATAGGAAATACAAGGAGTTTCTTTTCTTTTGAAATATGGTGGGATTTTTTCCGTGACAGTTTTGTGATTCAAAATTTGACCAAGATTCAAGTTATCAATACCTTTGTTTGCAAATCTTACTTTAATGAAAGGGCGGTTTGTTTTCTCCTCTGATTTATCTGATCTAACTGCTTGAAATAAACGAAAAGTAGAAATGTCCAAAATGACTCCTTGTAGTCTGTATTCTGGGGAACGTGTATGATGATATTCTGTCATAGACCATTTGAACCATCCAACCAGAGATTGTACTCTATGTCTTCCGAAATGGAAGTTACCGGACGTGATAGTTCTACCGAATTGATGCGGCGGGTGTTGTATGCAAGCAGGAGATGCTTACTCTTCCTGGGCACATGGTCTCACTCTCATATCGGGAGTCCACTTCTTTTCATGTGGTGGAGGTTTTTGTTTGTTTGCTTTGGTTTCTGTTTTATCCTGATTTTTTATGCCTTCGGTTTCTGAATTATCGATTTTGTGCTGTATACTGGGATATGGTCATTATCCATATTTATCACTTGGATCAAAATGTATCCCGTTCTCAAAGAAATCACTGGAAAACATTTCAGGTACTAAATCCTCAACTGTGATACTCAGTACAAAAAAATGAAATATGACAAAAGACTGAAAGTTAGGTAAAAAAACTCCGAAACTCATGTAACTGATTAGGATCATCATGATATCATGTCCGGTCTTTATACTTTTTGTCATGTAAGGTATTCTATTGCATCATTGGGTTGTGAACAATTCATTTCTGAAAGAATGTTAATACCCATTTCTGATTATAGAATAATACGACGTAATATAATGAAGAATGTAAGCACCAAAAGTCAAAGATATGGTATAAATTGCAATTGAAAGAAGTAAACAGATGTTACTTTTGATCAGCGGAAATGCTATAGGGATTTTACTTTCATTTCAATTTATAGCTTCAGGTGATTAAAATAAATTACGTAAGTACCTTCTTGCTAGATGTACATATATTTTTCAACTTCCTTAAAGGTGCTAATTAATCTGTTGTTGCCGCCAGTCGTCATACATCAGATTCTGAACCTTTTATTAACGTTTGCTTTCGTTTAAGACATTTTAAATAGAGACTACACTCCGACGAAATTGGGTTTTAAAAATCTGAAGGAAAAAACCTTTAATCCTTGAAAATGACCGACAAAAACTCCTCAAAAAATGAGCCTATGGTTGAGGCAACAACTATTCAGAATTTTAGTTACACGCGTGAATTTCCCGTACCAACATTGTATAGTGCTGAAATTCAGAACCACGGCGAGGTTACAGAAAACACTGATATGTCTAAGGAAAAATCATGTGCAACTGCACCAACAATTCACGGTGCAGAAACTAAGCACCATAGTGGAGGAACATATAACATGGATGGGTCTACTGCAAAGAAGAAGGGTGAGAGATCGGCAGAACGGGCAAAAACATTTAAGACGGAAGGACATTCCAAATAAAACTGGACTTGTATGGGGTGTGATTATCTTTACGAGCAGTATGAAAGTGAACTATTTTGCTAGTGACTTGTCTATATAATCATAATTATAATTTACCTGGATTTCAGATACAAACCAGATTTGGATGTGGTAAAAAGGTTCTATATACACATGTGTAGGAAATGTTTAAATTAAAAAAAAACTGCGTATATACGTTCTTGGAGAGTCAAATACCTGAAACATCTTTCCCGAGAAGACTGGTATACTATTAACATTTTGTATGTGCCATTCAATGTGTATATGAATATATGAAATTACTTCAAATTCTATTTCAACACACGCAACTTTTGTTATCATGATGCTTTCCATTTCTGTAATCTGTTCAATTAATTGTTATTCTAGTTTCAAAAATATGACTTGTTCTTTTGGTAGTACATTTAAAAAATAATTTGTCGTACATTCAAAGCATACTAAAATGGTCTAATATGAAAAGGGAATTAACCCGTAACTTTCCAATCCTTTCTATTTAAACACTGTAATGTTCGTGCTCGTCAGTGACCATCTGTTTCTATGTTCAACATTTGACGGGGTCCATTTCACCGTTGTCACGATGCGATTTGAGAATCTATGCACGCCAAAATGTGAATCTTCAATTGAGTTGTTGCTCATTAAAAAAAAATTAGTTTCATTTTTGAAATAACAGTAATTAGATTATTAGAAATGACTGAACATTCTATTTCTGTTTATCGGTGTATCCGCTTCGCGCATTACGTAGTTTGCGTATCGGATTTTGTCTATACTTTGAAGAACAGAAAACCTATTACAGTCATTTCTAAAATGGAAGCGATCTCCAGGCAGACTGACTGCAGCTGAACATACATGCAGGATGTTAGAAACAATGGACATTAGTCCAAACGAGCTTTACGAATATTTATAAAATTCGATGCAAAAACAGATATGTCAATGGACATTAGTCCAAACGAGCTTTACGAATATCTATAAAATTCGAAGCAAAAACAGATATGTCATTGCTGGAGGACCAGGAGTCCCAGAGGGCACATGTAGCCAAGTTCGATCAATTTCGGTTGGTCGTTTCTTCAAACTTTTCTCAAATTTCTAAAACCTGGGTCCTGTAGCATCATATCCCAGCCATCTTGCTACGTCTTGTGGTATATTTAGGACATAATTTTCACAGATTTTGTCCATATTTCATTGTTTAGATATAGGATCACTGACGAGGGTTAAATACCCGAAACGTGCATGTCTGGCCCATGCTGTAAATTTACCTGCACTAAAATGATGCTAATGAACTTGAAGACGTTAAACATTTTAATAAGGTTGAATCTAATTGTCCTATAATCAATTACTGTAACAGCAGGTCCTTCTGCCAGAGAACAGTCTTCTGTACAGATGGACGGATTTGGATTTGTTGAATGCATGTTTCTGATTATGAAAAATCACCAGTTGTACTTAAAGCAAAATTGATTAAGGATTTGAAATATGAATGCTTATTGATATATTGTGGGTCTCGTATTGATTAAATTGAATTTTATCAGACATTTCCCTTTGTTTTTCTACATTATCCCCTTCAGTATCTATACGCTTTGGGCACACATACCATTTTTAAAGAACTCCCTATCCTGACTTGTCAGAAAGCCTTCCACTGCAAGTATAACGTCATCATCGGGCTGAAAGTGGTTGCCAGAAATAGCTGTTTTCATTTTTGGGAATACATGAAAGTCTGATGGAGCAAGATGAGGTGAATAAGGCAGATGTTCAATCAAATTAAAGCCAAAATCATGAATGACAGCCGTGACAGTGACAGACTTATGAACAAGAGCATTGTTCTGATGGAACAACACACCTTTAACTAGTGATCTATCCGCGGCGCTTAAGTTTAATGTTTTCCCGTAAATGTGTCAGAAGTGAAGCATAACATGTACTATTTGTCCTTTGTCCTTTTTGGAGATAATCAATCAGCAGAATACCTTCTGCATCCCAGAAAAACCGAGACTCACAACATAAAGGGTCTCAATGCCACTTTTAAAGAACTCATTATCTTAACAGGTCAGAAAGCAAATATCATATAATCATTCGACTGAAAGTAGGTGTCAGAAATAGCTGCTTTCAGTTTTGGGAATAAATGAAAGTCTGATGGAGCAAGATCATGTGAATAAGGCGGATGCTAAATAAACAAATTAAAGCCACAATCATGAATGACAGTCATGGCAGTGACAGACTTGTCCTGTTGGAACAACACACCTTTAACTAGTGAGCTTTCCGCTGCGCTGAAGTTTTATATTTTCTGTGTCAGAAGTAAAGCATAGTATGTGCCATTGATGGTTTGTCCAATTTGGAGAAAATTTATCAGCAGAATACCTTCTGCATCCAAGCAAACCGAGGCTCACCCCTCGTAGTTAGTTTTGCGGCGCCCCTTAGTTAATTTTGTTTTAAAGTGTTTTCTATATTCAATACTTCGCCAAATACTACGGAAAACTTTTAAATTGCATTTTGTATACGACCGCCCTAGGTCCGCACCGGTTGCCCATTTGTCTCAATGTTTTATGTGTTGTCTTTTGTGTGTCATGTTTCTATAGTGCAAGTTGATTTTCCATTTGCGTCTTTTTCTGTGACTGTCTGCTCTGTGTTTTTGCATTGGGTGTTTTGGTGTTTTGCTTTGGGTGCTGCAACCGAGTGTTGGAGATCCCCTCCTTTCTTTTCTTTTCGTAAACTTGTCATTTCATCCAAAAATATGGTCGAAATTATATGAGGTTAACATCCTAGAACCATCCCTCCATTGCTGTCAATATTGAAATATAATGTGTTCTATAGTACCAATTTGTTGTACTAGACACGTGTTTCGGATATTTTAATCCTCGTCAGTAGTACTTCATGTAAATATAGCCAAAGTGAATTTTCATGGCGCCATCTACAATACAGAACTTTAATTTCCTCTTGCCAAATTGAGCGCCTCCAAAATTTGTGTAGGGTTTATTCCGAAGCGTATGTTTGTGAAAAATATGGCCAAAAATCGTTGGAGGGTAGGCGCAAGGAGCTTAATTCTAAACATGACCGAAAAAAATTATGCCGAAACCCAGCTAAGGACAGAGCTATGCAATGAGGGAGATACCCTTAGTTTTTGACATAGATTTTATTTAATTACGCAATCGGATCGACCCTAAAGGAAATATTGAGCCGCGAACTCTTTGCAAAATGAAGAAATTAAAATTTTGAAAATTAAAATAGAGGGCGCTACTAAGATACATTTGGCTGTGTCTGAAAATCACTTCGGTATTAAATCAACCCTCACTGATGAGGATTTACTATCCGAAACACGTGTTTGCATTAAAATTGGTTTGAAATTTTCTTCAAGAAGGTAAAGAGTTGGAATACTTCCGTATTATTTAAACATATTTGTCGTCTTTGAATCATTATGGTTTATAGTACCACAGATCCATTATCCGACACATGCATGTCTGGTGAACTTAAGGTATCCGATGTACAATAGGGCATTTTTCAATGCCTGGTAAGGTACTATAAACTATATATTTTCTGAAAGGTTATATTGCACACTGCTCAGAAATAATAATTTTGGGGTCAGAAAAATAAAGGGGAATAACTGGTGAAGCATTTAAATTGTCTATTTTCTCTATATAACCTATGCAAAAAGACAAAGTTGCACAAGAGTTTTTCCCCTTTGATTTTTAAGGCCAGGGAATCTTATATCTGTACTCAGGACATCATTACCTTTCAGAAAATATATAGTTTATAGTACCTTACCAGGCATAAAATTTACCATACTTTACAATGGAGATTATTTAAACACTATGTAAAATGACTCTATTGTACAACGGATACCTTAATTTGAACATTTGTGTCCCGTGTCCCGAAGACTACTTTAGTGACTGCAGATGTGGAATACGTCAAATAAAGCTCTTGAGATAGACAAAACTATAAAATAGAACTATGATATTCAGCTTCATCGTTTAGATAAATTAAAACGAAAATAAGAAATAGCCTATCACATTGTACATTAATATTCTATGTATCTCCTTTCTTTCACTAATTCTAGAAGACGTCGACTTCTCCTTATGTCGTTCTTCTCCTTATGTCGTTCGTATAACTACTTGAATATCATTTGCAGATGGCCATCCTAAAGTCTGATACGGTTACCCATTGGTAGCATTTTTCAATACCGTTTTAATTTATGATCTACCTTGTCCCTTTGGTATGTCTTGTTGTGCTTGTCTTATGTATGTTTTTGCTGAACAATAGGTGCTATAACAGAGTCCTGATGGTAATCAATCCTCTCCTTTTTTGAACGCTTTGATCGATATAGTGCAAAACATAATCCTCGACGATAAATAATTCGGGAGAGTGTCGTAAAATTATGAGTCGGCACTTTCTAGCAATGTACAGGTACTTTGATTTAAAAGAGGAAAAGGAGAATGTACAGATGTCAAGTAGAATGTATTTTATAATGAAGAATGTTTTTTTATGTTTTTAACACATACGTTTGATAGCATCCTTACTATGTGTTTTTATGGAAACATGCAAAACAAAATCTGATCATATCTTAACGATCTAAGGGAATAGACCGTTTTCTCACCAAACTGGTTTTTTTTTTATTTTCTTCAAGAACTTGAAGAAGGTTAAGAGTTGGAACTCTTCCATTATAAAAATGACCTAGTCAATTTTTTTATTATGGTTTCATGATGCAAAGAGCGCAAAAAAAGTGCATACCTCGGACATTCTTGTGATAATGTCAGCCATTTTAAATTTTGACAAGTGATGCAGCTTTTACGCATACATGTACATCTACATAAACAGCGAAAATGCACAATTTGATGACGTTGCAAAATATTGAACTTCAAGCCAATTTTGTATTAACCCGTTCTTATCGAAAGTGTGTACATTACAGTGCGATACTTTTAGTAAAAATATGCAAATTGGAACATTTGATTGTTTTAATATGATGTATGAAATGTGAAATAAGTATGTCTTACAATAAAATATGCGATAAAACATCCGGGTTCTTACACATATAATGGTATAATGGTGACTATAAAATTAATGCAACATATATATATATATATCAATGTATTTAGGATTTCTGTTAAGAAGACCATCGAAGATAAAAGCACAAGGGCAAACCATTCGCAGTTCTTTAGTCAGTGAATCTTTCGAAGGACCATCTATATTTTTCAGTCAATGCATCTTGAGAAGAATCATCATCATTTTCACAATAATTATCCTCGATCTGACCAACATGTCAGTCTGCGCATTCAATCATGTTAATAACCATCAGTGTGACCATTTTTCCTAAAGTCACTATTTGCCGTAATGCTGCCCTCAGTTAGTTGTAAAATACCTTGTACAACGCTTCCTGCCGATGATGCCATTGATATATTATGTCCTATATTATCCAAACCATCGATAATTCCCTGAAATAATAATTCAACATTACATTTACAAGCTGAAATAAATTTGGCAGTGTTTAACCACGAACTTTTAAGATTTGAAAAGTAAAATTTAATTTTACGACGTACATGTATAATAAACAATGTATACAAATAAAAGTTGAATGTGAAGAATACACGATCTTCACATTAACGCAGTTAATTTAATTTAAGACATTCCAAGACATTTGACGTTTTTCTTACTGTGACGTCGAAACATATTTGTGACGTCATAATTAAAAAAACGTCAATAGTTGTGATGTTGGGTCTTGGAGTGTCTAAAATGCAAGTCTAGCAATAATGTGAAAATGGCCTTAGACTATCATATTTTGTTCGTTTCTCATTCAAAAAGGTCTTCCTTTTCTTTTTATGCTATATTCTATCCAGTTATATCTATCTAATGCAACTCCTTTCAAAATACGCGTCGAGTATACTTGGACTCCGAATATTGCTATTCATATGTACTTCTTTTGTTTCTCAATATAACTGAGAGTCAAACGTTGATTTAACAAAACAACCTAATTTGCACAAAAACCATTTATTATTCCACAGCTTGACTTACCTGATCAAAGCCATTTTCAATTGTGATATATGGTGGTAAAAGTTGATGATGTATGCGACTGGAGTCTATTGCGCGTTTTATTCCCCATCCAAACCATAATGTTTCTATCGTTATCTATCAACGACATATCATATGATTAAATGGAAGGTGTTTCATAATGATATAATAAATATATAAGATAACAAAAAATAGGTTTAGATACAGTTCCAGAGGGCGCTACTGAAATGAATTTTAGAGGCTTATGAAAAGCACTTTAGCTGGAAGCATCACTGATGAGGATTTAATATCCAGATGTCTAGATGCAAAATGAATTGGTCTGACGTTCACTTCAAGAACGTATAGAGTCGGATCACTTCCGTCTTATATAAATAAACTGATATTTCAATATTTGTAATACTCATCCGCCTAGTTTTTTTTTTCTTTGAAAATGAAAGACTCTTTGCAAAAAGGGAAATGTCTTCTTTTGCTCCAAATAATTTTACATAACTTGGGCTTTCTCTTTTTCGACATCCACAATCTTGATGAGACAGAACTTTTAATCATTTCAAATTTTATGATAGAATTCATATTTCAATATTGACCGTTCCTAGAACCTCATTAATATTCAAAGAATTCATCAAAGTTCACAAAACAGATAAAATAATTAATATTGATAAATGCTAAAAGACTCGCTATATGAATATATATGAATATCTAAAGTCTTTGCGAAGAGAAAAAATGTATTTTATATAATTATATAATTTTATATAATTATATATAATTTTATATAATTATCAAAGAAATTCTTCAAAAGAAAAAAGAAAAAATGTATTTTATATAATTATATTGTATTTTATATAATTATATAATTTTATATAATTATATATAATTTTATATAATTATCAAAGAAATTCTTCAAACTTCACAAAACGAATAAACAAAAACATAAAACACGTAATAGTTTTTAGTGGTATAAACAACAACACTATGAATATATCAAGTCTTTGTGAAGAGGAAAATACTCATGCATCATTAATGAGGTTTACTATCAGAAACACGTGCTGCAGGTGTATTAAAATTGGTTTGAAATTTTCTTCAAGAAGGTAAAGAGTTGGAACATTTCCGTATTATCTATATCTCATTATCATATGAATTCTATCATATTAAAAAAAATCCTTATAAACTTATGTGTGCAAAAATTCCCGTATCTATATGAATATTTCAACTCACCAGTGCCGTAGACGTAGTTATTTTGGTACCCCCGGAAGCTCCTACGACTAGCTTTACATGTCCATCTTTAGATACCACTATAGAAGGACACATTGAAGAAAGTGGACGTTTGTATGGCTTAATGAAATTGGCTGCCGATGCAGGGACACCGAATGAATTCTTTGTATTTGGAGTTGAAAAATCATCCATCTCATTGTTGAAAATTATGCCAGTTCGTGGTCCAACAACTTTTGATCCGAAGCTGAAACGTGAGGAAAAATTTGCAATATCACATTACTGAATTTGGTTCAACCGTTCTTCCTAGAACTAAGATATATGCAACCAATGACAAGAAAAATTAGAAGAAATATAATTTCATTTTCCTTGAAATCTAAAATTATGAAAATTGACCCGGTAATATATAAACAAAGAATTGACTCAGAATATCATAATATTATGTATTATAGCAGTGAAAATCTGAAATCATCAATTCCATTTTACCAAGGAAAGATTTTTTTAAATTGCAAGTCACTAATACATGTAATTATAATGAGAGAACATAATATAGAAATTCAGTCTATTCTTAGTTCATGGCTACTTACGCAGAGGATAGCTACATTAATTAAGTTTAAGGAATGGCTTACTAGAGATTAATCGTGCTTGTGACGGAAACCGCGTCGCCATTGGCAGCCAGGACGGATAAATGAGCAGTTCCGGTTCCGGTTTGATCATAAAACGTAGGTCCATAATACATTGTACCGAATGTTCTCTGATCATCAATTTGAGAAATGACGTATTGTGCAAAGTCTTCTGACGTCATATTTGTGATAATCTGAAACAAGATATTTCATTCAATTACATACTGTTTGGTCCGCTTTTCAATGCATTGCACTACTTTCTCTCGACTCTCGCGACCCTTGCTGTTTATCTGTTCTGAGCTCCAAATGCAACTCGTCTATCTAACGCATCCATCATTTGTCACAACTCCATATATAACAAAACATTAATAAGATTGGTATTGCATGCGATAACTCCAAATGTCTTGTGAATGCAGCTTTAATGAAGATCATTGGTCTGTCAGATTTGTTTCTCCCCAACTAATACAAGGTACACATAATAATAAATTCTTGAGAGCGGCGCTGCATGTATTTCAGAATCTTGCTAAAATATTACTTTTGCTCGTCATTGTGTCAAAATGTAGATAGCTTGTTTTCATGACGTCGTTGAAATAATGACAAATTCATACCTGATCCAACTTCATTTTAAAGTCATTATCTTCGGCATCACCATCGCCCAAACTAGAACGTTTTGCGTACGCAAATTTCATAGCTTCTACAATTCTATGCCAGGTTGTAATAGATTTAGTTTGTGAAGAAACGCTGTCACTTGAAAACCCATACTCTGTGAAGACAAAATATTCCATCTGTATGTATCCATGATAGACATTTTTTGATAATGGAATAAGTAATGATAAAGGTTATTTAATGCCAACGGATGGAACAATGGAAAGACCCTAAATGAATTGGATGTTCGTTTGTTGCTGTTGTTGCTGGTGCTTTTGCTTTGTTGTTGTTGTTTTCGTTACTCTGTTGTTGTTGTTGTTGTTTCTAGAGAAAAACTCTATGTTATTTTGTTCTTACGTTATTTGAGCACTACGCAAATCATCTTGAAAATAATTCTAGGAGGCCACATAACAAAATATTTATTTTCATATCAATAATAAATTATCACATTATGAAGAATCTATTAATTCAGAATGAAAAAGAGATTAAACAAAGATGTTTGACATGAAACACAAAACACTGACCCCCCCCCCCCCCCCCCCCCCCCCAGGTCAGAAATAGAGAGAGTCACAAGCAAAATTAAATTCATGTACATGAAACATACGAAATGCGAAGGGGGTCCTAATGGTTACAAAGACAAAAATACCTTACCATCTACTATATTAAGTATCATTTCATAGACGGCGCCACTTGAAGGGGGTGGTGGAGAATACACTTTGCTCTCGTCCTTAAGTTGTATCATCAAAGGGTCCTTTCTGACAGCGACATATCTGTTAAGATCCTCCTTTGTTATGATGCCACCTACTCATTTAAAGTAAAGGATAGAAAATATTTCAAACAAGACCACCTTGAACTGATCACTGCAGAACACACACCCACAGGATGCAACTAATAATGGATACAAGCATCAGGCAAAAAGAAACAAGAACATTATTTTGGTTTCATGAAGATATATTTAACGATAAGATTTAAATAAAGCAAATGCTGGATTTTTCAAAAGACAGAAATGTATCGCTACAGATGTAACGGAAGAACTTGTACTTTAAAATACTCGAATATTACATATGTACAAATTAGAAATACAATGTACATATATTGCCTTAACGTACCACAATGTACAGCGCAACAAATCTTGTATAAACTAAGATTAATACATGTAGAATGTGATAGAGAACATCGTCATACATTTTTGTGATGATTTGTTTTTTTTTTTTTCTAAAATGCTATCTAAATTAAAGGTTACTATGGCAACACCATTATATGAACGTACCTGCTTCTTGAATATCGCTTACGATGTCATCTGTCAGACTTCCATTATAGAAAGCATCGGGACCTTCGTATGCGATTCTTTGGAAAGTTTGTGCTAACTTTGGCATCTTGATAATTTCTCCTTCCTTGTAGAAATCATTGGTAATTGGGTTGTAAAACAGATCCCTTTAAGTCACATAGAACAAATTAAATTATGTCAATTTGTGCTCAATCACAATCAGAGATATGCAAACATCTAAAATCTGGAGTAAATCCCGTTAATTATCATGTAGATTTTTCATTTCAATTTTATTAATTAGTTAATCAATTTATTCACTTCTTTATCTTTTTGGGGGGTATTTTCATTTGTTCTTTTTCTTTTCTTTTTTTTTTTTTTTTTTTTTTTTTTTTTTGGTTTTCTTTTTTGTTTGTTTGTTCATTTCATTTTAATTCTAATCTGCTCTACAAACCTCAAGTTTTGATTACGATCAAAGAATCCCCGACGACTCGTAGTCTGGATGGCGCTAGCTAAAGGTTCCGTGACGGGCCATCCCTTGAGAAGGAGGTCTATGGTTGGTTTGAACAACTCCTCCCACGGAAGTGTCCCTCCTATAGTCCAAGCTAGGTGCAAACCCTTTATCTCCCCTGGGATTCCTACGGCAAGTCCCCCTGTGTACAGCAAGGGGAAGATAGGAAATCATAGTGCTCATCAGGGACATCGCTTATCAATATATGAACAAGCGAAGAAGCGAAGAAATGATGCAAAGAAATGATACATATGAAATATATTTCGATGTTTATTGAGGGAATCCTGTAGTACTTAGCCTGGTTCTTTTAAATTACAAAGAGGATTCCAATATAATGGTAGAATTTGGGGGGTGTTATTTTGGGGTTTTTTGTGTTAACAGAAGATATTTCATCAATTAGTCTTTCCCTGACTTGCGGATATATCGTCAGAAAATCAGGTTCCCTGCCCGCTACGATTTTTTCGACAACGTCTTTAGGAAGGATATCAGAAGTAGTTACAAAATATGCAATTATAAATATTTTTTCTAATCTCCCTTCTTCGGAAGAATAAAAAAGCGGTATTTCATACCCTCCACAGATGATGCGTTGTCGGGAACATACATTTCTTCAGAGGCGGATCCAGGGGCCATTTCACGGGCCATAATCGTGTAGCTTGTTCTGTTTTGTCTGAAAGATACAATTTTAAAGTGATCAAAATAGATGTTTTCTTCTATATAGAGAACATTATCTATGAAACCATTGAATTACAAAAATTAATAATAACCACCAAAAAAATCATACTGTCCACGATCATGGACACCGAATAAACATGAAAATTGTTATTGTTCTCAATGTTATTGAAAATTAATTTCTTGAGATTTATTGCCTTTCTGTTTTATTTTGTTTGTTTATTTGTTGTTGTTTTTTAAGGTGTGGTGCTGATTATTATTTTTATTTTGTATTTTATTTTTTTCTTTTTGTGTGTAATTTTTCTCTAGGGGAGGGGATTAAACAAAGGAGCTTACCTGTTATAGACCGTCATAAAATGACCTCCTCCAATACCACAGCTGTGGGCATTCTGTACGCATTGGCAGAGTAATGAAGCTATGGCCGCGTCAATGGCCGATCCTCCCTTTCTGGCCAAAATATCACTGTAAGACATAATATATATAGATTACCATTTTCTAAGGTCAAAGTGTACAATTCATGTTCCTTGTCTACCATTTATTTGAAAATTTTAACCGTCAACAATATACATGTATTCTCCTAACTATCTATAAAAAAAAATCCTAGTTCCTGTCTCAAAAACGATGTCGCCTTTAATCAATCTGAACACTTTGTTTACACCAAAAAGAAAAATCAAAATCAAAATTTTATTCCCGTCCACTTTTAAATGATTTCATGGAGCTGGGCCTTCTCGCGTTGTTTAAATACATGTAGCAACCAGAAAAGAACGTCAATTTCCTGTTAAATATCAAAAATCTTTCAAATATCTAAATTTGTGCATCCAACATAATTTAGAAAAAAAATAATTTGAATGAATTTTCTTTAAAAGAATAATTTAACCTGAAATTTAATCTGAATACTTATATCAACTTCTCATTCTTACGTTCCAATTTTTGGACAAGTCTGAGATGCATCAGACGCTACGGCAGCAAAACGGTATCGTCCCTCCAAGGAATCTGAAGTTCTGTAGGGTGGGGCAGTAGTCCTGTAGGGTGGGGAAGTAGTCCCGCCAAGTCCTGGCTGGGTGACGCCCTGTCCAGACTCCGTACCATCCTCTCCGACATTTTTGGTCACACTGTCGTCGATTTTTCTCGTCAACACAATACCAAGACCTATTCCTAGAGCTGCTATGCATAGGACAATCAGAAGTGTTGCTAGAATTAGCAGGCGTCCTTTTGAAACACTGCTACTGCAAGTAGAAATTAAAAATCAAAGTTTATGCATACATTGTAGCTCACTCTATTTGTTTTGTGCATTGCTTTCTCGTTTCCCCCCTTTTTTCCCTTTTTTTTTTTTCTTTTTTGGTTTTGGTTTGTTGTTGTTGTTGTTATTGTTGTTTGTTCTTGTTTTGTTTGTTTGGGTTTTTTTTTTCTTTTTTTTTTTTTTTTTTTTTGTTTGTTTTTTTTGGGGGGGGGGTTGTCTGCCAGTTTATTTGATTTTTTTGTTGGGTTTTGTTGTTGTTGGGTTTTGTTGTTGTTGTTGTTGTTTTGTTTTGTTTTTAAATATGCATTGTACGTGCATATATTCCTCTTATGACGAATTCTTATACATGAATATGTTGTTGATGTCAGGGAGAGGGCGTTAGATATTTAAAAATACAGATCTCAAAGCCTTGAGCATATCGTGCGCAACGGAACGGTCACGTAGATATTTATTTATTTATTTATTTATTTATTTATTTATTTATTTATTTATTTATTCATTCATTTATTTATTTATTTATTTATTTATTTATTTATTTATTTATCTATCTATTTATTTATTTATTTAAAGACTTCAGTGTTAGCCTTCGCAAGCTCAGGACACAAAGTAGACGCAGTTTACTACAAAAATAATTGTTCTCATTATGTCAGAGAATTACATAAAAACAGATTACAAATAAAAGTCACGAAGATACTCTCCTCCAAGGTTACCAAAATGAGGTCGACGGTATTTAGAAATTTACTTGCAAATAGAACACTGCCATGTGCGGATATAGAGAGTCTTACCTGCACTACGTGACATTATTTTAAGCAGGTTATGCGATTGCTACACATCAAATGTAGATAGAACCAAGGGACAAGAATTTATGACAATTTTGTCGCTGTCAAGAGACTGACTACCGCTTTGCACTAGGGTGGTCTGACCCTTGTCCCCTTCAACGGTCTAAATCGATGACATGTTAGTTTAAATACATACGACAATAGATTCCGAGTTAGAAATAAAAAAGAGTCGACTAAATCCGTCGCATAAAGCAAAAGTTTTCAAATCGTTGATTACTAGACTTAACCTAGAAATTCTGTCTCCAAATTTAACTGTACGTCGAGTACATGTACGTACAGTCGATTTCATATCTACTTTGTTCACCGATCAAAAGGCTCAAAGCGAGTCAACTATCAAGAACTACGTTCTCCCGTCCGTCCGTCGTCTGTGTTGTGAAGGCATTCTAAATTTTAAAGGTCTTTATCGCAACAAGTGGACAGAATTCCACCAAACTTAAAAAGGTGAAAGTGTTCAAGATTGTCTACTGCTTCCTTTTAGAGTCGACCTGCCAGCAAATACATATTAACCTTGAGCTCAGATTTTCTGACAAATTGACATTTCCGTTATTACATGGAATTGACACTTTTTAATAAAAGTGTACCCAGATACCTATATATCTTTCTTGAAGAATAAAATGTCTATCATGTAAAATCAATTTTTACATCTGTGCGTGACTACTAATTCATTGTCGTCATATGCACGTAATAAATGTATATTAATGGTACAGAAAGGTGTTTTCAGTAACTAAAGTCTAATTCATATAGAATAAGTATTAAATCACTCTGTAAATTGTAGTCTGATAATATAAAGCTTGAGGCTTCACCCGAGGCGCGAAGCACCAAGAGGGGGGAGTGGGGGTTAAGATTAAAATGCTGCATTTCTAGCTATATAGCTGAAAACTATTTGATATGAAAATTGACGTTCAAATACACTTCGCCCGGATTTTTAATGAAAAAAATTACGAAAGCTTACTATTGATATTTCAAATGTATCCTATTCATGATTTCTAAAAGTTTGAGAAGTGTAATAAATATCTGCACTTTGACAGACATTGCTCAAAACCGACTATTGGACCGCACGTACACATCATTATATTTTTATGTTTTTATTTGGGCCCAAGGAGCGAATCCCTAACCGTTGACATTTGCACAATATAACACGAAGCACTGCCATACAGTCGAACAGAATCTTTTTTTATCACTGGAACCTGGAATTTCGTTCATAGATAAATGTTCCGTGCTCTGAACGTATTCGTATCTATGCACCCTATGATAGAAAAATAACGCATAGGGACGAGTACGTAAATAGCACGTGGCATTTATTTCAGGCTCCTGTGTTTTATCAATTTTTTTAGGCTAAGCATTTCTATTCCCTAAGTCTTGATCACATCTCTTTTCTTCTTTTTTTTTCATCGTGAATCATGATTTTTTTTTTTTTTTTTTTTTCATTTCAAAGTTTTGCATGAGTTAGAGGTCACCATGCATTTTTTCTTTTACAAAAAAACTGACAGGGTATCGGCGAATCCTCTGTCTGAAATTGAGTCGTAAAACGACTATTTCTTACAGGAGATTCGCCGATAACCTGTAAGGTATTGTACTCATCAGAGTGGTAACCCTATTCTAATGCTTCGTCTGCTTGTAACAACGTCACCATGAGAGCGTATGGCTGCAGTGGAACGTGAATCCTCTTACAGTTTTTTTTTTTTTTTTTTTTTTTTTTTTTTTTTTTTTTTTTTTTTTTTTTATCGCTCAACCATCAAAATGCGCATTGCAAACAGAGTGCATTAAAATTATGGTTAGGTACTATACCTTCGAACAGTTATAAGCTGAATTCTAAATTAAGGAGCATGTGTTTGCTTTCGACCATGCAAAAAGTAATTAATCCAATTCTATTCTGTTCTTTGCAGTGCATTTAAATTATAATTTTGTTCGTTTTGTGTAGAAAGCGTTGCTGAATTCTTTAAGAAGAAAATTATTTTGGTCGAATAATACTTCTTTGTCAAACCTACACAGATTCAGGACACGGAATACGATAACTGAACTGAGTATGCAAGAAAAGTATTTGTATATAGAAAGCGCCGCGAAGACATTATCTTCCAAGGTTACCTAATTGAGGTCGGTGGTATTTAGAAATTTAAAATAGAACAATGCCACGAGCGGTTCTGCAATCTTTTCCAAGAAGGGGGAGGGGTTGAACCAATGGGGGGGGGGGGGAGTTCAATCTATGATTTTGAAAAAAAGTGCACAAAATGCGGGAAATAATTATATCTGGCAAATATCAAGGGGAAAGGGGTGTCTGACTCCAAACCACTTCTAAACCCCCTATAACCTATACAAAGTTACATAATTCACGCAGGTTAGAACCAGAAGACAAGAATGTATGTCAATTTTGTCGCTATCAAAGGAAATAATCCATTCAGTGACTGATGATTTAGATAAGGGTGGTCTGACCCCTTCCCCCTCTACTGGCATCATTCGAAAGTTCAAATCTATTACATGACAGTTGAAATACTTCCGACAATAGGCTCCCAAATCGAAAAATGTATTATATAAAGAGTTGTCTTAATCTGTCGTATAAGGCCAAAGCTTTCAATTCTTCGAATACTTGACTTATGTAAGACATGCGCTGTTTCCAAATTTAATTGTACAGCCACTTTCATAATCATTTTACACATTCAAACTTTTTTGCCTATTTTTCGCTCACCGTTCCAAAGGCTCAAAGAGAGCTACTGTCAAAGCGCTCCGTCCATCCGTCCGTCGTCTGTGTTGTGAAGGCATTCCAAAGTTTAGAGGTAATTATCGCAACAATTGGACAGAATTTCACCAACTTAGAAAGGTGTAAGTGTTCACGATTATTTTCCACAGACTGTTTGCTTTTAGAGCCGACCCGCCAGCAAATACATAGCCTTGAGCTCAGATTTTTCTGACATATTGACATTTCCGTTATTTCATGTACATGAAAATGTCAAAACTATATATATTACATATTTTACATAAAATCGCATGTTATATACATGTAACTTTCATCAAAAAATTAAATCGATCAAATGTTGCTTCAAACAACTATATGATTTTCGGTCAGTTTATTTTATGGTATGACGCACAAAATTCTTTATATTCGTATAAACGTGAAGATTCCATGATGTCACGAAGGTGGACCATGGTAATTTTTCATGATAACCTTCAGCTTAACGACGAGTGATTGGTAAATTTCTTCATGCTCAAAAAGTCTTTGAACAACATTTCTTTTTTTTTTTTTTTCTCCGGAACTGTTTCCCCTCAAGAGCTTGTCTTGTGAAAGAATATTCAATTTGACTACACAAAAAGAGATCTAGCTATCCTGTGAAATTTCAATTAATGTAAAATATGAAATAAAACTCGAGATAAGATTGATAGTCGAATATTTCCACAGTTATGATCAAACGGGATTTCATAGTAGATGGCGCCAAAGAAATGAAAATTTGATTCGAAATGCCGTCTTCACACGGGGATTCCTCCATTTTGGAGGACTTGACTTTTTACATAAATTTAAAGTAAACCGGGTCCCATATACATATAATATATATTTTCTTTTAAAAGAATAAAGATTTCTAAAACTTTTTGTTTGTTTGTTTTTGGGTTTTTTTGTTTTTTTTTTGTTTTTTTTTTTTTTGTTTTTTTTTGTTTTTTTTTTTTTTTTTTTTTTTTTTTTTTTTTTTTTTTTTTTTTTTTTTTTTTTTTTTTTTTTTTTGTTTTTTTTTTTTTTTTTTTTTTTTTTTCTTTTTTTGTTTTTTTTTTTTTTTTTTTTTTTTTTTTTTTTTTTTTTTTTTTTTTTTTTTTTTTTTTTTTTTTTTTTTTTTTTTTGTTTTTCTTTTTTTTTTCCGAAAAAACATTATTTTCCAGACGTTCGTATAAGAAACTACTCTTAAACAATTTCCAGAAGGAAAACATTTTATGCCCCAGTCGTTCAAGTGCAAATAATTCAAAGTACCCAGAGCTATACATGTAAAATGTATCTTTTGTATGTAATACTATGTGCGTGACCATCAATCCACTGTCGTTATACATGCTATATGCACTTGAGAAATGTATATCATCGGTACAAAAAGGTTTTTTTTCAGTAAGTCTTATAAAGTATAAAAAATACGCTATGAAAGGGTGCATCATACATTGTAAAGGGGGGGGGGGTAGTTCTTCCACCCGTTGTATAGGAAATTTCGACACGTTCAAAGTGATCAACACAGTGACTTGAATCTCTCTGTAAATCTGGTCTTTTATCGTATTCTTATCTGTATATACAAAAGTAACTTTCAATAGCGCGACAAATGTTAAGCAAATGATCAGCGTCCATATGAATGTTCTGAAAGAATTTTCCTCATACTTGGATGGTGAAGAAAGTTGTAGAGGTAGCAAATGTGATCAAATTATATATAGAAATTATTCCCGCCATTTTTTCCTTCATAATCCTTTATAAATCATGAGGTGAATATCTCGCTTCAACATCGCTATCTTGAGAAATGAATACCATATGTTTGATTTGTACCACATATACATGTATGTCTCAAAACAGAAATAAAAGTTTTGCAAAAAAATGCATCAACCCTTCCTGGTTCTTACGTAGACCTATAAGGATTCGAGTTTCTGTGGGATAAAACTAGACATTTTAGACCAAAGGTCAGCAACATATAGGAAAGGGGGGGGGGGGGCGTCGCAGACGTCTTCTAGATCCGCCAACGAATACAGTGTAAGTAAAATACCGATCTCGTGGATAAGTTCGTGCCCTTGAAACCGTCGGTACTTCGTCTCTGTACATGAATAGATGAATGCATATTTTATTTTATTCAGTCTTAAGTAAATACATGGAGAGGGATACTCCTTGATATTTAAATGGTCTATACATGTACCTGACAGATTCAAAAACAGACAATTTAGAATAGCGAAAATAGGATTTTGACGGCCCTATATATCATCTAATAGGCTCAAATTGATTGGGAACATAAATTTTTCATCTGTAAAAAAAATAAATTCAATATCAGATCAACAACAATGAATAAGGAAACACCTTTTGCATTTTATAAGGGGTGCGGACAGGAAGACTTGCGCCACTCCCTGCTCTGAAAAAGAAACCACCAAAACATATTGCTCGAGATTTTGACCTTCAAAAAAAACAAAACAAAACAAAACAAACAACAAACCATTTCGTCAGATGAAAAAGTTTTTGAAAAAAAATCTGGATCATGCTAACGACTATAATCAAAATAAATAATAATCCCAGCCCAAACAGATTCGAGAAAAAACTGGCTCTGAAATATGCTAGAAATATATTTTTCAAAAAGTTCATAACGAATCCGACAATGGTCATTGAAATCGAAGGAGATGCTGCAAGAAATATGGAACAAACCTTTTCCTGAACTTGATGTCGTTTGTTGAATTCGTCGAAAACTTTTCCATTATTCACAGTCTTTTCCGATAAAATTCGAAATTAATCTTGAAAATTCAGGTCGTCTTAACTAAAATTTAGTACAGCAACATTATAACGGTGTTACTGATAGTTAAACCTTTGGTAATTTCGCAACAAGTTCTAAGTTTGAATTTGAAACGGAGTGAATTAATTTAGAGCAGGACAGTCGAGACGGTACAATGAAAAGAAAAAATAGTCCCATGTCAGTCGACCGATAAATCGATGAATTTTCATCATCATCATCCAAATGATTTAATTTTATCTTTTTTTTCTCAAATCACTACGTAGTACGTAAAGACATAATCAAAATATAGATAAACATTCTTTTAAAAAAAAACATAGTCAACAGTCTCTCGATTATTGACGCCATGACAACAAAAAATTCGATTCCCTAAATAGTTTTTCCTTACTGCAAATAATACTGGTATCTATCAGTCTAAGCGTAGGACAGAAAGACATGCGGGAGCTTTAGGAGGGACGCCATATGTCAATATTTTACCAATGCATGCTCCTGATTTGAATTAAATTGTGCTATGGTGAGAGGGTATGAAATTCAAGCGCTTTTACCATGTTTACACAGGCAATTCAAATTGAGAAATATTTGATAACACTCTCAATAAAGGCTCTTGGTGATACCCGCAATCATATCACTACGCTGTACATTGTTAAGAGTTCATAGAGAATACGTGTAACTGTCTTTCGATCTCATATGCAATATTTCGGGGTGGAAAGGACACTCATCCCTCCATGGATTTTCGAAAATACTGATTTCATCCCGTTCTAACGTGTAATTCATTTACTTGATACATGTATACATGTACCATGGTCGGCATTAACATTGCCGTCCCTCCCCCATTTCTAGAACAAAAATGATTCGCACCTAATTAATGTTTTATCAAGGAAACGTGTAATTGATATGTAAAATTGATGGTTTTTATGTAAACGACCTAAGGCTTACAAATATATAGCTTAATTTTTTGTTTTAATTATTTTTTGTTCTCAAGTCCAGGTGCATGCATGTTTGAATGAACTTGTAATTTACCTTGAATTGATCCTATACGTCTTCTTTAAATGTAATGATTTTCAAGTTGTTAAAAAAATTGAGAAAACGATTACCACACTTTATATATAATTTGGTCTAATAATATACATCATTCATGTCCATTATAGTGTTTCCCCTCTTCTTCATCAATGTCCCCTTATTAAAATTTTTGGATTCACGACTGAAAAATGTTACATCATTATTTTCCCTTTCTATGTGTTCATCACTCTAGACTAATTGATTCATGAAAGGTGAGAAAAGGGACACAGATAACACGAGCACTTACAGTTCCTTGAGGCTAAGGTGTCATCATTTATTGTGTTAGAAAAGTAGAAAACAAGGTTAAGATGATGATGAAAAGGAAATGTTGTTATATGAACCTTATGTTTGTGAAATAACAGTAACAGTAGCAGAGACAGCTTGACACCTTCCTAATTGAACAGATTGAATAAAAAAAATGCTAGCTTTAGCAATATGAAGAACTAGGTGTCCAAAACATGACAAAGACCTCACAGTTTGTTTTTTGTTTGTTTTGTTTGTTTGTTTGTTGTTTTTTTTTTTTTTTCTTTGTTTTGTTTTGTTTTGTTTTGTTTTGTTTTTTTTTTTGTTTTGTTTTGTTTTGTTTTTGTATTTGTTTTGTTTTGTTTTGTTTTGTTTTTGTATATTTTTTGTTTTTGTTTGTTTGTTTTTTTTTTTTTACTTTTTTTTCTATTTGTTTTTTTTTTCCGTTTCTTTTTTTTCTGTTTCTTTTTATTGTTCATCTTTTTTTTTTTTTTATTTATTATAATCTTTTTTTTTTTTTTTTTTTTTTTTTTTTTTTTTTTTTTTTTTTTTTTTTTTTTTTTTTTTTTTTTTTTTTTTTTTTTTTTTTTTTTTTTTAGCTTATAATTTCCTTCCAAAGTAAGCTATTATTTCTCTCCTTCTTCGATCCCCCATCTCCTTACTTTAGTAATACCTTTTCCTAAATTTGGAGAGTGGATGGAAGAGGGATGGGATATTCTACTTGAACTTTCATCGAGGCAGATAACTATTTTAATAGCCTATGGCCGTATTAAAAATATAAGTATACAACCTATTGTTGAAACGAACGATACGATTATTCAATGGAATGTGCCCGCGCCTTTTTTGTACTGGTCTCCTTTTTTATTTTTACTTATCTTTTTTTTTTTCATATTAATCATAATTGTTCCTATCTTATTCTAGCCCTAAAATTGAGACAAGAATGAATGCGCATATATCGTACTCTTACCAAAAGAAAATGTTCAACTATTTATGCTAAGTAAACAAAATCTGCATAATTTACGCGACACTCACCTCATTGTTTGGTGACGAATTGAAGTGAACGTCCGTGTATGAAGACCGCTGTATAACAATGTTTGACACTTTCAAAGATACTTTAATATATATTAGGCGGTTTAAATTATAGTGCGTTCCAAACTCTTCACTCTCGTATTGGAACATACAAGTCAATATGTACTTGTACTTGCTAATTTAGGACATTAAATGCGGTTGAGTCTGTTTGTCTGTCTGTCTGTCTGTCTGTCTGTGCGTGAACGAGTCAGTCACATACACATAAAAATAGGTTTTTGAATGGTTTTTAAAATCTAGGGCTTTTAAATTTCAAATACATATCGAAACTAAAGCAATTATAAATGTCATCTCCTAAAACAAATCCTCTTTCGATATTTTGACAGCTAAAGAGTCAACACGGAAAAGTACAGTTTGAAACTCTTATGCTTTTGAAATGTTCGAGTGTTTATAAAAGGAAAAATCAATGTTCCTGGTTATCATTAGACCAAAGGTAATATTCGTCCCTTGTTGGTTCTCTTATACGAATAGTCCAAATATGGAATAAGGCCATTTCTTTGTTATTTTCTATTTTGCGTCCTTGTGTGGTAGGTTTTGAGCCCATAGTCATAAAACAAAACAAAATTAAAATGATAAAAGCTTTGAAAATTTAATGTACTTTGTACACAAATAATAGAGAAATTTTTAATTCTTTATATTACATGCTAAAATGTAAAAGAACTATAATGATTCAAGACATTCAGTCTTTTGTTGTCTAAAAAATGAAACAATTTTCTGTCAGATTTCACATGGTACGTATTATGAAATTGCAACTTTGTTTTATATTCTTATTTGTTTTTCTCCCTGGCTGGCTGGTAGGTTTTTCAATGATTTCAAAAGGACGAAAAACAGAATAAAAACAAGAAATAGCCTAAGCTGTCTGAACAAATAGTCATACATGAAATGATGGTGGTGGTGAGGGGGATTCTGTTTTGGTTTCGAGCCATGCTTTATTGAAATGAGCTTTGCTCGATTAAGCTAAACAATTTTTTTTCACAGTTGCACTTAAATTAACTTCTATAATTTTAACTACAAGCTCTTCTTACCTTGAAAATTTTAAGTTATCCTCCATATCGACAAAAATCGCCTGTGCATTGTATCTGTCATTTTGTGTTGCGTATAGAGTAATTAAGTCTAAAACATGATATTTAATTTCAGTTCTACGTCAAGCGTTCAATACGCCAGGTAAAAACGTTTCAAATGTGGTTTCATTTATCTAGTTTGGCCATTAATGATGGAGAATTCAGAATGTTTAATTGTGTTGATGCACAATTCTGGGATTTGGAAAAAAAAATCCGGAAAGGGATGGTTGCTATGATTTTTAGACAATTGTTAAAAAATAAAAGGTGATCCCAAAGTGTTGTTATGCTTCGCAGGCGACACAAAAATGAAAAAAAGAGTGGGGAGATATTGATCTTATCAACCCCCCCCCGACACACACACACACATACACCGCCCTAAAACCCACCCGTTTCATCTACAGTGAAGATTCGAACGTGAAGAAAACTATGGGGTTTACAAGTAAATAAGAGGGAATTCAGCTGCACTTCAAAACCTCTTAAATACTGCATCGGTTGTTCGGAGAAATGGAAATGACTGAATGAGACATGAATAAAAAAAATATATAATATACAAGTTTCTTATTCAAAAAGTCGGTCGACATGTATAGCATTGATCTCCCATGCCTTTCTTCTAAAGGAATGAGATTTGCTTTTGTTCGTTTACAGACACCTCAGGGAATTTATTCACACGCAGGTATACACGAGTCCATATAAGGTAAACGACAAAATGGCGGTTACTACGGTGGCCGTAAAGGGTCATGTGAAAAATGAAAATTATTTCGTCCCCACGAAATATTATTTCGTTCCCACGAAATATTATTTCGTTACCACGAATTAATATTCTGTTCCCTCGAAATATTATTTCGTGGGAGCAAAATATTATATCAAGGGAACGAAATAATATTTCGTGGGAACGAAATAATATTTAATGGGAACGAAATATTATTTCGTTGGAACGAAAAAATATTTCGAGGGAACGAAAGCTTATTTCGAGGGAACGAAATAATATTTCGAGGGCCCTGACGGCCACCACATAATTAAATGGCGGCCGCCAGATAAATTAACTGGCGGCCGCCAGATAAATTATATGTCGGCCGCCAATAAATTATGTGGCGGCTGCTAGATACATTTTTGTAAATTATAATTCATACCTGTTACCTACGGGCTTTCGTAGATAATTGATGAGGGCTTTCGTAGATAATTGATGAAAAAAATATACATATATTAGTATGTTAATCCAGTGTTCCCCGTTGAGCAATGCGACGAAAAAGACCTCTTTTAGGTTTGAATCAATAATCTGGTTAATTTTGCACTTGCATTAAACATATCGACCATGTAAGGTTCCATATTTACAAAGACACAAATCGAGCTTTTCTTCATTTCAAGGTAATATAGTAAATATTATTTGTGAAGACGTATACAATTCGTAACGAATGGTTATAATAGAAGGTTAATTGTATTGAAAGATGAAATAAACTTAAATCAGGAATTACAGGAATGACAACTCTAACATCTACTTTCGTCTAGACTTCAATTTCTAATCAACTGAATTTCCCCTAGAAATCGTTCGCCAACTCTCACAGTGTTTCGGCATTTCACTTAAAATATACTTTCAAATTCTCCGATATATAAAAAATAAAGATTTCCTAAAACTAAGGGGTCTCCCCGGTGGTATGACTTTAGCAGATTATTTGGTAGAAATTTTAGGTCTGGTTTAGACTTTTGTATATCAACCACCAGGTTGGTATCTCTGCTGGTGGATTCTTTAGTCCTCTCAAGGGTATCATTCGCCTTGTTTCCCAGTGTTTCGGCACTTGACTTGAAATATATTAACAAAATGTGATATATTTTTTTCTGAAACTAAGAATTATCTCCCTGAGGGCATAGCTCTGTCCTTATCTGGTTCTTTAACAGATCTTTTAGGCCAAGTTTAGACCTTCACTATTCATTTCTTCATATTATTTGGATTTCTTCTTTCCCGAGTATAACTGATGAGACATAACTTGTTGAAATGTGCATATGGTGCCCTGATATTTTGTAATACGACACATATTTTTCAAAATTGACAATTCATATTATGTGGATTTCCTCTTTTTCGCACACGAGTACAACTGATGAGACATAATTTGTTGAAATGTGCATATGGTGCCCTGATATTTTACAATGGAACATAATATTCAAGTATTGACAGTTTCAACCACTAGGTTGGTATATATGTCTGCAAGTGCATTGTTATTTCCCGATGAATTGTTCGCCTTGTTTCAAAGTGTTTCGAGAATTTCTTCTAGATATATTTGCAAATCCTCCACCACAAAAATTGAATGAAAAATCTACGGTAGAAATTTAAGGTCAGTACTTAGACTTATGCTCTTCATAATTTCTTATCATTTCTTTTTCGAACTCTAGCATCATTAATTAGACTTTATGGTCTAGCCAATATTCAAGCAAAAATAAGGAATCCTTATGCGATCTTATTAAGTCGTCATTTTGCGAACGAAAATGTAGTAATGACAAATATGGATAATGACCATATCCCTGTCTACAGTACAAAATCGATAATACAGAAAATCAGACACCGAAGGCATACAAAATCAGGATAAAACAGGAACCAAAGCAAACAAAAATAAAAACCTCCACCATATGAAAAGAAGCGAACTCCCGATATGAGATGACAAATATGGATAATGACCATATCCCTGTCTACAGTACAAAATCGATAATTCAAAAAATCAGAAACCGAAGGCATACAAAATCAGGACAAAACAGGAACCAAAGCAAACAAAAACAAAAACCTCTACCATATGAAAAGAAGCGAACTCCCGATATGAGAGTGAGACCAGGTGCCCAGGAAGAGTAAGCATCTTCTGCTTGCATGCAACACCCGTCACTTCAATTCGGTAGAACTGTCACATCCGGTTACTTCCATTTTGGAAGATATAGAGTACAATCTTTGGTTGGATGGTTCAAATGGTCTATGACAGAATATCATCCACCATTCTAGATAGTGGGACATCATATTGTATGACGAGTTCCCCATATCGACCGTAGAACTTCCTCAGTGACGATGTTAGTCGGTCACAAACATATCCCTGACTGAGAAACTTATCTGAAAGACGCCTAGCTCTCAGAACAAAATCCGTATATTTGGTACTTGCTCTGGCATAGCGTATCAACTGAGATATGAACACGCCATAAGCTGGCGATGAAGGGATGTTGAAGGGATGAAGGAAAGTTCGTAATGCTGAAATCGAAGTCGTCACGTTTGTCATAGAGTGAGATGTTCATGTGACCATCAGTGTCGTAGGACAACATTATGTCCAAATAGGATGCTGAATTATTGTCTCCGCAGTTTCTTTGACTTCAAGCTCCGAAGGATAGATACTGCCCAGATAATCCGTGAGTTTTGGATTATTGATGGATAACACATCGTCTATGTATCTGTAAGTGAAGTTGAAGTCAGAAGCTAAGTATCTTTTCCCTTCAGAGACCAAAGATTGAATGAATTCAGCTTCGTACGAGTAAAGGAAAATGTCGGCAAGGAGTGGGGCACAATTGGTCCCCATTGTAATTCCGACAATTTGCTGGAAGACCTTTCCTCCAAACACCACAAAAATGTTGTCAATCAGAAAGTTTAACATCTGAATAATGTCTGTTTCAGTGTACTTATTTTCAGAATCTGACTTTTCTTTTACAAAGTAGGTTTTGTCATAGTTAACAACAATAAATTTGTATTTGCGATTACCGTTCTTACTTGTAAACGCATTACTTATAATTTTTACGAGTCTTTCTTTCAATTTAGAATGTGGGATTGTAGTGTAAAGTGTCGAAAAATCAAAGGCTTTGATCGAATGGACTCTACTAAAATGAGTGGATTTCAGATGTTCTAAAAGTTCCTTCGAATTCTTTAAAATCCACATCTGGTTGATACCACTGCGAGAATATACTGTCGAACAATATTTTTGTAGCCCAGATTTGATTTCAGATAAAACTTTGGTGAGTAAGATCGATACAGATTTGGTAGAACATTTTGAGGAACCATGAAACGTTGTTTGTACGGATTTTTATGCATTTTAGGTATGCAGTATAAGTATGGTAAATCTAAATCTAAATTGGTAGTGTCGAAGCCAAAGGTAGCAAGAGCTGATTTGTGGTTATCTATTATTTCAGAGGCAGAAAGGTTTGTTGGGGTGTAAGTGGGATTTCCAGGTGTCGAATTTAAACCCAACTCTTTAACTAGACTGTCGAAATAGTACTTTTTGCAAGTAAATGTGTAATTATTTGAGGCTTTGTCCGCTGGTGTGATGACATAATGCTCTTGGAGGTAGGTAAGTTCTGTGATAACATCAGGGTCTTTAAATATAGACACGAATCTGGTGTTCACAGTTGATTTTAATCGGTTAATTCTAGATAAAAGTAACCCTCTGATTGATTTTATCCATTCGGAAAGGGTGTCGAGCTGTACATCCTCTTTCTTTGCCCAACGTCTTGCATATTCCTCACAAGAGTCCATGATAATTTTGACATTTTGGTTCCATGTAAAGGACATACTTTCTCTGTATTTGGGACCCTTTTTTAACAATTCTCTCAACTTGTCGTTCTTGACTATACTAAGGTCACCAGTAATAACGTGTCCACAAGGAGAGTAGTTGAAATCAATTGGAATCTTCAATGTTTATCCTCTTTCAGTGCAACACACGTGTATGAATGGATCGGAACAAAAAAATGATACTGTTTGTTCTTCGTTTAGCCAAATTGTATCAAAATCATTTTCTTAGCATTTTTGTTCTGGAATATTGAAAAGAATGAAATGATTTTTCACAATCTATTTAGTCACGAAGAGAAAAGTCATTTGGCATCGACAGAAATCATTAATACGCAGCGTACTTCGAATGAATGCATGCCTAAATTAAAGAGCAAACTGCACATTGGAATGATCGAGGTACTGTAATATAGGAATGCGTATGTCTAGAAAAATCAGAACTTCTTATAAGAACAAGCGCAAATCCAGGGGGAGGAGGGGGGGGGGGGGGTTCGGAACTCCCCCCTTTAATATTATCGATATAGTTAAAAAATTATATACATATTTCATAAGATTACTGTCCTGTTCACTAATTCCAAAGCACCCTGTTTTCCCAGTTTTCTCTAAAATATGATGTCATCTTCCAAAAAGGTATCAATTTTATGGTACTCCTTTAGTCGTAACAGAAAATACCATTGTTTCATTTGTGCGTCAGCTAAGTTAGAAATAGGACGGAACATAAAAAGTATACGGGGATTTTCTATAGTCAAATCGCTGAAAATGTGTGACGTCGGAGGCTTTGACGTCACTGTTTACTATTGTTGACACGGAGAACAATATGGCGGCGGCTTGAAATAACATGGGAATTTCCCGTAGACATTATATTTTTTCATACTGCGCTTAGAAGGCAGCTGATAGGGTAAGTTGAAGTTAATTTCCAGTTACGACTAAAGGAGGTCAATTCTCGGAAACAATAAATTTTAGCAAAATTCTTCAGACGACAGAATAAATCGCCCAAACAGGGTGCTCTGGATTTAGTGAACAGGACAGTAAGTCCAGATTCCCCTTTTGTTGTTATAATATTTCAAAAATATAACATGAATTTGCATTTGAATATTTTTTCACAGTAACACTTTAATTAACCACTATAATCTTAACTAAAAGCTCATCTTACCTTGAACATTTAAAGTTATTTTCCATATCGACAAAACTCGCATGTGTATTGCATCTGTCATTTAATGAATTTAAAGACATTTAACTTTTGTTCCACTTGGTGAGTGTCACTACTGGTGGACCAGGCCGGAGTTCCCGAGGGCAAATGTAACCAAGTTCGACCAATTTCGGATGGTCGTTTCTTCAAACGCATTCGAAAATTTCTGCTTCCAAGTTTTACTCAAATTTCTAAAACCTGGGTCCTGTAGCATTATATCCCTGCCATCTAGCTACGACTTTCGGTATATTTCGGACATGATTTTCAAAGATTTTGGCCATATTTCATTATTTTAGATTGAGGATCACTGACGAGGATTAAATTCCCGAAACGTGCATGTCTGGTCCATGCTGTTGATTTATCTGCTTTCAAATGATGCCCATAAATTTGAAGACGTTTAACATTTGTATTGTGTATAGAATAATTATTTCTAAAACAGGATATTTAAGTTCAGTTCTACGTCAAGCGTTCAATACGCCAGGTAAAAATGTTTCAAATGTGGTTTCACTTATTCATGATTCAATTTATCTGTTTGACCATTAATGGGGAAAATGTTTAATTGTGTGGATGTACAATTCTGGGATTGGGAAAAAAATCAAATTAATGCAGGAAAATCTTATGATGGGGAGAATTGAGGATAAGCGGAATCTCGACGTCCTTGAAACTTTTCATTTAGCAAATGAAGCAAGAACCCAGGAAATTAACACGAAAATCAAATTAAGATTAATTCTTATTATGTTCGCTTGAGAACAATTGATGGCATGTAATATATTCCAAGATTCGAAATCTCAATTATATATATTTAAAAATCTTGTGATGTATGTATAAAAACTTGTGATTTTGAATTTTGCAACGTTTTACACGCCTAACACAACATGCAAAGTTTGTAAATGAATCAATAATAAAACAAACTGAAACTTAATTTTATTTTCATTCATTTCATTTTCTTTTATCATTTTTTAACTGAAATGAAAAGAAATACTTTTTTCCTACCTCTACTTTTCCTGAAATTTCTTTATCATGAAATGTTATCTTACACTCACAATGTATCTGTGCATTTTCATATTCGAAAATATAATTCACTTACCCCATTGAAACGATGTTACTAGATTTTGTTCATCATACAGTTATCACTAGGTGAAAATCGCAACGAATTCCTAATTCAGAACTTCATCGCTATGATATTGTGTTATTTCGTAACTTAAGTTTACTTAAAAAACATTTACGTGTACGAAAAGTCCTCTTGGGTTTCACTACTGGCCATACGGTAGACTGTTTCTAATGTTTTATTCTTTAATTTCAATTAAATTATCTCAGATTTTATTTTTTTTTTTTATTTTTGTTTATTTTTATATGCTCTGTATATCTTTTAAGAAAAATGTATTTGGTTATTTTTTGTATACCCTTACTTCATATCTATTATAAATTTGACACTAGTATTGTAGACATATGGCCGTCCTGAGTGGTCCGTTGGTCTGGTTTGTGTATGTGTAGTCTTGTGGGTTTAATGTTTTGATGACGTCTTAATTTGGTGTTTCTTAATGATAACCACACCATTTGCTAATAGCAGATGGCCGTCAAAAATCGGCACCGCTTGCGCATTGGTAACCTCCCGCGTATGCGTTGTCCTTAATATATGATGTCTGTGTACGTCTGTTTCGACTGTTTTTTGTATGATTTGTTTGATGTTCTAGTGCATATTGTTGTGTCCTATGACGGGTTGTAGTTTTTTCTGGTGTCATTTATGAGATTACTTTCTTGTGGGTTTGTTTCGCTGGGTGTTTGCAGGGGGGGGGTTATGCTGGATATCCTTCCTTCTCCTTTTTGTTGTCGCTTTAATGTATCATTTTGTGCTTGTCCACTCTCTGCTTTTGTATTAAGGTGTTTTGCTGTCGGAGTTTTGCTGTCGGAGTTTTGCTGTAGGTGTTTTGCTGTAGGTGTTGTGCTGTCTGTCTTTTGCTGTTCGAGTGTTGCTGTCGGTGTTTTGCTGTAGGTGTTTTACTGTCGGTGCTTTTTGCTGTAGGTGTTTTGCTGAAGGTGTTTTGCTGTAGGTGGTTGGCTGTAGGTGTTTTGCTGTAGGTATTTGGCTGTCGGTGTTTTCCTGGAGGTGTTTTGCTGTAGGTGTTGCAACTGAGTCCTGATGGAGATTCCTCCATTCTTCAATACTTTGAGACTATAATGCAGGCGTCATCATATGAATCAGACGGACGATATAGTCTCCAAATTCTAATATAGTTTTTAACATGACTAACATACAACTATGTCTTTTTTTTCAAACATTAGGTCATTCCCGACATATAGCTAAACATATGAGGATGATAGCTATCCATGACTCTCCTCTGTGTGAAGAGGGGGAGGGGTAATTAAGTTTCTTTTTCTAATTTTATATTCTGATGAGATAAAGAAGATCCCGACGACCATCTCAACATCAATCAAAATAGAGAACAAAATTGGGCATCGACGAACCTTTAGCAAGCTAGAGGTGGGTCCAGGTAGCCGGGAAGAGTAAGCATCCTCTGTTTGGCTAGCCGCACCCGCCGTCGATTCATTAATAGTACACATGACAAGAATTAGTTAATATATGATTACCTTTAATGATTCAGAATGGGAAGGAAAACGAAAATATGAGATAAGAAACTTGAAATTGTAAATTTGAAAATAATTATACGAATATCACCAACACAAATAAATCAATGCATAAGAAGGCATATTTCATAAATGCTTTTAATTAAAAGTATAGAATGTTAAAATAGAGCTTGAACAGTTGAATAAGACAAGTATATAAAATGTCGAATGAAACCTCAAATAAAACGGCAAATATTATATATTTTCATCCAACCCTTATTTCTTCTTCTTAAAAAAAGTTGTGGTAGATATTTATTTAGGCAATCTATAAAGCTAATGTTTTTGCAATTTTGCTTTCAAAATAGTGAAACCATTATTTACTTATTGTATTTCCGTATGTCAGGAGCATTCGTTCATTTTTAAACAATGCGAGGAAAATAGATGAAACAATAGATTGAACCGTAACAAGACAGCATTGCCAGTAGCTATATAAATGTACATGTATCATATAATAGATTGCTTTATTAAATGAGAAAGGAGGGTATTTCTCACGACACTCGGTTGCAGTACCAAAACATCCCCATGCAAAAACACAAAGCATAGAAATAGACGAAAAAGGATTAAGAACACCAACATAAAATATTAAACTTCAAACACGAATGACTACAAATAAACCATCGAGGCCTAAGGGCAATATGTGCCAAATTAGGAAGGCCATCTCCTACGCCAGAAGCAAATGATTTGGTTATCCGGATTACGTGCGCACAACCTTCCCACTTTTCCGGTTATTCAGAGGTCTGGAAGAACGCACAAAAGAGGAGTAAAATAACCTTCTCATTGTAAGATGATCATACAATCAGAGCAGACAGCATAAAGCAGGGACCAAAGCAATACACAGATGGATTTGTAAATACTTATAAAATAGAGAGCATACGAAATACACTTCGTGCTCTGCCGGATGTGGCCAGGTCATCCGTGTTATCACCCGAAGAGTCCGATCGACATTCAGAAAGGACAGGTGGTGTGGGCCCTGTCTTCTCAAACGATGTTTGGTCAGACCCCGTCATAGAGTCCTGTATTCACAGTTGTCATTGGGTTCTGCGCCAGTAAGGCAAATATTCACAAACGCAACATTGAAAAGTGACAATTTATTATTGAACCATACGAGGTAATGACAATTCGATCCAGATACATTAGACAATTGAATTGGTGCTTATTCGTACTTAATCACTTCATGTGTTCATATTTATGAAAGTATAACACCTATATAGTGGCGCATTCTCTTCTTCCTCTTTAAAAGAAAACTACCATAAAATTAACTGATAAACATGACAAAGAATTTTAAGAAATACTGAATTATACGAATTGTCCTCATAACGATTGTCCGTTTAACAAATAGATACAAAATATGACTAACCCTGTCATAAGTATATATAATTAAGAGATTCAAAACACAAACACTTTGAAATTCTATATATCATCATTGGGAAGACTACCCTCAGACTAAGGGGGTTATTCTGCCCCTTTACATTACAAAATCATTAAAACGAGAAGGTAAACGAATGTTACGTCTTGGACGGTCACTGGTGTGCTGTTCAGTAGGCATCGAGACATCTATGTTAGGTTCAATCATAGTTTGCGGCTTGGAGTCATCAGATTCTACGGACGAAGGTAAGTTAATGTCACTGGTTCCGGAAGCAGAAATCTCGATAGGAATATCGGGTGCAGGTGACGGAGGAAGATACGAGTGCGCGTGAGGAGCTGGAGCTTCCTCATTATCGTCGGAAGAGCACTCATCAACAACATCTGTAGGTAAATAGAGGTCGTTTGAATCGGAAGGAACACGGAAGCACTCAGACTTTTTAACACGGTACGAGCAGTTACGCAATTGGTTTCCAACAAATTTGCGAATTGAGCACCACTCGGCTTCGGAAGCCACAACCAAGTATCGATCACGTGCACGGGACTTGTTGCGATCGCGGTGAAGGTAGACGAGGTCTCCAATGTCAATCGAAGGGGTGTCTGGGCGTTTTTCTTTAGGTGCCTTCGATACCTCACTAAACGGATGATTCTTCAAACGGGCCTGATGCTTGTCTAGTATAATATCACGATCGCAAACGGGTATCTGTGCGTTGGTAAACTGATTTCTGTGTGTAAGCATTTCCCTTGCAGAGAGACCGTTAGATCTTATTCTAGTGTTGACGGCAGACAGTGCTAAGCACAAAGATACTGTATTAACTGTTCTATTGGTCGGATCAAGGCGTAGAATCTCGTCACGAAGCTCTTGTATGGCGCGTTCGGCTACAGGGTTCTTGTTTTTGTTCTTGACCCTCCCTATTTCAAGTGATAGTCTACAGTCTTTAAGTAGGGGGTCATTCACAAGAGCAATGAATCCCGGTCCTGGATCGGTTCGGATGATAGCCGGTGGACCATCTAAAGGCCGTAGATTGATACACAGCGGAATCAGTGCATCTCGTATAGTGTCATGTTGTTCATTTTCAATGATGCATGCGGATGTATATGATGTGACGCATTCTCGGACTACTAATAAGAGCTGTCTCTCTCGTTTCATGATGTCGCAAGCGAATGAGGTGCCGATGGCCTCGGGTGGATCACCTGTGTCCTCTTTGACGAGCATATGTGGGACTTTTTGAATGGAGGCACATTGATGACAAGATCCCGTTACCAGGTCGATTGCTTTATCCATATCAATTGCGTAGAAAAAGCGCTGTGTGACGAGTTTAAGTTGGTTCCTGGATGGATGCTGAAGCTGTATGTGCAACGAGGTTAAGATACCATGCAGTACTTCCCGAGGAATAACAATTAGTTCTCTTGACGATTGAAACGGTTCTGAGCGTTTGACAATGACTAAGCCATCATGAGCAACTGTCGCTACTCGAAGATAGCGTTTGACATCTGGTAAGTTGGTAATTTTCCGAGAAGGTCGTGTACCTTGAAGTAGATGAGCACGAGTGCGACGAAGATCTGAAGACTCTGCTTGAATTGACATCCATGCGGCACGACTTGTGAATGGGAGTCGGGCCTTTCCTGTTAATATGTCGCTCACTGTTATGTTACGGACGACAGAGTCTACGGTTGTGTTGATGAATTGACATACTTGGCAAGTAGGATCTATACAATCGGGAGTACTTCTGCTAGAGAAATCTGACGGAAGAATAGCTGAGCCTGCTACATGACGAACTGAGACTTGGTAGCGACTGACGGTGGACAGAAATGTGTAAACTCTGGGGCTAGCGGAAAACTCTCCTCTTCCGAGTTTTTCATAAGCCATTACGCACGGCTTACTGTCGGTTAAAATGCAAGTTGGTTTTGAAGACTGGACAATGTACGGGCTAAAATGTTTTACAGCCACAACTATGGCTAAAGCCTCTACTTCACAAGGAATCCAAGAGATCTGATGCTTCCTAAGTTTGGCACTGAAAAATCCGGATAAAAGTATTTTGTCCCCTCTTGTAATGTAGAGTGTGGCACCGATGCCAGGGCTTCGAACGGCAGCATCGGTAACTATCCACAAAGTGTCATCAGTTCTTGGAATGTGTATAGTCTTACTAGAATTGAGAGATTGCTGAACTTTTGTGAAGGATGATATGAGTGTGTCATCCCATAAAATGTTGTCTTTTGAATCTCGACCGGCAATTGCATCATCCAGTGGAGCAAGCATTGACGAGCATCCCGGTAAGACTCGTGCGAGAACCTTAACCGCACCTGAAAATGAGCGGAGTGCTTTAACAGTCTTAGGTGGTTCGCATGACGATAAAGCTGCAATACGATGAGGGTTGGCCTTTAGCGTTCCTTGTTCCCATATCCATCCAAGGATAGTAGTGGTTCGGGGTGCGATTACGGTCTTAGTTGCGGAGAGCTTAAGATTGCACTTTTGTAAAGCTTCTAGCACTTTTGTCCAATTTTCAAGGAGCTCCTGGGGCGTGTTGCCCCCGCAATATAGATCATCAGCTAGTTTATTAACTATGCCTTCCTCTAGCAAGTCTCCGAGTACCCGGCAGGTAAGTTCTTCCAAGGCCGTCTCTGATCCGGGCATTCCCATAGCGCATCGAGTATAAACGCGAATTCCCTTAAACGGGGTCACCACTCCACAATATTTCATAGAATCGTGTGAGAGGGGTATTTGATAGAATGATTTTGTTAAGTCTGTAACAACAATGAATTTCCATTGGCCAATTTTCCGTAATGTGGAGTCTACATCGGGCATGAGCGAAGGCTGAGGTTTGCTGTATCTGCCGACTTCGGTGAAGGCAGTTACCAAACGGTAAGTTCCATTTCCTTTCTTTACAAGGAAAGACGGGTTTAAGTACTCAACGGTGACATCGACATCTTCGGGCTTGCGAAATATGCCATGCTCTTCGAGTTCATTAAATTTCCGCTGAAGCTCCTCCAATTCATTACGTGAATATTGTGGAATACGACCCTTCCTCTGCGGGGGAAGGACGGGACCCATGTTAACTTTTCCTTTGAATGGGCCTGCATTACCATTGTACCCTTCCAGGGATGTACTAAATACGGAATCGAATTTGTTATGCAATCGCCTGAAATCCGATTTCATGTCATCTGAGAGATGTCATTTGGGTCCAAGCTGACCGAGGCAGAGTAGCATGCGTCACGAGAAGGGGGCGTACTTATGCCTCCTATACTACTATCTGCATCGATTTTCGTCTCGGCTGCGGTATCAGGTGTAAACACAGAACGGATTTGACATAAGTGGTCGTGTTTATGAACATTTTGCGGTTCTCCTGTTAGGTTCGGTACTCGAATCTTGCCAGCAACGCTACGTGTAATATCAGGAGATACCCATGAAGTGTGTCCGGGCGTACTCGCATGCGGTTCAATAGCGTATGTGTCATCAGTTGAGAAAGAGGTAGGTAGTTTGAGCTCCATGAACTCCCCAGGCCATATTGTTTCGGTCGAAGAAGAGCGAAGTACCTGAGCCCTTCTTACGGAGGTACGATTGCTTGTTGATTCCTCAGATCCGTAATGGCATGAATAACTATCACCTATTCTGACCTCACGTTTTGATGGTCGTATGCAAATATCATTCTTTTCCATGAATGGTATCCCTGCTAATACTTCAACGTCAAGGTTTGCTACGACAAGTCCATCGAAGTAGAAAGTGAAGTCATCACGAGTAAAAGTCAACCTAGTTTCTCCGATTACTTTGAGTGGGGACGATCCATCAGCCTGGTGAGCAGATTGCGAAGTGTTATTCACTGTGGCATCAAGGTAGCGCGCTGTTGATTCTCGGATCATGTTTCCTGTTGCGCCAGAATCAATAGTTAAGCGCACAGGGATATAGCCAACAAATAAATCTAAGTAAGGGGACTGTCGTATGGAGACACGATACGATGACATAGATTGTTCCATTACAGGTTGATCTTGCTGAGGGTTATCGTCATTTTCTGATTCATCTGAGGATGCATTGTCTATAATCCCTATGATTTGACGTGCTTTAGCCATATATTTGCGATCTTCATCTGGAAGGAACCTGCACTCGCTAAGGAAGTGAGTATCGCTGCGTCCCGCGGCTTTGCAAATTGGACATGTACGGCGCTTGGATACACTAGATTTATTTTGACGGGGTTGGTAAGAATATTTATTTGTGGGTAGGGGCCTTGGTGGTATGTTAGACCGCATAACTTTCGCATCTTCAGCTGTGCGTATTTCTTCGAGGAGAGACGGTAAAGCCTGAGATATCTCTGGTTTAATTGAGGCAAGAGTGCGCGACCTTAATTCCGTGCCATACCTTTGTTTAACGAGTCGCGGTAAGTCACAATGTATAAGACGAAGCCAGGTCAAGACGGTTATATTCTCTAGCGACGGGGTGAGCTCCTCATCATCAATTATTGGCTCTCCATTGTGAGATATACCGCCATCTTTTTTCAGAAGGTTGTCATCGATAAAAGCTATGAGTCTCTGGTAAAGGTCTTCAGGTTTTTCATCTGAACGCAACTTGATATCATTAAAGTCTAAGAAATGAGCGCCGGATAATTGAAATCCATAGTGGAGTCTAATTGTCTGCCAGATTTGTTCTAGAGAAGTTGAATTGCGTACGATCGTGTTGCGAGCGATTACTGGACAGAAATTGGCTATTTGTCCAAGCATAAGGTCAAGCGCTGCTGATTTCTGTTCCTTAGTACGGGCATTTGCAACCTGGTCATCATCGTCTGTAAAATCGCGATTCGGTGCAGCCTTAGTTTTCTTGGCCCACTTTTTGTCTGGGGACAGAAATTTGGTGAAGCTGGGATCTAGTGACAGTGTATATATGAGGTTCTGACGCCAGTTCTCGAATGAGTTCACAGATTCATTTTTAGTCAAAGACCATTGTTTGGGGGCACGAGCATTTGCCATTTCTCAAAGTTAGTTGGAATTACCTCTGACACCTTTAATTTGTAAGTGTTTATATTGAAGCGAGAGGCGAGTTCTTCGCATGTACACTTTTTTGTACACAGAATATGTTGCTGAGTCTGTTACGTGGGTTCGGATCCGCTGCCACCACGCCAGTAAGGCAAATATTCACAAACGCAACATTGAAAAGTGACAATTTATTATTGAACCATACGAGGTAATGACAATTCGATCCAGATACATTAGACAATTGAATTGGTGCTTATTCGTACTTAATCACTTCATGTGTTCATATTTATGAAAGTATAACACCTATATAGTGGCGCTGTCGTCACAGTCCACCAGAATGCGCTTATACAAGTACCATGCCATGTGTCTGTCTGATGACGACAGGATCTTATCAAAGGGATAAAAGGCTTTTAATGATTATGACGCAATTTCGATGATTATTCTGTCTACCTTTAATGCTTTCGATCTATTTATTCTTTTACTATAACAGACAGATTGTCAAATGCCCTTAATAATATACTCTGTAGCTTGTATTGGTCCAAATTTCAAAAGAAGCTGACAATATTTTCCCCATAAAGTCTTAACTATTTTATGAAAGCGAAAACTTCTTGGTAATTAGTAAATTTCGATGAAAATCCAAAACATTAGTTCATACTCTAGCGTAGCGTATGAGCTTAAAATGTAAGTACCGTATGACGATATTCTAGGAATATCATTCGAAATTTCATGAATCCGAAATCTTGACTTCTGTCATATACAATCGTTTAAATCTCTCCATTTACATTGTTGATATTTAGGTCCAAAAATTGTATGTCTGTGTTTGTAATGTTTGCTTTGTTAAGTGTCAATTCACGTGGATGAATAGTATTCCTTTATTTTTCAAAAACAGGATTGTCGATAGCAAGAATACCATCCAAGTACCTAGAAAAATACGGACGTGTTCTAACTCTTCTCCTTCTTCAAAAATGTTTTTAACTAATATGAATGCACCAGACACGTGCTTCGGTTAGTAAATACTAATCATTGGTACTTATTTAAAGCCGAAGAGATTTTCTGACATAGCCAAATGTATTTCAGTAGCGCCCTCTGTTTTTGATTTTTGAATTTGAATTTGTACATTTACTTTGCAGAGAGTGCGCGGCTCCTTATTTTGAGTAGGGTCTTTTCAGTAACGTAGTATAATACAATATGGTGCTAAGATGTTAGCCTTCATTTATTTCGAGGATAATTTTGGATGAAATGACAAGTTTCCGAAATGGCAAAATAATATATATTATGTCGAATTGATACATGTAAAGGGCCAAACAAGAAGCATTGTAAACGTCTTCAAATTTAATAGCATCATTTAAGAGCAGATAAATTTGCAGCATGGACCAGACATGCACGTTTCGGATACTTAACCCTCGTCAGTGATCCTCAATCTTTCATATGAATTTAAACATCCAGTCAAGGGAACAAGTCTAACTGTTCAACACTGCAAAGGGAAATAAGTGTTTATACTAGTAATACGGACTTGTTCCAGTTCCTTTCCTTCTTAAGAAAAATCGTACCAATTTTAATGCACCAAACACGTGTTTCGGATATTTTAAAATCCTCATCATTGGTACTTATCATATACCGATCGGACGTGATTTTCTGTCATAGCCAAATGTATTATACTGGCGCCATCTGGTTTTATTTTTTGAGTATAAATTCGTGCAATCAAAAATTTCTTTTTTCATATCGCACCCATCCTGCTACGTCTTTCGATTCATTTTATGGACATAACTTCCACACTCTTTGGTCTAATAACATTGTTTAGATTGAGAATCATTCACAAGGTTAAAGTACCCGAAACGTGCATGTCTGGTCTATGCTGCAAATTTATCTGTTCTTAAATGGTGCTATTGAACTTGAAGACATTTAACATTAACTATAGAGAGCGAGCCAATGAAACAAATCATCATGTTTTCATTGCTTCTGAAGATTTTGGATAAATTCTTTTTCATGAGTGTATAAAATAAATCTGCAACAACCAGAGGCGCATAGTTAGTACCCATAGGGATCCCTACAACATGCTTCTAGAGATTCTCAACAAATCTTACATAAATATTGTCCAAGAGGAGGGACAAAAATCCGGGTCAATAGATGACAATTATTTGTGTGATCAGTTGTCTGTTGCGGACAAGAAGCCCTTTGATTCAGATGTACGATTATAAGTTTTCCCCTCTTGACCAACACGCCATTTAATCAGTTTAGAACTCAATAATTAATTTTATAGTTAGGAAATGTGGTGTATATATCAGAAAAGCTGTGTAAAGAAATGATATTGTCTTAGAAAGTTTTAGATTTCATTTTGTCAATCACATCCTCTGAATATCTAACAGACATATGATAGCATATCACATGGAACTATTTGAATGAACATATGAAACGAATAGTGAAAATGTGATTAATAAAACAAACGTAAGAAATAAATATTGAAAAAATTTAATTTGATTCTCATTTCATGGAGTTCTGATTTGATAAAGGCATATGAAACAAAACTTAACAACATTTCCTAACAAGCTTGTAACGATTCGAACAAGCGACTTCTCCTTCCAGGGTCATTGTTCACGTGGTATCTGATCAGTGCCTTCGGCAACAATGGGCCAATTGTGTGAGAACCTCATGTTTAACTTTTGAACAAACGTATGCACAACGTTGAACTTGTTATTTCTATGATTCGAACACGTTTTACCGAAAAATTACTCTTTTATTTCAACACAAATTTACCCAAATCGAAATTATGTTTATTCTTGGTGATATTTTCATTTGATAACCAGAAGAATAATCAATACTCTGTATTTATGCCATCTTACAGCGAGGAGTTTTATGTTTATACAACAATTGCACGTCTATGTAGACCTCTGTGTATCAGGATAAGTTGGAGGGTTGTGCGCACGTCATCCGGATAACCACACCATCTGCTAATAGCAGATAACCTTCCAAAGTCTCCTTCCTTTTATGTGATGTCATTTATGTTTGATTTTTCAGTACGTCTGTTTCGATTGTTTTGTATTATTGATTTGCTGTTGAATATTGTTGTGTCTTTTTGCTATTTGTAGTTTTGCCTGATGCCATTTATGTGTCATTTTCTTGTGGGTTTGTTTCGCTAGGTGAGTTCAGGGTGGTCATGCTGGATATCCTTTCCTTTTCTGTATTCAAAAGCGTTTTGAAAATCATTGTAGTGCTTCATCCCACACAACACAACTAATATGAGCAAATTCGGTAATATACTATATAATAGTTAAATTTGAATATTGCAGCGTTCCACAAATAAAAAAGATCCCTTTTGCAGTCTGATTAAAGCCAGTCCTCCCACCTTCTTCTTCGTCGTCAGGGTCTGGAGTACATCAGTTAAGGGTTGTGTTCGAAGAGCTTTTGACGGAATATTCATGAGATTTTATTAACCAATCAGAACGTCCGCTTCATCGAACCTTTGATGTTGTATGACAAATATGGATAATGACCATATCCCTGTATATAGCACAAAATCGATAATTAAGAAAATCAGAAACCGAAGGAATACAAAATCAGGATAAAACAGGAACCAAAGCAAATAAACAAAAACCTCCACCACATGAAAAGAAGCGAACTCCCGATATGAGAGTGAGACCAGGTGCCCAGGAAGAGTAAGCATCTCCTGCTTGCATGCAACACCCGCCGCTTCAATTCGGTAGAACTGTCACATCGGTTACTTCCATTTCGGAAGACATAGAGTACAATCTTTGGTTGGATGGTCAAAATGGTCTATGACAGAATATCATCCACCATTCTGGAGAGTGGGACATCATAGTGTATGACGAGTTCCCCATATCGACCGTAGAACTTCCTCAGTGACGATGTTAGTCAGTCACAAACATATCCCTGACTGAGAAGCTTATCTGAAAGACGCCTAGCTCTCAGAACAAAATCCGTATATTTGGTACTTGCTCCGGCATAGCGTATCAACTGAGATATGAACACGCCATAAGCTTGCGATGAAGGGATGTTGCTACTCAGAAAATGAAAGTTTGTAATGCTGAAATTGAAGTCGTCACGTTTGTCATAGAGTGAGGTGTTCATGTGACCATCAGTGTCGTAGGACAACATTATGTCCAAATAGGATGCTGAATTATTTGTCTCTGTAGTTTCTTTGACTTCAAGCTCCGAAGGATAGATACTGCTCAGGTAATCCGCGAAGTTTGGATTATTGATGGACAACACATCGTCTATGTATCTGTAAGTGAAGTTGAAGTCAGAAACTAAGTATCTTTTCCCTTCAGAGACCAAAGATTGAATGAATTCAGCTTCGAACGAGTAAAGGAAAATGTCGGCAAGGAGTGAGGTACAATTGGTCCCATTTGGAATTCCGACAATTTGATGGAATACCTTTTCTCCAAACTCCACAAAAATGTTGTCGATCTGGAAGTTTATTATCTGAATAATATCTGTTTCAGTGTACTTATTTTTAGAATCGCACTTTTCTTTAACAAAGTAGGTTTTGTCATAATTAACAACAATAAATTAATACTTGTGATTAACGTTCTTGCTTGTAAACGCATTACTTATAATTTTTGCGAGTCTTTCTTTCAATTTAGAATGTGGGTTTGTTGTGTAAAGTGTCAAAGGCTTTGATCGAATGGACTCTATTGAAATGAGTAAATTTCAGATGTTCTAAAAGTTCCTTTGAATTCTTTAAAATCCACATCTGGTTTATACCGCTTCGAGAATATACTGTCGAACAATATTTTTGAAGTCCAGATTTGATTTCACTTAAAACTTTGGTGTGTAGGATCGATTAAGATTTAGTTTAACATTTTGAGAAACCTGCGATGAAACTTTTCTTGTACGGATTTTTATGCATTTTAGGAATGCAATATAAGTATTGTAAATCTAATCTAAATTGTTTGAGTCAAAGCCAAAGAAAGCGACAGCCGATTTGTGATTATCTATTATTCCGACGAAGAGAGGTTTATTAGAATGTAAGTAAGATTTACAGGTGTCAAATTTTGAATCACAAAAATGTCACAGAAAAAATCCCACCATATTTCAAAAGAAAAGAAACTCCATGTATTTCCTTTAGCTACACACCAACACTTGCATCTAAATTTATAGTCACAAACGATTCCTGCAGTGTATTGATTTAAGTAATGATTACTATCCCTCACTACATCCACTTCCTTGTGAATGTTCTTCATCGGATTTCAACTACTCTCCTTGTGTACACATTATTACCGGTGACCTTAGTATAGTCAAGAACGACATCTTGAGAGAATTGTTAAAAAAGGGTCCCAACTACATGTACAGAGAAAGTTAATCCTTTACATGGAAAAACTTTTATGCCCCCGGAATCACAGATTCGGAAGCATATAGTTTTTGGCCTGTCCGTCTGTTTGTCTCTCTGTCTGTCTGTCCGAAAAAACTTTAACATTGGGCATAATTCTTGAATGAAAGGTGATAGAGCTTTCATATTTCACATGTGTATTCCTTGTAACAAAATCTTTCCATTGATACCAAAATTTATGACCTCGTGACCTTGACCTTTGACCTTCTTTTCAAAAACTTTAAAATTGGGCATACCTTTTGAATGGTAAGTGACAGGGCTTTCATATTTCACAAATTGTCATGTGTATTCCGTTTGACAAGAACTTTCCATTGATTGTTGATCTTGACCTTTCATATGAAGTTTATACTAACAAAGATGCTATCGGGGGCATTCGTGTTTCACAAACACAGCTTTTATTTAAATAATCATGGACTCTTGTGAGGAATATGCAAGACCTTGGGCAGAGAAAGAGGATGTACAAATCGACACCCTTTTCGATATCTAGAATTCACCGATTAAAATCAACTGTGAACACCAGATTCGAGTCTATCTTTAAATGAGTTAAAGAAGATCCTGACGATAATCACAACAGCACTCACAATAGAGCACAAAATTAAGCATCGACGGACCCCTAGCAAGCTAGAGGTGGGACCAGGTGCCCGGGAGGAGTAAGCATCCCCTGTTGGCTAGCCGCACCCGCCGTCGATGTTTAAGCACGAAAATGAAAACATTATATAAAATCCATGCACTGTCTGACGTTATGTCTATATAGAAAGTACTATGGCGACAATGTCAGGGAAATATATTCAAAACACCTACTGTCAAACCCCTCGCGGGGAACTTTTTTACGAGCTCCACACGGCAAAGGGCATAAGTGTGACACAAATGAGTTAAAGAAGATCCTGTCGATAATCACAACAGCACTCACAATAGAGCACAAAATTAAGCATCGACGGACCCCTAGCAAGCTAGAGGTGGGACCAGGTGCCCGGGAGGAGTAAGCATCCCCTGTTGGCTAGCCGCACCCGCCGTCGATGTTTAAGCACGAAAATGAAAACATTATATAAAATCCATGCACTGTCTGACGTTATGTCTATATAGAAAGTACTATGGCGACAATGTCAGGGAAATATATTCAAAACACCTACTGTCAAACCCCTCGCGGGGAACTTTTTTACGAGCTCCACACGGCAAAGGGCATAAGTGTGACACAAATGAGTTAAAGAAGATCCTGACGATAATCACAACAGCACTCACAATAGAGCACAAAATTAAGCATCGACGGACCCCTAGCAAGCTAGAGGTGGGACCAGGTGCCCGGGAGGAGTAAGCATCCCCTGTTGGCTAGCCGCACCCGCCGTCGATGTTTAAGCACGAAAATGAAAACATTATATAAAATCCATGCACTGTCTGACGTTATGTCTATATAGAAAGTACTATGGCGACAATGTCAGGGAAATATATTCAAAACACCTACTGTCAAACCCCTCGCGGGGAACTTTTTTACGAGCTCCACACGGCAAAGGGCATAAGTGTGACACAAATGAGTTAAAGAAGATCCTGACGATAATCACAACAGCACTCACAATAGAGCACAAAATTAAGCATCGACGGACCCCTAGCAAGCTAGAGGTGGGACCAGGTGCCCGGGAGGAGTAAGCATCCCCTGTTGGCTAGCCGCACCCGCCGTCGATGTTTAAGCACGAAAATGAAAACATTATATAAAATCCATGCACTGTCTGACGTTATGTCTATATAGAAAGTACTATGGCGACAATGTCAGGGAAATATATTCAAAACACCTACTGTCAAACCCCTCGCGGGGAACTTTTTTACGAGCTCCACACGGCAAAGGGCATAAGTGTGACACAAATGAGTTAAAGAAGATCCTGACGATAATCACAACAGCACTCACAATAGAGCACAAAATTAAGCATCGACGGACCCCTAGCAAGTTAGAGGTGGGACCAGGTGCCCGGGAGGAGTAAGCATCCCCTGTTGGCTAGCCGCACCCGCCGTCGATGTTTAAGCACGAAAATGAAAACATTATATAAAATCCATGCACTGTCTGACGTTATGTCTATATAGAAAGTACTATGGCGACAATGTCAGGGAAATATATTCAAAACACCTACTGTCAAACCCCTCGCGGGGAACTTTTTTACGAGCTCCACACGGCAAAGGGCATAAGTGTGACACAAATGAGTTAAAGAAGATCCTGACGATAATCACAACAGCACTCACAATAGAGCACAAAATTAAGCATCGACGGACCCCTAGCAAGCTAGAGGTGGGACCAGGTGCCCGGGAGGAGTAAGCATCCCCTGTTGGCTAGCCGCACCCGCCGTCGATGTTTAAGCACGAAAATGAAAACATTATATAAAATCCATGCACTGTCTGACGTTATGTCTATATAGAAAGTACTATGGCGACAATGTCAGGGAAATATATTCAAAACACCTACTGTCAAACCCCTCGCGGGGAACTTTTTTACGAGCTCCACACGGCAAAGGGCATAAGTGTGACACAAATGAGTTAAAGAAGATCCTGACGATAATCACAACAGCACTCACAATAGAGCACAAAATTAAGCATCGACGGACCCCTAGCAAGCTAGAGGTGGGACCAGGTGCCCGGGAGGAGTAAGCATCCCCTGTTGGCTAGCCGCACCCGCCGTCGATGTTTAAGCACGAAAATGAAAACATTATATAAAATCCATGCACAGTCTGACGTTATGTCTATATAGAAAGTACTATGGCGACAATGTCAGGGAAATATATTCAAAACACCTACTGTCAAACCCCTCGCGGGGAACTTTTTTACGAGCTCCACACGGCAAAGGGCATAAGTGTGACACAAATGAGTTAAAGAAGATCCTGACGATAATCATAACAGCACTCACAATAGAGCACAAAATTAAGCATCGACGGACCCCTAGCAAGCTAGAGGTGGGACCAGGTGCCCGGGAGGAGTAAGCATCCCCTGTTGGCTAGCCGCACCCGCCGTCGATGTTTAAGCACGAAAATGAAAACATTATATAAAATCCATGCACAGTCTGACGTTATGTCTATGTAGAAAGTACTATGGCGACAATGTCAGGGAAATATATTCAAAACACCTACTGTCAAACCCCTCGCGGGGAACTTTTTTACGAGCTCCACACGGCAAAGGGCATAAGTGTGACACAAATGAGTTAAAGAAGATCCTGACGATAATCACAACAGCACTCACAATAGAGCACAAAATTAAGCATCGACGGACCCCTAGCAAGCTAGAGGTGGGACCAGGTGCCCGGGAGGAGAAAGCATCCCCTGTTGGCTAGCCGCACCCGCCGTCGATGTTTAAGCACGAAAATGAAAACATTATATAAAATCCATGCACTGTCTGACGTTATGTCTATATAGAAAGTACTATGGCGACAATGTCAGGGAAATATATTCAAAACACCTACTGTCAAACCCCTCGCGGGGAACTTTTTTACGAGCTCCACACGGCAAAGGGCATAAGTGTCACAAATGAGTTAAAGAAGATCCTGACGATAATCACAACAGCACTCACAATAGAGCACAAAATTAAGCATCGACGGACCCCTAGCAAGCTAGAGGTGGGACCAGGTGCCCGGGAGGAGTAAGCATCCCCTGTTGGCTAGCCGCACCCGCCGTCGATGTTTAAGCACGAAAATGAAAACATTATATAAAATCCATGCACTGTCTGACGTTATGTCTATATAGAAAGTACTATGGCGACAATGTCAGGGAAATATATTCAAAACACCTACTGTCAAACCCCTCGCGGGGAACTTTTTTACGAGCTCCACACGGCAAAGGGCATAAGTGTGACACAAATGAGTTAAAGAAGATCCTGACGATAATCACAACAGCACTCACAATAGAGCACAAAATTAAGCATCGACGGACCCCTAGCAAGCTAGAGGTGGGACCAGGTGCCCGGGAGGAGTAAGCATCCCCTGTTGGCTAGCCGCACCCGCCGTCGATGTTTAAGCACGAAAATGAAAACATTATATAAAATCCATGCACTGTCTGACGTTATGTCTATATAGAAAGTACTATGGCGACAATGTCAGGGAAATATATTCAAAACACCTACTGTCAAACCCCTCGCGGGGAACTTTTTTACGAGCTCCACACGGCAAAGGGCATAAGTGTGACACAAATGAGTTAAAGAAGATCCTGACGATAATCACAACAGCACTCACAATAGAGCACAAAATTAAGCATCGACGGACCCCTAGCAAGCTAGAGGTGGGACCAGGTGCCCGGGAGGAGTAAGCATCCCCTGTTGGCTAGCCGCACCCGCCGTCGATGTTTAAGCACGAAAATGAAAACATTATATAAAATCCATGCACTGTCTGACGTTATGTCTATATAGAAAGTACTATGGCGACAATGTCAGGGAAATATATTCAAAACACCTACTGTCAAACCCCTCGCGGGGAACTTTTTTACGAGCTCCACACGGCAAAGGGCATAAGTGTGACACAAATGAGTTAAAGAAGATCCTGACGATAATCACAACAGCACTCACAATAGAGCACAAAATTAAGCATCGACGGACCCCTAGCAAGCTAGAGGTGGGACCAGGTGCCCGGGAGGAGAAAGCATCCCCTGTTGGCTAGCCGCACCCGCCGTCGATGTTTAAGCACGAAAATGAAAACATTATATAAAATCCATGCACTGTCTGACGTTATGTCTATATAGAAAGTACTATGGCGACAATGTCAGGGAAATATATTCAAAACACCTACTGTCAAACCCCTCGCGGGGAACTTTTTTACGAGCTCCACACGGCAAAGGGCATAAGTGTGACACAAATGAGTTAAAGAAGATCCTGACGATAATCACAACAGCACTCACAATAGAGCACAAAATTAAGCATCGACGGACCCCTAGCAAGCTAGAGGTGGGACCAGGTGCCCGGGAGGAGTAAGCATCCCCTGTTGGCTAGCCGCACCCGCCGTCGATGTTTAAGCACGAAAATGAAAACATTATAAAAAATCCATGCACTGTCTGACGTTATGTCTATATAGAAAGTACTATGGCGACAATGTCAGGGAAATATATTCAAAACACCTACTGTCAAACCCCTCGCGGGGAACTTTTTTACGAGCTCCACACGGCAAAGGGCATAAGTGTGACACAAATGAGTTAAAGAAGATCCTGACGATAATCACAACAGCACTCACAATAGAGCACAAAATTAAGCATCGACGGACCCCTAGCAAGCTAGAGGTGGGACCAGGTGCCCGGGAGGAGTAAGCATCCCCTGTTGGCTAGCCGCACCCGCCGTCGATGTTTAAGCACGAAAATGAAAACATTATATAAAATCCATGCACTGTCTGACGTTATGTCTATATAGAAAGTACTATGGCGACAATGTCAGGGAAATATATTCAAAACACCTACTGTCAAACCCCTCGCGGGGAACTTTTTTACGAGCTCCACACGGCAAAGGGCATAAGTGTGACACAAATGAGTTAAAGAAGATCCTGACGATAATCACAACAGCACTCACAATAGAGCACAAAATTAAGCATCGACGGACCCCTAGCAAGCTAGAGGTGGGACCAGGTGCCCGGGAGGAGTAAGCATCCCCTGTTGGCTAGCCGCACCCGCCGTCGATGTTTAAGCACGAAAATGAAAACATTATATAAAATCCATGCACTGTCTGACGTTATGTCTATATAGAAAGTACTATGGCGACAATGTCAGGGAAATATATTCAAAACACCTACTGTCAAACCCCTCGCGGGGAACTTTTTTACGAGCTCCACACGGCAAAGGGCATAAGTGTGACACAAATGAGTTAAAGAAGATCCTGACGATAATCACAACAGCACTCACAATAGAGCACAAAATTAAGCATCGACGGACCCCTAGCAAGCTAGAGGTGGGACCAGGTGCCCGGGAGGAGTAAGCATCCCCTGTTGGCTAGCCGCACCCGCCGTCGATGTTTAAGCACGAAAATGAAAACATTATATAAAATCCATGCACTGTCTGACGTTATGTCTATATAGAAAGTACTATGGCGACAATGTCAGGGAAATATATTCAAAACACCTACTGTCAAACCCCTCGCGGGGAACTTTTTTACGAGCTCCACACGGCAAAGGGCATAAGTGTGACACAAATGAGTTAAAGAAGATCCTGACGATAATCACAACAGCACTCACAATAGAGCACAAAATTAAGCATCGACGGACCCCTAGCAAGCTAGAGGTGGGACCAGGTGCCCGGGAGGAGTAAGCATCCCCTGTTGGCTAGCCGCATCCGCCGTCGATGTTTAAGCACGAAAATGAAAACATTATATAAAATCCATGCACTGTCTGACGTTATGTCTATATAGAAAGTACTATGGCGACAATGTCAGGGAAATATATTCAAAACACCTACTGTCAAACCCCTCGCGGGGAACTTTTTTACGAGCTCCACACGGCAAAGGGCATAAGTGTGACACAAATGAGTTAAAGAAGATCCTGACGATAATCACAACAGCACTCACAATAGAGCACAAAATTAAGCATCGACGGACCCCTAGCAAGCTAGAGGTGGGACCAGGTGCCCGGGAGGAGTAAGCATCCCCTGTTGGCTAGCCGCACCCGCCGTCGATGTTTAAGCACGAAAATGAAAACATTATATAAAATCCATGCACTGTCTGACGTTATGTCTATATAGAAAGTACTATGGCGACAATGTCAGGGAAATATATTCAAAACACCTACTGTCAAACCCCTCGCGGGGAACTTTTTTACGAGCTCCACACGGCAAAGGGCATAAGTGTGACACAAATGAGTTAAAGAAGATCCTGACGATAATCACAACAGCACTCACAATAGAGCACAAAATTAAGCATCGACGGACCCCTAGCAAGCTAGAGGTGTGACCAGGTGCCCGGGAGGAGTAAGCATCCCCTGTTGGCTAGCCGCACCCGCCGTCGATGTTTAAGCACGAAAATGAAAACATTATATAAAATCCATGCACTGTCTGACGTTATGTCTATATAGAAAGTACTATGGCGACAATGTCAGGGAAATATATTCAAAACACCTACTGTCAAACCCCTCGCGGGGAACTTTTTTACGAGCTCCACACGGCAAAGGGCATAAGTGTGACACAAATGAGTTAAAGAAGATCCTGACGATAATCACAACAGCACTCACAATAGAGCACAAAATTAAGCATCGACGGACCCCTAGCAAGCTAGAGGTGGGACCAGGTGCCCGGGAGGAGTAAGCATCCCCTGTTGGCTAGCCGCACCCGCCGTCGATGTTTAAGCACGAAAATGAAAACATTATATAAAATCCATGCACTGTCTGACGTTATGTCTATATAGAAAGTACTATGGCGACAATGTCAGGGAAATATATTCAAAACACCTACTGTCAAACCCCTCGCGGGGAACTTTTTTACGAGCTCCACACGGCAAAGGGCATAAGTGTGACACAAATGAGTTAAAGAAGATCCTGACGATAATCACAACAGCACTCACAATAGAGCACAAAATTAAGCATCGACGGACCCCTAGCAAGCTAGAGGTGGTTTAAAGGTTTAAAGACCCTAAGGCTATTACAGAGCTTACCTACCTCCAAGAACATTATGTCATCACACCAGCGGACAAAGCCTCAAATAATTAGGTAACGGTGAAGACCTGACCTTTGAACTTTGGAGAAAGTTTCGAAGAAGTCACCACTGTTGATTTATGAATTTTATAATTGTGTGTGACACTGAACAGATATAATGAAATTCTATGTGTCTTGATGAATGTTTACTGGTTTAGTAGGATTTAAAGATGCTAAAAAGTTATTGTTTATAAATACGAAACTATCAGTTAGCTCCAAAGCACAAGTAACTTTCTGTTTGGGAGTCTCTCACACGTGCTGATTTCGCGGTAAGAAATGGTGTATGTTTTCGTCAGTCTTGCATGTTTGAAGCTAAATTGTGAGAAAACAAACCGATGAACACCATATAAATTTGGTATCAATGGAAAGATGAAGATTTTTTCTTGCAGATGATGTATTGCAATATGTCACTGAATTTTTTTTTACTCTCTATTTTGGGTGAAAATATGGCAATTTTTGCCTTATTTTTGCTATAAATTACCCATATTTGGGCATATCTTGAATTCACATTGCCTGCCATTCCTGAAATCCATGTTGATGTCTGTTATAACATTTTTATCTCTAAGGTCAGTATTGTATTTTGATAGGAAAGTTTTGTTTTAGAAATGGTTGCTATGGCAACAAAATTAGAAAATGTTTGCGAATCCCTGTTGTTTGCCAGTATATTTACATTGTGGTCTTCACCGCCACCTTAAGGTCACTCGAACCTAAAAATGAATTTTTAATTTCAGGGACTTTTTGTTGTTTTCATAGATTGTTGGACTTAGTAGTGTATTTTTTCTCCATTTTCAGTTATCTGCAAACTCGTATACGTGAGTAAATAATGTCGCAAATATTCTCCTCCTATGTCCTTTCGGACCGTGAAAAATGGGCTTTGACGACAAAATTCAATAGAAAAGTTTTTAAGTATTCCGACGACCTTTGTCATCTATGGGCGGGATCTAAGTCAGAATACGGGTATGGTATTCTTCAAATTGTTTTTCGAGGTAAAAGTAGGAAACTTGCAGCTCACAGACTTGCATATTTCATTGCCCATGACTTCGGCCATCTTCCGAGGGATAAACACGTATCACATGTGTGTCATAATAAGTTGTGTGTGAATGCTAAACACTTGTCTCTTGAGCCCGCAAGTGTAAATTTAAGTCGTTTAGCTTGTGTAAATCAAAATGGCTGTGTCGGTCACCATGGTTACAAAAATTGTGTACTGTAGGGAAACGTAAGTCGTGTACTGATAAATTGACGGCAGCATGTTGTTGGTTGCTTGTTGTTGCTTGTTGCATTAGTTTCATTTTCGTTGACGTTAGAATCTTTTCTTCTTGTTGACATTCAAACATTTAGTTGTATTTTTCTTTACCTTAATTGACTCAATTGTGAATCTAGAGAGCGAAGGAGTAATGTGGGGGGGGGGGGGTGAGGGGAAGGAAGTGAATAGTGGGGGACCTTTTTGGTCCTGAAATTTGTTCAAAATCATATTTTTTCTCAAAATCATAGCCCATATCAACTCCAATTTAATAGTTCCACACCCGCCGTGTGTGTGCACATCCCCCCCCCCACATTTCCCCCTAGCCCCACCCACCCCCCTCCTCCCCCTTCACACCACACCCCTTCCCCCTGTAGATTCACTTTATAACAAACATTTGAAATAACTTTGAACACATAAAGAACAACAAGTATGTGAGATTGCTGTTTTACTATTTTAATGATATTGTTGTTATTATCAATGACTTTATTGGTTGTCAATTAATTGAGTTAATATTCATTCATTTGTAGGATTAGTGGCATAACTGTGTTCCCTTGAGAAGTACCCTGTGGCATCACTATAGAAGGAAGACTCGTTTATGCGCCTGTTAACTCTCCGCAGCCTCTTATTGTAACGGTTTTTCCTATACTGATGAGATTTCTTCCGGAGTTTGTCGTATGAATATCGCTTGTCAAGGCTTGCCATGTGTGTTCAGTGAAAGGATCCTTTTTACCGTAACTAATACCTAATGTTTCAGCAAGAATGGTTGTAGACTGGCCATGACTGTGTGTATCGGAGTGGACCGCTGAGTGACACAGCCCTTCAATGTTGCGAGGCCAGTTTGTGTTTTTCGGTGCAACGGTGAAACAACGGTTGTGGATGGATTCAACTTTGTTGGTATTTCGGATAACGCGTAACTTCATACCATTAGTGTTATTTACAAACTTCGAAAGCTCAGAGGCAAGGCACTCTTCATCATGGTCAGTTAAAGTTAAAAACTCTCGTCCCGGAAGATCTCGTAAGACGAGCTTTCTTGTGGATGGTCGACAAAATTTGGAATGTAACTGACATTTAGTATGATCGCCGGTCAGACAGGGAACAACGTTTTGGATGGTTAATTTTGATTTGCGCATAAAATTTGCTCGGTTTCTTTCGGTCTTATTAAGCCTCGTCAATTCAATGTAGACTCGGGATCGGATCGCACAGGAAACTCGTCTAGAGAACGTGGAATTATCGATACCTGCGAGGAAGGATTTCATCTTGATATTTTGGATTTTTTTCTGAAGGTTACGAAGACGGTGAATGAAACAATGGTAATGCGAAATGTGCCGGGATGTGTCGGAGATAACTTTTTCAACTTGACAGCTCTGATCGGTAGTGACAGATCGTGCGTTTAGGATGTTGTTATCTTGAATCGATTTCAAATTTTTGGCAACAGAAAAAGCTTCAGAGGATGTTATGGATTTATCGGTCGGATAGGATTTTGCGCATGATGTGTGATCACATGACTTTTTGTTGCATAGCTTGTTACAAATATTCAAAGCAATAACAAGCTTCCTGTTGGTCGAACATTCTGCTACAGGTGTGATGGAAATTGTGCCGGCCTGAATACCATTTTGCGGTCTATTATTATAAGAGGTATCCATTTCGACATCGACGTTGTGACCTTGACCTTTGAGCTCTTGCACCTTCCTAACGTAGACTTGATTGTTCAACATCGATTCCTTGTTGATGTTAGTCGAGATTACCGATGCCGAATTAAGTGTGTCCTGCAGTCCACGAAGAGACGGAGGCTTGATGTTTAGAGATGCGAGGAGAAACTGTACATCTGTGGCACCCATTTTTGTTTTCAGTAACGGTAATGCCAAAGCTTTATTCGTTAAGACACTACGTCCTTTTCCCTCCTCGTATAATTTAGACGGGGGTGATTTAAATTGACATTTCTTGCAAACCATTTCTGCCGAGACTCCGAGCCCAAGTCTTTTCACAATTATTATTTCAGTCTCGGGTTTTGTGCATATTTTAGAATCATGTTTGTCCAAAAAAGTTTGAAATAAATTGTTCATTTTTTCCATGTTAACAATAAAGTTTTCTTTGTTGCATTTACCAGTTTCTGAATTTTGAATTTCCTTCTTTTTAGGAGGCCGCAATAACATTGGAGCGTCGGAGTTGTCTTCCTCACCATTGTACTGTACCCCGTCAAATAAAGATCTTGAAGGGCGGATGATAGCCGGCTCTCTGGTTGATGTTGAAGACATGGAATCATCCCTTGAAGATGTTGAACTCACCGAGCTGTTTGAATCAAAGTTTTTTTTCCAAAATAATTTCCACGCTGAAACAGGTATGATTTCCTTGGTTTTCTTCCCCTTTTCCCCATAATTGTTGTCTCCCTTGTTGTTTATATTCCTTTTTAAAGCTTAAGTAAAATTCCAGTTGATTTTCAATGTTTACTGTTGCCAAAGACTGGTAACTCTGCTATGACGTCATAATGACGTCAGTGCAGAAAGGTAATGTTGCAGGTTTATCTTCATGTCAAGAGTTACCTGTCTTGATATTACCAATTATCATTGCACTATTACTTACTTTATTTGTATTGAATTATATCAATAACTAAGATTTTTTTAAAGTTTATTATTCATGTAATTAGTCATATTGCATTCTCTTCTTTTGAAAATTGTTTTCTATAATTCAAGATTTTAGAAAATGGTTAAATTCTCATTATTTTACTTGATTTAATTCAAAATATTCTTAGATTTCATGTAAATATATAACAAAACACATTTTTTATTTATTCTTTATTATTTTCATCTTTGATTTTTCAGCATCTAATTGGATAAGAGCCAGACAAAACAATATTCTGCAGACAAGGGGGAGATAACTCTCAAGGCTGATAGAGAAGAAAAGGCTGTTTTCACTGTGACTTTTGCAGGGGTGCTCAGACTTTAACTGTTGGATCAAGCTGGATGTTTGTGGTATCATTGTATTCAGAAAACCTAGAAGAATTCATTCACACAATAAAAACTGGAAGTTATATCATGTTATAGAATATTAAGGTAGCGGTGAAGACCTGACCTTTGAACTTTGGAGAAAGTTTCGAAGAAGTCACCACTGTTGATTTATGAATTTTATAATTGTGTGTGACACTGAACAGATATAATGAAATTCTATGTGTCTTGATGAATGTTTACTGGTTTAGTAGGATTTAAAGATGCTAAAAAGTTATTGTTTATAAATACGAAACTATCAGTTAGCTCCAAAGCACAAGTAACTTTCTGTTTGGGAGTCTCTCACACGTGCTGATTTCGCGGTAAGAAATGGTGTATGTTTTCGTCAGTCTTGCATATTTGAAGCTAAATTGTGAGAAAACAAACCGATGAACACCATATAAATTTGGTATCAATGGAAAGATGAAGATTTTTTCTTGCAGATGATGTATTGCAATATGTCACTGAATTTTTTTTTACTCTCTATTTTGGGTGAAAATATGGCAATTTTTGCCTTATTTTTGCTATAAATTACCCATATTTGGGCATATCTTGAATTCACATTGCCTGCCATTCCTGAAATCCATGTTGATGTCTGTTATAACATTTTTATCTCTAAGGTCAGTATTGTATTTTGATAGGAAAGTTTTGTTTTAGAAATGGTTGCTATGGCAACAAAATTAGAAAATGTTTGCGAATCCCTGTTGTTTGCCAGTATATTTACATTGTGGTCTTCACCGCCACCTTACACATGGCATGGCAACCGGAACTCACATTGACCGGAAACCTTAAGTTTTGCAATTAGGACATGATATATACCCAATATGCAGAAAATCATGAAAATCCATGACATGCTGTGGCCCTAGAATTTTGATTGTAACAGAGAATTGGACTTAAATTGGACACCAGGAAATCCCACTTACACCCCTATGATATCATCAGGGTCGTTAAAGGTAGACTCGAATCTGGTGTTCACAGTTCTTTGTTAGTTTTAAAATCTAGATAAAAGTTAACCTCTGCTTCATTTCATCCATTCGGAAAGGGTGTCGAGTTGTACATACGCTTTCTTTGCCCAACGTCTTGCATATTCCTCACATGAGTCCATGATAATTTTGAAATTTTGGTTCCATGTAAAGGATTTACTTTCTCTGTATTTGGGACCCTTTTTAACAATTTTCTCAACTTTTCGTTCTTGACTATACTAAGGTCACCAGTAACAATGTGTCCGCAAGGAGAGTAGTTGAAATCGGATTAAGAACATTATGTAGTAAGGGATTACTTAAATCGATACACTGCAGGAATCGTTTGTAATTGTAAATTAAGTTGCAACTGTTGCTGTGTAGCTGTAGGAAATTTTCGTTTCTTTTGAAATACGGTCGGATCTTTTCTGTGACAGATTTGTGATTCACAATTTGGCCAAGATTTAATTTACCAATTCCTTTGCTTGCAAATCTTACTTTAATGAAAGAGCGGTTTGTTTCCTCTTCTGATTTATCTGATCTTACTGCTTGAAATAAATGAAAAGTAGAAATGTCCAAGATAACACGTTATAGTCTGTATTCTGGGGAATATTTATCGGTAATTGTGAGGTCCTTAGTATTTTCGTAGATGTCGTGCATTTTCCGTAAAGGAAAAGAGTAAAATTTGGTACGAATGTGGTGTAGACCTTGAGGCTCATTCAAAAATGGAACCAATTCATCGAAGGAAATCCTATGTATCCCAGACTTATTATATTTACGGATGCCATGACTTCGATGCCTTTTGTTATGTCTGTTGAATAAGCTGACCACATTTACCGATTGACACCCGGCACTTGCTAGGTTCCCTACGCTACGTATGTTATCATTGCAACCATAGGGCGCTGCAGTGTTGAAATTCTTAATCCAATTTTCCTCTCTGTTGCGACGGAAAGCGTGTTCGGAACGTGTATTAACATGTGGGTAACGTTCATGTAACGTATGACAGCGTGTGCATAAAGACTGCATTGCGTTTAAGTAACGATCGCGGAGCGTGTTACCAACATGTTCGGCACACGTTGCAATTTTGTGCAGGCACAACTTTTTCTTAAGTAAAGGGCGTTCGACAGAGTGCAACTTTGTGTGAGAGCGTTCAAGCAACGTCCTCATAGCCTTCCCGGAGCGTGTACGACAATCATCGAACGTATTAGCCAGGGACTTTACATGTTGACACACGCTGCTGCTAAGAAAATAAGTTTCCATTTGATATGGAAGTCATGACTGTGTCTTTAACAAGAAATCTTAACACAGTCTAAAACAACCGTGGACTATTTCCGCTGATCGCAGTCAAAGCGAATAGCATCGAGAAATAGTCTTAGAACGTACTACCAGTTCTATGATTAAGTACAATCGTATAATCACTTCTTATTCCCGTACAAGTTAATATTTACTAAATGAACCTAGTATGAACGTATCTAAGTACGTAGTTTGATCAGTGTGAGTCTGATTTATCAGAGAATAAGGCTAACTCAAAGGTTCCCCATAATATTCTGAAGACGGAAAGGGTGTATATAAACCAGCTAGAACATTTGCTATTGCAGACTTCTTGTCAAGTATTTCAGAGGTAAGTCAAATACTTTAATATATTCGATATTTGACAATATCTTTTAAAAGTGTAATATGTACGAGATATAAACATCGAAAACGTACCCATCAGTTATTAAGTCTCAATTCCGAGAAGGTAGGGCAAAATCATTAAGTTTTCCATTTCGAATAATTCTATCTATTCCTTCACCTTTAGATAGAACTATTGAAATCAGTTGGAGCTAATATGATATGTTGCAAAATCGTTTTGCAATAGAATCTACGGAAGAAAGGAAAACGTATAATAATTCTTCCGAGTTTCTTTTATTACCAATATATTAAATTTGACCGATAGTTTTCTCAAATAGAGAAGCACATGCAATCGATGAATTTAAGTTCCGGTTAATTTAGAAGTATTCAGCTATAATATTGTTCTATGTTACGCAAAATTAACTTCAAATATAAGTTATAAATCATCTTTCATTTCTATTTTTTTTTTTTTTTTTTTGTGTACTACAACATAAGGATAAAAGATAAATCTTTGGAGTCAATATTAAAATGATCCTTTGGATTTTTTTTTTTCTTGTTATCCAGAATTTTCTGCAAAAAGAGGGACTTGCACTGTATTCTACGGAAGACCGTGACAGGTATTTATTATAATTTGTCTAGCGACCGCCACTTAATTCTCTGGCCACTTAACAAAATCAGTGCATAACTTGTTTTTTCTGTTCTAAAATGCTAGATAAATCCTCTCTGTTTGAAATGGCAGATGCAAAATAACCAGATGAAATGTAACAAAAGATTTATCTGGCGGCCGCCAGATAATTATGTGGCAGCCGCCAGATAATTTGATGTCGTCATCTCCCATTGATACATGCCATTCTTGCACTGGACTCTGACGATTACCTATTACATAGTGTTGTTCTTCGTTTTTCGGGGGGGGGGGGGGTAGTAGTGTTTCCTTTTCAGGATCTTCTTTATCTCATTTAGTGCGCTTCTTCTTCTCTCGTGAAAAAGTTCTGTTTTATATTTTTTTTTTTCACGAATTGAACGCCAATTGATTGCAAAAGTTTTGTTTCTGATTTAGGGGTTTTTTTTATTTGACACTCATTCACTGATTAATATACAGGTACACATTTTTTTATCATGCTTACTGTATTGTATTGTCCGGTGAGTTTGAATCATTATTTTGTTGCTGAATTGCTCTTAAGGTATTAGGGGTATAATAGATATATCGATCGTCAAAGAACCACAAATTACGTACTTCTACATGTATATCATACATATTTTTGATATTTGATATTTCAAATAATGCTATTGAATTTGAAGACGTTTAACATTATGAATGTCTTGTTCAACTCATCATGAAAATGTACGGTCCCGAACATTGCCGAAGTCAAAAGTACCGGAAGTAGAGTATTATAACCCCTATGCCTTTAAACATTTTCAACACCAGCGGTATAGAATTTAATTAAAGCGGTAGTATGTTAAACAACTCTTCTTTCCATTTCTTAATCTTATTAGATATATTTTTATGGATGATTCCGTTGTAAGATAAGCAATGAATACAAAGTAGGTAGATAAAAGCATCGAATTCTCAAAACCGATATGTTCAGAAAAAAGAGTGGTGAAAATTATGAAATGAGTTAAAGAAGATCCTGCAACAACTGCAACATCGCAATTTCCATGGATTCTTTACCGTCTAGTAACATTTTTACATAAATTTAGAATCACTTGTCGATCTATGAATGTTTTGCCTATTCCTGTCTAAACGACTTGCGCACTTGAACCGTCATCATCAGAACATTTACTTTGACATGCTCATCTTGTGCAGTTCAGGGAATGAAAGTCAAATACAAAACCCGAAAATAAAAATCAAAAATCGTTATCAAAAGGCTTACAAATCCTTGATAAAAATGAAACAAAACTTTCCAACGGGAAAAGAAAATCCAGAGACCAATGCAAGTACGGAATGTATTGTAGGTATCACTGGTAAAATCGCAACGTGTAAATCCTCCCGGGCACCTGATCCCATCTTATTCCTCTGGAGCACCTGGTCCCACCTCTAGCTTGTTAGGGTTCCGTCGATGCTCTATTTGTTTCTTGTAAGTGCTGTTGAGATGTCTTCGGGATCTTCTTTATCTCCTGTTGTGTTTTGTGTGTTTGCATTTTGGTAGCAATACCATTACAAAATGTATGCTTTGCATCGATAAATGGTTGCTGGAATACATGGTCAAGATGCTCGGGCTGGAGTAGTTTTGCCACTGGATGCCTTTGGCTGAGCTGCGATCAATGTTGCCAGTGTAAAGGATACGGAGGAGGAGTGTGTGTTCTAGTTAATGCCCCCGACTGTGGGCTAACAGATAAGGCGTATCAATGCCAGTGTAACGGAGGTCATCGATCTAGACCAAGCCCTTCTTTCTGCAAGGACCTGAGCAATTCGGCTTTTTCATGCGTTAACAAACATTAAAAAGTTTCAACTAATCTAATTAATAAGTAATTTGATTTAGTTTCAGATGTTTTACAAGCTCAAAGTATAGCTAGCTTAAACAAATTAATTGTATGTTCATTGTTAACGGGGGTTGGATTTATGCAACCAATTTAAAGAACAAGCTTCCAATCTTTTTCCATGAAGACCTACCATTATCGCCGTTCAGTATAGAAACCGAATAAATACAAATGTGGCTCCTTTTTCACAAAAGAATATAAAAAATGATACAATTCCACAGATATCACGTAAGCGTAAATGTTGATATAGATGTACGAAAAGAACGTATATATAGGCGGGATAATTTCTAAGGAATATTTTCAAAGTAATTTCAAGCTTGGTGTCATCTATGTTTGGAACTGACCACGAATTTGCATTACATTAATTAGCTCGACAACGTGATGGGAAAATTAGTATTTTAAATGGCCCGTCAGAAAAGAGTTTTGTCTATAGAACTTGATCGCTAGCGCCTACAATTGTATAACTTGCAAAGAAATGTATATTGAACGATGTCAAAATACCGGAAGTCAAAATTGCGTATACTCAGTGAGTCGGGTAAATAGTAACTATTGAATGACCAGTGTCCTTAGAGAATTATTTGTCGTTGGTTAATATTACACTTGTGTCCTCAATATATTCAGGTATGATTTAAAGAATAATGTCCTTTTTTCTTTTTCTTTCATATCTTTATCCTTTCGTTTACTTATCACAGTCTCTTCTCTCTATTTTGTTTGTATGTTCATAAATCATGATATCGTGAAGAAGTTGTCGTCCGACCCTTCCAGGAATGTATTGATGTCGAATGCGTATTAGATGAAGGAAAGGAGAGTTTTACATATGTAATCCGGATTTACGCATTCATTTGCATCATATGCTTAAAGCCACTAAATTCGTTCAGTGTAGCCACATGGCCTAATCCCCCCCCCCCACAATTATTATGCAAATTAAGTATTTTGATCTTTTAATAAATTTCTATTTATTTTGTTCATGGGATATTTCCAATCGTCTATCAGAAAATAACTATAATTTCAAATATTAACTTTACGATCACGTGCTAAACTGGTGTAATAGAAATGATTGTCATTCCCGCCAGTGTGTAACCCTACGTTTGTCAATAGGAGGTGTTCTTAGGTCACTTGACAGCAACAGAAACTATAGTGGTTCGCCTGTCACAGGTCTGGGTACAGTTGACGAAGATTAGTTCTAAAGGGGTAGGGCCACGAAACCCCTAAATCGGCCCTCGATTTTTCCCTAGAAATAAATTTCATAAGAAATACTTGATATCTCTCATGAAAATACACTAACGTCTACCGCTTTTAGAGAAAAGCAAAAAATTCACCAAACAAAGTGCCATTAAATTGCAATGACGTCATAAAGTGACGTCATTTTGACGTTATTGACAAAATATGGCGAAAATTGCAGGGAATTTTGTCTTTTGTCGAAGAATTCAATGTATGCGTTAACTGAGATAAAACGTTTATGACAAAAGGATAATTATACTAATATTCTTTCATATATAATTTTTTTCATCTAAGTTAATGCATGCGACCATTGCTGATTTAATGGAGATATGTAGTTTTTGTGTCAATTTCGCGAAATATGACCAATTTTGGTGTTTTCAAAGGGCTAAAAGATATTGATAAATGCAACATTTACAAAAGATAGATTCGCGATTCAGTAGAGAATGTTTCAAAATGTCAAATAACAGACTGAGTTAAGAATTCTATGAAGTACAATGTTCAAAATTAGGGACAATATCGGGCTTCGTGGCCCTACCCCTTTAGGCAACTTTGTTCTTACGTCTGTAATCCAAATTAGTCATGAATTTCAATGGCGATTTCAATATGATTGTGAAATATACATGCTCCTAATATATACTTTACGCATGATGTTGTATTTAGATTCACTCTCATACAGCCATAATCAACATGTTACTTTCGTATGTTAATAAACCGTAAAACTATTCCTGGCCAGGACTTTTTATTTCGAGCTATGAAAATGACTAAGTAAAATTTACAACGCGGAATTTTAGAATTTATAGGTCGAGAGGCTTACATAAGTTCGACTACAAATACAACGGATGAAAATGAAATATTCGAAACATGCATATCTAGTATAAAGCATAAGATAATTTCAGCTCAAATGACTGATCTCTGGCTTTGTAAAGTTGGAACGTATTCATGTTCTTTGAAATATGTCTTGAAAAGTTGGAGTGTTGTGCGTACGTATTCCAGATAACGACACCATTTGCTACTAACGTAGCAGATGGCCGTCGTAATATAAGTTGGCACCGATAGCCAATTGGTCTCGTTGGCTTATGTATTGTTTTTTGTGTTTGGTATTTTGATGTCATAGATACTGCTCCTTATCCCTTTTGTGCCTCTTGCTGTGTAAGTCTCACATGTAGCCAAGTTTGATCAACTTTGGTTGATCGTCTGTCTCTTCAACGCATTCGAAAATTTCTGTTATCATAAAATCTTGAAATTTCTAAAACGTGGGTCCTGTAGCATCATATCCAACCCATCCTGCTATTTTTTCGGTACATTTTGGGCATAATATTTTTCACACTCTTCGGTCATATTACATTGTTTAGATTGAGGATCACTGACGAGGGTTAAGTACCCGAATCGTGCATGTCTGGTCCATGCTGAAATTGTATTTGTTCATAAATGATGCTATTGAATTTGAAGACGTTTAACATTCTATGTGTTTTCACTTTGGGTGTTTTGGTGTTTTGCTGTTTGTGCTGCAACCGGATCTAGTTGGAGATATATATAAATAAATGTCTTATGGTGAAAAAAATACAAATTAATGACATTATGGATCGTGAAACACATAAGATTTGTTAAAAAATGTATTTTTTCATTGAATAATTACAATCACATACACACGGCATTTATATGCACTAATTTGAACAATCCACGCTGACATCTTCACTATGTCCACAGTTATGATTTGAAATGTAACGACATTGTTGTAATGCTTTCTCTGATCCGGTACAGGTCACGTCATCCATGATTATGTCCACTGTACCCTCCCCGTAGTAAGCACTGCTCCTTGCAGAACCAGACCTTCATGAAAAAAAAACAATTATCTGTTGTTTTTTTTTTTTTTTTTTTTTTTTTTGCAAAGCATTGTTTTACTGATACTTGTATGTGTTATAATCTCTTTTTTTCGCAAACCAAACAACTCTTACAATAAGAATCGGTAATTTTTTTCCAATCGTCTTCGATAAGATTTGAATAGAGATATTATATATTATTCCTTTTTAAAGAATGTAGGATTACATTTGATGACTTTTAAATCTTATTATTTTTGCAAATACCTCATTTTTCATTAATATGTGAAAATAATTAGTGAAATGTTTAATTTTCAAAATCTTACCTGAATCCTAGTTGCCTGCAGACAACATTTGCATCGGCTGAGCCAAAGCTGTCGTCACAGACCGTCCCCCATCCTTTACCATATATGTATACTTCGACTCTACCGTAATATGTCCCGCCATTAACTAGTCGAACATGGAGAATTTCTAAAAAAAAATGACAATTTAATACACGAAAAACTATATCTGACAATAAAAATTCAGGAAAATGAATGTTCACATGTTTGTTATTTTCTAGAGTTTATTTTTTTTAAACCTGGAAAGTCTAAGTAAAGACGTCGTCCCTCTCTTTTTATGAGATTGCTTTATGATCTTCGAATTCATTTCTGGAGTACTATTATGGCGAAAGGAATCTTAGGGATGATAACTACAATTGGTTTCCTGTAAAAGGTAAGGATTAGGACTTGTAACAGGTAATCATCAAATAGACAGAAGTACTCCAATACTATACTTTCCCGCGGAAAATTTCAAACAAATGTATTATGAACCAGACGTGTTTTTCGCATATTATATCCTCATCAGTGATGCTTCCAGCAACAGTGATTTTCAGAAGCCGCAAAGCGTCCTCTGGTTTTATCTTTTGAACTTAAATTTGTCCATTTACCAAATTTCCTGTAGGGTCGATTCAGTGGTATATACAAATAAAATCTATGTTCAAAATGGCATTAGAGGGATGGCGCCAAGATGTTGCTAAGATGCCTCCTTTAATTTCGATGATATTTTTGGATGAAATGAAGCTTCCGAAATAACAAATGATATATTTGGTGTCAGATTGATAAAGGGCCAACACAAAGCTTCTTTCGTACACTTTAAAACATCTATGTCACGGGGAACGATTTTAACTGCTCCACACTGCAACAGGAAAAAAGTGTTTATATCAATAATACGGATGTGTTCCAAATTTATACCTTCCCGGAGAAAATTTCAAACCTATTCATTATGAACCGGACACGTGTTTCGGATATTCAAAAATCCTCATCAGTAATGATTCCATCTAAAATGGTTTTAGACACAGCAAAAAATTATTTCAGAAGCGTCCCCTAGTTTGTTTTTATTAAAATTTGTTCATTTACTTTACAGAAAGTGCGCGACCCCAAATTTCCTGTAGGATCGGTTCAGTGGCATATCTAAATAGAATCTATGTTAAAACTAAAATCAAACAAATCGATAGTCCGTGGAGTACAAAAGTGTGTTTCAAATTGATCTATACGCAATGTATATATCAGGATACTTAGATTATAATTATCAGATTTTGATGAAGTTAAAACTGAATAGTTACCTTTCGTTTTTGCATAAAGATAATTCAAATCGCTTCGAGCCTATTAATAGATACATCTTGTTTCTGCCTTTACTGAATGCATTGAACATTCTTTTCTCTGCACAAATTGTGCGATATATGTTGTGAAATTGCTATACTGAGCAAAAAAAGTAAGTTCTTCTATTTTGACAGACTGCATACTATACAGATGAAACTTCAAATTCCACGAATTAGTAAATTTTATTCAATAGGGACAAAAGACACCTCCTTTTCATTACTTTGACATTGAATGCATTGATGCGTGTTAAAGAAGAGAGTTTTTGCCTTGTAACGGAAAATGCTACGCTTCTTTGTTTTGGTTGGCTGCTCTCTATGGGATAGTGTCTACAACAAATCTAGAGAGTCTTCCTGACAATATAATCAATTAAACATTCAGAAACATCTACCGTAAAAATTAATAGAATGACGCAAAATCGGGAAAAAGCTTAGAATAAGCCGAAAGTCTTGCGAAGGTCATGCGCGATTCCGACAATCCATGCCACGTTTAAAGGATACCTAAGACGATGCATGGACGAATCAAAAAGTTTTACTCGATAGAAACAAGAAATATTGGAACTAGAGGAGGTCAAATAGGCATAACCCCTTTGATTTCAACCATTGATGATGACGTCACATTTGCGTCAGTTTATCAGGAACTTGACAAAACCGAAAACTGGAAGAACTTTCAGTTCATTCTTAATTTCAGAATGAAGTTTTTCTTTCATACCTAGCCTACACAAAATTTTATTGAACGTGCCACATAAAACATATACGAAAAAATGGGTACTTTCTTTCTTTGCTCAGTATATTTTACCTAGCTTTTGTAACCTTGTCTCACAAGTAAGTAGGTTGTCATAGTATAAAGACAGAGCAGATCAGAGAAAAATGTTTATCAGCTTCGTTTTGAACTTCATTTATGGTTCATGCTTTTGAAAGAATGCGATGACATGAAATCTTATTTGTCCTCCCGTCGGTCCCTCTATTATTAATAAAATCTTTGCTATTACACATTGTTGCATGTAATCCCCCTGACTTAATTTTAAAATGTCCTTATATTACACACTTATTTGAAGATGCCTCAAAATGAATACCACCATCAGGTAGAGGGTACCTTACTTAGTCGGGATCTTTATTTCTTTTGCCTGTTGCACACTTGGTACTTGAAATATTCATCTTTCATAAAGAAATATCACTCAGGATTTCTTCCTGCATGATTTTTATTTTTCCTGCAAGATTTTCATTTTTCCTGCACGAATTTTATTTTTCCTAAAGATATTTAAAATATTGTTACAAAAATTACTTCAGGAATAAAAAAAATCCAGAAGGAAATTTAAATTTCTTCAAGAACACTCTTGTAAGCCGATGCTGGCTTACAAGCCATACTTCGTACTTCGCGTTGTGTGATTAATAAATGTGCAGTTCTTTGTTGTTGACAGAAAGCATCGTAGGAATTTTCACAAAGTTTATTTCACGAAACATTGTTAAGGTGGCTCAATAATCCAAAAATTCTTTGTCAGAGTCAAAAAAATTATTCTGTTTATTTGACATACATGTCTGATGATTTATATTTGTAAGTAAGATTACATATCATCGTTCATTTGATTGACTAGTGGTCCTCTGAATATACATGTGTAAACCAATTCCGAGATCTGTCGCAAAACAATGAATTTTGATAGATAAATGCATGATATAGGGATAATAAATTCAGATTAAAACCATTCTTGTGATTATTTTCACCATGATATAATCAAATATGTCTATTTCTTTATAGATAATGCTTTCAAAGAGTAAAATAGCTAAACCTGTTCCCGAAACGTACATTTTTGTGCACCCCCACCCAAAATGAAAATCTAAAAAAAAGTACCCAGTACCCATATTTGTCATCAAAGTGATATAAGTCTTTGTCAGAAGTTATTTTCTTTTACATATTTCTCAACGACAAACTCTGTTCTTGAAAATTAATTATAAAAAAGTACATGTTTTCGTTCATCCTGATTCAAAATACTTGGATGTCATAGTAACGATTTTAAGGGGATGGGGGTAGGGTTGTCAATAATGTTTAAAGAAGGGGGCGATTCTGAAATAAGTAACTCAGAAGATGAAATTTCTAGATTTAGTTATATTTTAAACGTTAACAATGTAAAATAAGCGGGGTTTTTTTTTTTTAAGCACAACGATCGCCGGGCGTCAGAGATACGGAAATATGAATAAGAGAAATAGAAAAAGTAAACGGAAGCCTTTTTAAACATTTTGACGTTCAAGGTCAATAAGTAGACGTCACTTACCTCCCTCGTTCTCGATAATACGTGCACTCATTGGTAAAATGGATATATCTTTGAACAAAGCAGGGTTAAAACTAAAATTCACTCGCTCAAAGTTTTTAAATAGGGAAACTTTATTCGATAACATCTCACTGCAAAGTACGATAGTTCACAAAATTGTAGAAAAATTTGTAATACCTAAGATAATTAGAGATAGCAAACTTGAAATATTTTATCTATTATATTGCTAAAATCTCAAAGAAATATCCTGTTTGATCATTAAACTTTAGTTTTTCTACTTGATTTTATTGCTAAGCAACACACGGTTGAATTTCCGATGATGACATTATAAAAATAATACGTTTACGGCAGAAGCAAGGGTGTCTCACTTACGGGATATTTTTTAATATATAGATTTAACGATGCATTTGACTATATATATTACACTCAGATTGTAGATGATACTTTTCTGGTTCCATCGATACCAAACTTGTCGAAATCCGTCAGGAAACAAGCGAATTAGAGGAGTTTGAAGACCGAAACCGCACTCGGTTCTATTCGAACCAGTATTGACGCCGGGAATATGATGACGTCAAACGATTATTGAGCCTCCTTAAACAGAATCCATAGCATGCGAGAAAGTAATCTTGAGACAACGAGAAAGTAAATCTGCTAATTGAAAAATGACATATTGTATTTAAACCCGGGAGGGGAATTGCACAATATGATTGACATATTTCTAGATAATTCCATGTTCATCCCTCAAAGATGAGGTTGTCTACGACTCTTCAAAAACATCTGAAATTATGAGGGATTGTTCGTAAATAAACTCAATATGCTGGTACTTAACGTGTAGAATTGACAATCATTTCTCCAACTCATAGATAAAACCAATTTGTAATAAGTTCTTATCAATCTCTGGTCTTTCCAAGTATTGAAAAATCAATATTACAATTAAACATATTATAATTGAGAAAATAATCCCCTTAAAATCTTAAAATAAAATCATTAACTGAGATTTCATGAATCTGTTTCTAATCTTGTTTTAAAATTATCTTTATGTGAATTAATATTAACATCATCCCTTTTTCATATAAGGGAATTAATTTACTGTTGTGTTCTGACAAATGCATCGATTTAGTTTAGAGTTATCAATCTTTCTACAGTGTGCAAATTCCCCAACATAAAATAATAATTCACTATAAATATTGTGGGGGAGAGGCCATATGGTTACACTCTCCCACCTATAAAATCGATATCTTGCATAAGATCAAACATAATTCATCTAGAAAGTTAACCCTCAAAATATATACCCTGGACCTGACTCCCATAATCAAGCACATCTATCAAGGTACAAGGTATGTAGAAGGGTATGTCTGAGTCAATACACATTTCTGGCGCTAAAGGCCCGGTCACATTCCGCTTTACGACCTGATCACGGTCAAAACATGACCACAAAAGGTCTCCCGTGAATCAGACGTCGTTGTTTGCTTTTAAGACGCGCTTCAGATGATTTGAAGACGTGGATAAAAGTTTTAAACTACTCGAACTTTTATTCCACGGACAACCATGGACGGTACACGTATTAAAGACGTGCAACGCACGCGGAATACATGTGATAATCCGTGTTCCGTCAGTGATTTAAACTGATGAAAAAGCGGTAAAACGCGAAAGTTAAGCGGTCTGTCACGAACAGAGCAAGTTCATTGGACGGGTGTTTTGCGTTGGTATCACGGGTAATAACATATATATAGAGCCCTATCACGACGTTTTTCGCCTTAAACGTCCTAAGCCGCGCTAAGGTAGTGCTTCAGTCGTGAAAAAGCAGCGGTCATACCCCGTACAAGGTAAGCCAGGGCAAAAATTACCACTTACGACCAAGTCCAGCAGATTTTTGAATGTCATCTAGATTGTGAGTGCAGTATGGCGGGGACTTAAGCCGTGGTATGCACGTTTTAAAAAGTAATACCCAAAGTCCAAGGCCTGAACGATTATCCACATAATACTTAATAAAACTTCCAATGTTCCGTCTTCCCGCTTTTGAACGACTTAAAGAAAAGGGCACGACTTTTAAGTACCACATTGGCGTTAAGTGAATCTAATTTTTATCATTTGTCATGATAACCTGCACTAAACAATCAAGAAAGTATATTTAGATTAATTATCTAATATCCGTTATTGCAAACACTAACAATAAGTAAATAAGACATTAGCAAAAAACATGATGTTAATTTTCTATATAGCACTTTCTATAGAGAGATAACCTCATACAAAGTATGTATTTAGTGATTGTTTTCATTTTCGTGCATGAACATCGACGGCGGGTGCGGCAAGCCAAACAGGGGATTCTTACTCCTCCTGGACACCTGGTCCTACCTCTAGCTTTCTAGGGGTCCGTCTATGCTCAATTTTGTGCTCTATTGTGAGTTCTGTTGAGATTATCGTCAGGATCTTCTTTAACTTAATAGAAACGTGTTATGATCGGAATTCAGAAAATGGAAGAGACCTTGAGAGGCGTTTTACCTCAGACTGGGCGCATTGATTCTCATGAAACTCAAGACAACACGTATAAGATACAAATGACGTCAAGTCGTTAATTCATTCATAAGTTGGATTTTCGAATTTTCAAATAAAGGTAAATTCATTAGCAAATAAATATATGAGTTTCTGAACTTTAATTCACTGAACTTTAAGCTCAAATCATTGATGCAAAGTGAACGATTTGATCGCTTGTGATTTACTTGAGTTTAATTTTGCCGCGTATGTTCTGTTCTATGCTTCCTTTTATTCATTATTTCTTACATAGATGTAACAGCAGTTCATGACATGGTGATTGTGGAATTTTAAAAAAAGAAGTGGCATCAGAATAATACGAAAGCGTTCCAACTTGTAATCAACTTGCAGACAATTTCAAAACAATTTTAATGCACCAGACACATGTTTAGCATAGTAAATCCTCATCAGTGATGCTTCCAGTGATTTTCAGCCAAAATTCATTTAAGTAGCGCCCTCTGGTTTCATTAATTTGTTAGTGCATTTACTTGGCAGAGAGTGCGCGGTTCCAATTTCCCGTAGGGTCAATAGCAGAGTTAAATAGAATATATGACCAAATTAGCATTGAAGTTTTGGTGCTCAGATGTTAACCTCCTTTAATTTCGATGATATATTTGAATGACAATGACAAGTTTCCGAGTTAGCAAATATATATGATGTCAAATAGATAAAGGACCAAAACAAAGCATCTTTTAGGCGACAAACGCTGGAAAAAAGCAACTATTACACTTAAAACATCCAGCCACTGGGGACAAGTTAAAGTATTCCACACTGCAACAGGAAATAGGTGTTTATGATAATGATAGGGAAGTGTTCGCGATCTTTTCAAACCAATTTTAATGCACTAGACACGTGTTTTGGATAGTTAATCCTCATCGTTGATGTTTCAGGTCAAAGTGATTCAATTTTTCGAGAAAACATGATAAATGTCTTTAAATTGAATATATAATATGAATGTTATATGTATGTTATATATATATATATATATATATGTATGTTAACGTTATATGTATCTCAATAAAAATGTCCTTATGAGACGATCAAACAAATAATGTTTGTAATCGGACTTGAAACAAATAAGATATCAGCGAAAAGAACTCTGATGACTGATTTTTCAAATTTGTTTATGATTTTATTTCCTAGCATTAATTGTATGATTTTCACAAAGACTTCGTTGTAACACCCACAAAAATAAACACGTCAATGAATCAGAATAAAGTGCTGTAAATGAAAATAAACAGAAAATGCAAAAAAAATGAAATAAAATATGAAAATTTTAATTTCGGCTTGTCAGCACTTCAGAAGGTAGAGAGTTGGAACCCTTCGAAATTTTCAATTTAAAGTTTTGAATATTCCTCAACGAGTGCTTGAATATAATTTTCTCATCATTATTTCAACAGTAAGGGGAGGATATATTATATTTAGAAGAATATGAACAATAAGTCCCGAAGGTTTTCGGTTTTTTTTCCTGCCTTGCGGGGTTATGTGAGGAACGATCTACTTCGGGGGTTACGCCATTCATGTTTGGGACAAGTTTTGAAACTTGAGACAGGGAAAAACTTATTTTATTTTCATTGGATTTGCCGCTGAAATAACTGTTGTATCATTTAGACATCCACATTTTACTCAAAAAGAATAAATTATGTATTATGTTTTAAAAGAACGAAATATTAAGAAGAAAATTGGTAGAATCATGCATGAATTATTTGCGTGAACAAATCATGCTGCAGAGGCGCATTACCTTCTTTGAATTGCGACATACGCAAAACTATATGTTCGATTTCTTTTAACTTTGACTAAAGATGCATGACTTAAATGTCAATTAATGGAAGAATTATGAAGACAATTGAATGTAGGGAAATACTGGGGTAATTTGGGGCTAAGATGATATTGTCATCCCAAATAAAGCTGGAAAAAACCACATGTAGTGATGCACTGACATGTACAATGAATAATCTTATCAAATCTTATCAAGTTCTGAGGTGCCTTCGGTTTATGATTTTCTGAATTATCCATTTTGTACTATGTATAGGGATATGATCATAATCCATATTTGTCATCTAAAATCACAGAATAGTTATAATCTAAAACTAAATTGATATTTTCTGACCAATTTGAATTTTGAAAAAAAAGATTACTTTAAGAATTATTGGCCCTTATAGTTTACATTGAACTCTATGGAAACAATCTTTTTTTTTCATTTTTATCAACAGAATGATGGGACATCAGATATCGATTGGTGAAAAATAATTTCATTAAATTTCCCTGAAAAATCAGAAGTTCACCATTTCATTTTTGGCAATTAATTAATTGTTCTCTCTCTTTGTGGATTGATTTATGTGGGTGAAACCAAAGGTCAGCTCCGAAAAAGAATGTCAGGACACCGGTCAAAAATAAATAATAAAGGAAGTCAACTCCTTTATCGACATTTTGACCAGGCGGATAATTCTGTTTTATCTATGAGAGTCAGAATCCTGGAGAAAATATATCATCCCACAAACAATCCCAATTTGAGCACACCTTTCCGTCGCAAAAGAGGAGAGTTCTGGATAAAAAATCTTAACACTGCAGCGCCCTATGGGTGCAACGATAATATCAGCACTATAGGAAACTTAACAAGTCCCGGTTGTCAATCGGTAAATGTGACTAGCTTATTCAACAGACCACAAAGAAGACCTCGAAGTCATGGCATTCGAAAATATAATAGGCCTGAGAAACATAGTTTCTCCTTCGATGACTTGGTTCCATTTTTTGAATGAGCCTCTATGCCTGCATTATATTCGTACCAAATTATAATCTGTTCCTTTACGGAAGTTACACGAAATCTACGATTATACGAAGGACCTAGCATATACCGATACACGTTCCCCAGAATACAGACTACAAGGAGTCATCTTGGACATTTCTACTTTTCGTTTATTTCAAGCAGTTAGATCAGATAAATCAGAGGAGAAAACAAACCGCCCTTTCATTAAAGTAAGATTTGCAAACAAAGGTATTGATAACTTGAATCTTGGTCAAATTTTGAATCACAAAACTGTCACAGAAAAAATCCCACCATATTTCAAAAGAAAAGAAACTCCTTGTATTTCCTATAGCTACACACCAACAGTTGCATCTAAAATTTACAATTACAAACGATTCCTGCAGTGTATTGATTTAAGTAATCCCTCACTACATCCACTTCCCTGCGAATGTTCTTCATCGGATTTCAACTACTCTCCTTGTGGACACGTTATTACTGGTGACCTTAGTAAAGTCAAGAACGACAAGTTGAGAGCATTGTTAATAAAGTGTCCCAAATACAGAGAAAGTATTTCCTTTACATGGAACCAAAATGTCAAAATTATCATGGAACTCTTGCGAGGAAAATGCTAGACGTTGGGCAAAGAAAGAGGATGTACAGCTCGACACCCTTTCCGAATGGATAAAATCAATCAGAGGGTTACTTTTATCTAGAATTAACCGATTAAAATCAACTGTGAACACCAGATTCGTGTCTTTATTTAAAGACCCTGATGTTACCAAAGAGCTTACCTACCTCCAAGAACATTATGTCATCACACCAGCGGACAAATCCTCAAATAATTACACATTTACTTGCAAAAAGTACTATTTCGACAGCCTAGTTAAAGAGTTGGGTTTACATTCGACACCTGGAAATCCCACTTACACCCCAACAAACCTTTCTGCCTCCGAAATAATAGATAACCACAAATCAGCTCTTGCTTCCTTTGGCTTCGACACTACCAATTTAGATTTAGATTTACCATACTTATACTGCATACCTAAAATGCATAAGAATCCGTACAAACAACGTTTCATCGCTGGTTCCTCAAAATGTTCTACCAAATCTGTATCGATCTTACTCACCAAAGTTTTATCTGAAATCAAATCTGGGCTTCAAAAATATTGTTCGACAATATATTCTCGCAGTGGTATCAACCAGATGTGGATTTTAAAGAATTCGAAGGAACTTTTAGAACATCTGAAATTTTCTCATTTTAGTAGAGTCCATTCGATCAAAGCCTTTGATTTTTCGACACTTTACACTACAATTCCACATTCTAAATTGAAAGAAAGACTCGCAAAAATTATAAGTAATGCGTTTACAAGTAAGAACGGTAATCGCAAATACAAATGTATTGTTGTAAACTATGACAAAACCTACTTTGTAAAAGAAAAGTCCGATTCTGAAAATAAGTACACTGAAACAGACATTATTCAGATGTTAAACTTTCTGATCGACAACATTTTTGTGGTGTTTGGAGGAAAGGTCTTCAAGCAAATTGTCGGAATTCCAATGGGGACCAATTGTACCCCACTCCTTGCCGACATTTTCCTTACTCGTACGAAGCTGAATTCATTCAATCTTTGGTCTCTGAAGAGAAAAGATACTTAGCTTCTGACTTCAACTTCACTTACAGATACATAGACGATGTGTTGTCCATCAATAATCCAAAATTCGCGGATTACCTGAGCAGTATCTATCCTTCGGAGCCTGAAGTCAAAGAAACTATAGAGACAAATAATTCAGCATCCTATTTGGACATAATGTTGTCCTACGACACTGATGGTCACATGAACACCTCACTCTATGACAAACGTGACGACTTCAATTTTAGCATTACAAACTTTCCTTTTCTGAGTAGCAACATCCCTTCATCGCCTGCTTATGACGTGTTCATATCTCAGTTGATACGCTATGCCAGAGCAAGTACCAAATATACGGATTTTGTTCTGAGAGCTAGGCGTCTTTCAGATAAGCTTCTCAGTCAGGGCTATGTTTGTGACCCACTAACATCGTCACTGAGGAAGTTCTACGGTCGATATGGGGAACTCGTCATACACTATGATGTCCCACTTTCCAGAATGGTGGATGATATTTTGTCATAGACCATTTGAACCATCCAACCAAAGATTGAGATCTATATCTTCCAAAATCGAAGTAACCGGATGTGACAGTTCTACCGAATTGAAGCGACGGGTGTTGCATGCAAGCAGGAGATGCTTACTCTTCCTGGGCACCTGGTCTCACTCTCATATCGGGAGTTCGCTTCTTTTCATATGGTGGAGGTTTTTGTTTGTTTGCTTTGGTTCCTGATTTATCCTGATTTTGTATGCCTTCGGTTTCTGATTTTCTGGGTTATCGATTTTGTGCTGTAAACAGGGATATGGTCCTTATCCATATTTGTCATCTCTATATATTTTTATGTCAAAATTCTTAAACATGACCATATTTTAAAAGCTCATATTTCGGTAATTTTTTTTTTTGTATGATTTCTTACTTTACCCATTGAATACCCTAAATAGTTATTGTTAACGTGTTAGATAAAGATAGCATTTTTGGCCTTCTCAAAGTTAAATTCACGTACCCGTTACTTCCTTAAGGTTTTCAATCACTGACGTCATATTGTTCTTGTTTTGCTCCAGGCGTGCTACTCTAGTCTGTAAACTATTACTTGAACCGCTTAAAGATTCCAATTCATGTAATTGTGAACTGCGTATTGCTATAAAAAGAATGCATTTATTATATTTAATGGTACATAATACTTCTATTTCAAGCAGTCTGCTGATGTCTCGACAGTATATCATATATATATATACAAAACGTATTATGTGAAAGTTATATTAACTAAACAAAATAAATTTCAGGAATAGGTTTCTAACTAAACCGGGCAGTATCATTTGTCAAACAGTAACAAATTGATTGCCATGATTCAAAAATGCATGATTTCATATCAAATTAGAAATTTTCAGATTTTTGTGTCAATTGTTTTGCTCTAGTTTTCCATTTACATTTAATTTATTTTCGGCGAAAGAAAGGAGGGGATCTTTAACAACAATCGCTTGCAGCACCCACAGTAAAACCACAAAAGACCCAATGCAAAAACAAAGAGGAGACACTCACATAAAGAGACACAAGAGAGACAAGGACCACCAACTCAGACCATAGAAACATGAAACACAAAAGACAACACATAAACTAACGAGACCAATGGCCAAATGGTGCCGACTTAGGACGGCCATCCGCCATGCAAGTAGCAGATGATGTACTTCTCTGGGGTCACTCGAGGAGTCCGACTGATATTCAGAGCGAACCGGTGGCAGGTGGGGGGACTGTCTTCTCTAATGAGGTTTGGACAGAGGCCGTCATGGAGTCCCGTCGTCATTGTTAGTCAGTGCAATAATGCGCTGGTACAAGGCTGTAGACTGGTCCAGTACCAAGCAAAGTGTCCGTCTGGTGACAGAAGAATCATATCCACAGTATCAAAAGCGTTTAATGATTCTAACACAATTTCGATGGTAATTCTGTCTACTTTTGATCCTTCTTATTTTGTTAATTATGTCACAATAAAATGCAGGTTGTGAAATACCCAAAGTCATATTCTCTGATTCTTGTATGGATCCGAATTTCTGCGTAGCAGATGGTCGTCCTAAGTCGGCAACGGTTGCCCCTTGGTCTTGTTGGTTCATGTGCGGACAAACTTGCAGGTACATACCACATATCGTCAATCTATAGAACGGAATAGCTTTGCAATCTGGCCAGTGATGTCATTGAACGTTTCTGTCGTCACAAGATATGATTAACAAATTTCGCATATAGTTTAATATATTATTAAGAAGACATCGTTGTCGATACAGCAGACAACACTTCAGTCTATTTTTCTTCACAATGAAGTACGAGGGCTGATGAATATGTTATGACCCTCGGTTTTCAGGGATGCAGAAGGTATTCTGCTGACAGATTATCTTTTCACAAATTTGTCACTGACATGGCTGCCATCCATGATTGTGGCTTTAATTTCATGGAGCAATCACCTTATCCACATCATCTTGCTCCATCAGACTTTCATTTATTCCCATAGTTCTGGCACTCACTTTCAGTCCGATGACGACGCCATACTTGCAGTGGATGACTTTCTAACCAGTCCAGATAAGGAGTTCTTCAAAAGTGGTATTGGTGTCCTTATACACCGGTGGTAAATGTATATAGATACTGAAGGGATTATGTAGAAAATTAGTGCAAAATGTCTGATAAAATTCAAACCGTTCAATACGGGCTCACAACATATCAATCAGCCCTCATATACTTTTAGCTCATCACATGCGCTCCTGTACCTAAACAGTTAGGATTAGTAATACCAAGAGTCATATTACGTAAAAACTGTGACGGCACTTGTATATTTTTGAGTGAAGGGGTTACTTAGAAGTACTTTGCACTTGTCGAATAGATTGACATCGTTAATAAGAAAAACAAAACTTGAAGCAATTATGACCCTGAGCCAAAGTAACATTTATGTCACTCGATATCTACATGATTTATCTTATGTTCGTTTAAAGGGTAAGTAGGTCAATGAGAAAAAATATAAATAGCATGGGACAAGAAATTTTTTTAACATGTCATGTGATTGATATTCTCATTTCAAAGGATAGATAAATGAACATAATTATAATTTGTCTCAGCGAGAATGTTGATTTGTGTCTCGTTGACAACTATTGACTATTAATTTTTTCGCCCTATGCTCGATAAGTGTTTAATACAAGTATTAGCTTTTACAAAAAGCTTGCCGTGTGTTAGCTGACTTTAAATGTTATAAAATATTAGAGAGAAAAAAATCGGAATATGCACGATGCATTAGCCCAATCGCATATCATAAGACTTTTCCTTTTTAAATTTCGATTCAAGTGACGGAAATGTACGAGGATAAGTGACTGTTGTAGATCATATCGATACAAAGACTTGTCTATGCATTTGTCGAAAGAAAATACATCGTAACGATATGACTTGCAGTTAGCTGGTGATCTAGACTCTTATGGCATGGTCCATTTGATAATGGGGGAAGGGTTTTTTTTTCTTTTTTTGTCGGACCAAGATTAATTATTTTACCAGGACCGGGGCAAAATAATTTTTTCCTTGTAAAGTTGGAGCAAGATTTTTTTTTTTTTTCGAACAAGTGATGCACATATCAAGAATGTTTGTGTTTTATAAATAGATTTTTTTCCCTAACAAGTGATGTACATATCAAGAATGTTAGTGCTTTATCAATAGATTTTTTTTTTACTGAAAACTCTAAAATATTAATTTTATTCTCAGCAAAAATTTATGTTGCTTTAATTTTAACAGAGGAATTAAAGAATGTTACAACAAAATCCTCAGTTAACAAAATTTATATAAATGAGTTAAAGAAGAAAATTTATATAAGGTACATCTAGACAAAAGGGTAGGGCCACGAAGGCCGAAATTGACCCTAATTTTGAACATAGCACTTCATATGCCGCGAAATACCTGCAAAAACTACATAATTCTATTAAATAAGCAGTGGCTGCATGTATAAACTTAGATGAAAAATTTATATGTAAAAGATTATCAGCATATCTTTTTGTCATAAACATTTTATCTTAGTTAATACATGCGGCCACATCAAATTCTTCCACAACAGACAAATTTTCCTGCAAATTTCGCCATATTTTGTCAATAACGTCAAATATCGTCACTTCATAAGGTCATTACAGTCAAATGGTACTTTGCAGACAGTGCAGTGCATGTATTTTATATATCTTGTTTTAATTTTCGTGCATGAACATCGACGGCGGATACGGCTAGCCAACAGAGGATGCATACTCCTCCCGGGAACCTGGTCCCACCTCTAGCTATAGCTTGCTAGGGGACCGTCGATGCTATCTTTGGTGCTTTATTGTGAGTGCTGTTGAGATTGTCGTCAGGATCTTCTTTAAGTCATTTGTTTGATAATATTTCTCTTTTCATTAAAAGCGTTAAACATTCGTGTATATTCATGAGAGTTATCAAGTATTTCTTACGAAATTTAATTCTAGAGAAAAATAGAGGACCGATTTAGGGGTCTCGTGGACCTACCCTATTTTTTAATTTAGAATTGTAAATTAGTTGAAAACGAAAGTCCTCCTTGAAAGCTTGTATATAATTATATAGTCTCTATGACGATTAACCTGCATCTATCAATAGTAATACAGTATATTGATGATATATCTAAGCTTTTACAAAATCCTTTATCATTAATAGGCATTTTTTTTCATATTTTCAAATATGAACTGTACCATTGTTTAAAAAAATAATCTTTTGATAAAAAACTATGGCGAGCAAAGCGATCCAAATTTTATTCATAGAGATTGCATAATGTAGCGAACAAAGAGCCGCAAAATTTTCAGGAATTTTCAGCGAAATTTTATGTCAATTATTCGACATCAGATTATTTGTATGAGCAAGATTTTTTTTATCACACCATTAACAAATTATTTTTTCATCAAAGTTCAGAGCAAATTTTTTTTTCGAAAAAAATCCAAGCTCCCCCCCCCCCCTTTCCCCCGAATATCAAATGGACCATGCCTAAGTCGAACTGATTAAATAATCTTATATACAGATTCTGAATAACCCAGATGAATACATGTATTAACATTTTTTGTAATTGTCGACCAATTATATTTCCAAGAGTTATTCAATCCGTGAAAGAAGGTGACAAGTGATAACAGTATACCAACTGTCATGACTGCCGGTGATCATGTGGTTGTGTTCCGCTGTTGTCAGTACGGTGTAGTCTTGCTGGAGATATCTTCCATACTTCAAGCTGCAGGCAGATGTGACCTATCTAAACGTTAACCTGTAAGAGCTTTAAAATCTTTGTTTCCTTTAAATCAATGTGCAAAACACAAATCGTTCATTCCAAAAAAAAACCAAAAAATATATTGTCAGCTTCCTTTGAAATTCGGACCAATACAAGCAACACAGTATATTATTTTGGGTATTTCACAACCTGCCTTTTATTGCGACATAATAAACAAGATAAGAAGGAGCAAAGGTAGATAGAATTACCATCGAAATTGTGTTAATATCATCAATCACCTTTCTTAACGTTGATATGATTTTGATGTTACCAGACGGACACTTTGCTTGGTACTTCCAATCTACAGCCTTAATTGTACCAGCGCATCGTAAGAAATTGCACTCTGAATGTGACGACGATACTACATGACGGGCCCTGTCCAAACCTCTTTAGAGAAGACATGGCCCGACCACATTGTCCTCTCTGAATATCTGAACTCACTACAGCCGTCACAGCTCGGGCTGTATGTAGTTTGCATTCTGCTTTTATATCCATTTACATACCTATATGTGTGTAACTATTTGTATGGCCATATTACAGTGAGGAGGTTATGTAACACCATAAAGACCTTTGTGTAATCGGAGAAGTAGAAGGGTTGTGCGCACCTATTCCGGATAATCACACCTTCTGCCAATGGCATTGCAGATGGCCGTCCTAAATTGGTACCGACTGTTCATAAGTCTTGTTGGTTTATGTGTAGTTATTTTTGTTTCTTGTTTCTATAATGTGATTTGTGTTCCTTGTCCCTTTTGTGTCTCTTTCTGTGCGTGGCTGCTCTGTGTTATTGCATTTGGGTGTTTTGGGGTTTTGCTGTGTGTGCAACCGAAAGTTGTTGGAGATTACCTCTTTTCTTTTAACCTAACCTTGGATCGTTGGTATAAAATGAAAATTCTTTGAAAATCTATATGATACCGTTCTACTTACAACTGCCATTGTCGTTGCATATTCTGCTGTTTATATCCAACAATAGAGAAGATTGATTCTTGGACTGCTCTTGTATGGTCTCTACCTCACGACGTAAATTGTCAAGAAAACTCGTATAATTTCTATTCGCCTGCTCAATGTTTCCAAATCTCCCTGACATATTTTCATCCATATTCCCGAATTTGGCAAATATTTTCGATAAATTTTGCTCTAATTGCATTGATAACCCCTCAAGAACTTCAAACCGATCTGTGATGTTGTGAATAATTCTATTGTCCTTTACCATCCTGTCTTTCATATCAGCAAATATTCTAGAAATATTTTGCTCCATATGTGCCGATAATTCTTCAAGAACTTCAACCTGATTTGTTATGTTGCGAATGAGTTTATTGTCCTGTACCACCCTGTCTTCCATTTCAGCGAATGCTTCGGATACATTTTGCTCTAAATGTGCTGATAGTTCTTCGAGAACTTCGACCCTATTTGTTATGTCGTGATTGCGTCTATTGTCCTTAACCAGCCTGCTCTCCATCATCGCAATCTTTTCATCTATTCCTTTCACCTTTTGGACACTTTTATTGGAAACAGTCTGAAGAGAATCTACATAGTTGCTCAAAGTCTTGACTATATTATCTGTTTCTTTCCAATAGCCATACTGGTCTAAAAAAGCAGCTGTATTATTTTGATCCATTTCATTGATTTTTCTTGATAACTGACTCAATTTTCGCGAAAGTTGTGATTTCTCTCTAGATGTTATATTCAAGTTTTCGTCCATAATTTCTCCTTGTTTCTGCAAAGATTCAATCAGTTCTCCATGAGATTGAACTGTACTGTCGATTAACTCCAGTTTCTCTTTGTATAAATTCGTTTTCTTTTCATTCTTTAGAACGGTTTCTAGATCTAGCTGTCTCTCCTCTAAGCGTTTCATATGGTTATCCTGTTTATCATTTAAATCCAAAAGATGCAAAATTACAGTACGCAAATTGTTAATTTCACTATTTTGAAGTTTTACTGAAGTATCCATATTTTTCAAAAGCATTTGGGTGTCGCAAAATATAATTAAAGAAAGAGAAACGAAAAGACGAAATTGCGCCATGCGAAGTTCTGTGTCTTACACCAAATTAAACAATCTAATCTTATTTTTTTATACTACATGTAAACATAATAAGTGTTCTAGTTATCGATAAAAGGAAGGACATCAATGACGTGCGAGATAAAACATTTACAAGAGTTTTAAGTAGGCCTTCAGCGCTTCCATTGGATGGAAAATTAAGTGAAGGAGCAAACATAGTTACAAGCTCGTACAAAATGTACATATACAAGTGAGTTTTTCCTTGGCGAAAATTTAATGCAATGATACATTTTGCTTGATCATTTTTTTTAAATACACTAGATTGTTATCTAAATATCGAGGGTTAACACAACTCCGATGATTTTGATTACATTTTCCTGAATAGACTCTACAAGGAAATTTGTAATATACAAAATGTAGATCCACTCACTGTTTACGATGGTGTAAATTGAAAGGAGTCTAATCGGATTCTCTGAATGACTGGAAAAATCTCATTTAAGACATTACTGACACTCGAATAGACAACTTCCACAAAAATCCTCATCTTTTTGAAAATACAAGTTCTAAATCTGAAAGATATTTCCAATCCAAATTATGTAATTTACATGAATTTTTTTTCTTCGCTCCTGCAGATATTTTTTAGGCAGCCAACAATATCATAATCATTTGAAAACGTTACTATATATCAACTTTATTTTCGGAACTTTCGTCTACAAATACTTATATCAAAAGTAATGAATGTGTCCCCAACATTTTGAGAATATACTGCATACCAAAACTGCACAAATCTCCTTACAAATTTAGACACATTGTTGATACTAACAACTGCTCTACTACAATTTTGTCTAGAAATCTGACGTCAGCACTTATAGCGGTAAAGGAACACGTTGCAAAATATTGTGAAACTGTTCTAAACAAAAATGATGTAAATTTAATTTGGTCTTTTAAAAATTCAGGGGATGTGATTGACAAAATGAAATCTATAAGTTTTCAAGCCAATACGATTTCTTCGTAAGACTTTTCAAATATGTACACCACGCTTCCCCATGACAAGATTATTGATCAATTGTCCAAACTCATTAATTGGTGCTTTAATCGAGAGGAGAAAACATATATTTGTACATCTGAATGAAAGGGTTTCTTTTCCGCAACAGAATACAAATCATGGACATGTAGTGACCTGCGTAGTGCCTTGTCCTTCCTCTTGGACAACATTTATTTAAGATTTAGTGATAATCTTTACACGCTGGTTGTAGTAATACCTATGCGTACTAAATGTGCGCCTCTTGTTGCAAAGGACCTGTTAAAGCTGGACTATTACAATTTAAACTAAGAAGTTCTGTTAAAATTTTTTTAGGGAACGGAGATTGTTAAAACAAACTTTAACAATCCCCATTCCCTACGAGAAATGAACTATAGCTCTGTGACGTAGTTTGCATACTAATGAAGGTACGACCCAAAATCCAGGCACATCGCTCTACCGCGGGTATATAAAGCGACTCCTGACTAGGAACCGTGACATCTTATGATTATCATTTCATGCGAGCAGACCACCTGAAAGAGAGAAAATGGACGAAGTAATGAATGTATATAATCATATTGCCAATATTTTTGCTAAGATATGCTGATTTTCACATGTTTAGAGCTTTTTCTGCAATCTTATTTCATTTTACTTTACATGCCGCATTGGTATGCATTGGTCATCCACGACAACGTACATCAAAACCCTTTCCCTCTCGATAAACACGACGCACATGATTTTATAATTTCAAATCACGATCAATGTATGTATATTTTTCTATGTTTGTGAGCATTTTTATGTCCAATACCATATCATTTGCCTTTTTCTTCAATTCCCCCCCCCCCCCTTACACACGGCCCACTAGTCATGAAGCATTGGATAATAATTTTTCAATAATGATTTAATTTCATATACAGCATAAAAGTAATTATAAAGATGTACTATCATTCTCTGTTTAGTTTCTAGCAAGTAGATAAAAATGCCCAACTGTTCAATATATACCCTACCCACTCCGACTCCGAGTCCCTCTTGCTATGAACAGAAAAAAACAATGCCGATATTTTTATCAAAATGGTATTAATAGTTTTGGATAAGAGAAAGCTTTTTATACTTAATATTCAAACCTTAAAATGTTTTACTTACTCTTTATTGTGATATAACGCTTTCCTAAATCAACTCATGAGCAAATACACACGTTTCCACATGTAATGTTTGTGTTTTTATTTTCATTTCCGGTATATGGACAGAGTGTTCGATAAGTCAATAATATTTTCATGTAATCTGCAGATAATTACAAATTTTCTATCTATTCAGTGTATGAATTAATTCTATTGTTAAAAAAAATTAAGAGTATCCCTTTTATAACATGAAGGAAGGACAGATAATCTCTATACTATAGATTTATTGTACCAGTGTTATTATCAAAAAATATTACGAAAAACCTATTAAAACAATACAGAAACTGTGTATTTAAAACGCACACACACACTCGCACCTTCTCTCACATTCATATATAAAACTAACTTATTCAATACTAAAAACGTGAAATATAAACAGTACACTTTTCCTAAAAGATAATCGTACATATTACTTTTTTTTCTTTCATTTATTTGTTAATTCTTCTATTTCTTTAGAAAATTCGAGATGACTAATGAACATCTACATATTTTATCCTCTGTGTGTTTATCAGTCTCTCTCTCTTTGGTTTTCCTCTGTCTTTTTGTCCGTTGGTGCATAGATAAACTGGAAAACGTGTTCGTCCGTCTGTTCACCCACTGATTTTTTTTACTATAGAGCATACGCTTTACATTAATTCAATTTTGATAATATACTAGTATGACTTTCAAATTTTCATTTCTGGGATTGCTATTGAGAAAAAGGTCTCGCCACATGGATTTCTGCATATTACGTGTAATTTAAAAAAGTCCATTAGGACTGCAGAGTTATTGGCGCTGTTTCTTCCCCCCCCCCTTTTTTTTTAGCTCTACTGAGACTAAAAAATGGGGGGAGGGGTTGGTCGCAAACTACAAAATGAGAGAAGAAACTCTATTCATAAACGACAAGAATGCAACAGATATAAAAAACATAGATCTCATTCTTTAACTAAATCATTTTCCATAGTCTGTAATGTTATCAAAATGCACTAACATTGCTTGCCATGCATTTGTTCATTGATTCAAGCTTTACACGATACTAAATAAAAATATAGCATTTTACATTACAATGTACTCTGCGGATGATTTTCGAAAGCGGATCTGGAGCTAGAGAAAACATCCGGGCATCGACATTTTAATTGCACTTATTTTTTCACTTATATATGTCATATTCAAAACAATAAACCAAAAGAAAACATGATTGATAGCAAATCACATCTTCTGTCACATATAAAGTAACAGGTCTCCCTACGGGTTTTCCTCCAATCAGAACAGACCTTTTAGTTGAGTCTGACCATCTGAGTGATGCAACCGGAAGTGAGTAATGTCAACTAACGAAAAAAGTAGAACCATATTTGGAAGTAGTATTTAGAGTGATAGACAATAAATTTGAAGTACGTGTACCTTCCTTTTTTCATTTGAGGTTGGGTCTGTCACTTCACTGAGACGCTGTCTTTTTGGTTCTTCGACTTCATTCTCCTATTGATGAAACATAGAGTATTCCACATGAAAAGAGCGATAACATATGAAAATTTATCAGTGGGATTCAACACCCCCTTACAATCCTCAAGATGACCGCTATGTTTTTTTTTCTAAAGAAAATCTGTTGAGTTCCACGCTTATCTTTTGCAGTATATTTGTTTTTGATTTGTTTAAAAGTAAGCAAAAAAAAAAAAAAAAAGTTTTTACACTCTCAGAAATATGAGGACTCTCTATTTAGGATGGGTTTAAAGTATGTTAGTTTCTTTATATTTATATAAGAAAGTGTCCCTTTCTTGTGTCGCCTGCAACCAAAGGCAACGAATGAATGGATGAATTAATGAATGAATGAAAGAATGAATGAATATAGAATCAGAAGATTCCTCGAAGTGTAAAATTAATATTATATGCACGCCATTTTTTTTTTAAATCAAACAACAAAGATAACTGTAAGACAAAATTACCTCTGTTTTTCTTTTAAAATGGCAGAGAGGGGGGGGGGGAGAATGCAGTTTGTACATTCACTTGAAGCATTTGCTCTTCCTAGAACAGGGACAACAAGTCTATGAAAGATGATTTAAATAACCACAACTCTTGTTAGAAAAAAATATCGTTTCTTCATGTTTACGGGTTTTTTTAATATTTATAAATACATACGACAACAGATTCCACAAGTTTCAATATAATTATTTCAAAAATCAGAGACGCTGAATGGTCATCATATAGGATTTTCAAAGGGGTAGGTTGGTTGGTGTATTTGTTCTCCTTTATTTCATCTTAAAACTCCAGATTACGAATATATGACTTTGTATTTAGTAATATATCTAATTGAATAAACATGATTATTGTCAATATTGAAATATTACAAAATGTTTTCACCCCCATTTGAAATTCTTCGACCGAATAAAACATATCAGATTGAAATTAAAAAAAAGTTAAATTATATTCGTTTTTATAATTTACAGTACATTACAATATATCAATATTCTACACGTAGAATGTAAAAGTAGAAAATGCTAAATGATTGTTATCATAATACACTTTATAGGACTTAAAGTTTTAAGCGAATAAACAGTATATTTATGTATGTATTATTTATTTAATAAAAAAAAATGGAGAAGGGGTTGGGAGTCTATTTTTTCAGAAGTCAGGGTCAGCAATGTCTGGGAAACGAATGCTTATAAATTTACTTCATTTTTATTTCACTCTTCGAGTGAATTCGACGAAGAATTGAAAATATAACACGAGCAAATAAACATTAGTCAAATGAAGTGGATTCGAACACTCTTCGCCGGAAGTAAAACATGTGAAACGTGTGTCCAATGTTGTTGACGGAATTTTTCCTACTGTGTATAATTATGTAAGTACTGACTCTCTTGTACAATATAAACTTGGGGACATAAAATGATGATAAATTCAAAAATAGTGGATGAACCGGATTAGATTTTTTTTCTCGTTTGAAAGCAGAACTTATCGATGCATACAATGTTTTTCTACTTATTCGTGTATTTAGATTGGTTTGTAGGATAAATATATGACTGGGTCCTCTCCTACATTTCAATGTTCAGATAAGGCGATGTATAGATATTTTTTTTCATGATTTTTCAGCAATCATCGATTTTATGAAATACATGTATGTATCTGAATTTTACACGTAGATCATGCTCTCTCTCTCTCTCTCTCTCTCTCTCTCTCTCTCTCTCTCTCTCTCTCTCTCTCTCTCTCTCTCTCTTATATATTGCTACTGTTTTTAAAACTAGACACTTATATGTAATTACCGTCATTATTTCAGGTACAAGAAGATAGTATGGGAGTTCAACTGTCTTGAACGTATATGCGTTGGCGAGACAAATGACACGGGTTTTTGACCAGGAGTCGCTTTATATACCCGCAGTAGAGCGATGTGCCTGGATTTTGGGTCGTACCTTCATTAGTATGCAAACTACGTCACAGTGCTATAGTTCATTTCTCGTAGGGAATGGGGATTGTTAAAGTTTGTTTTAACAATCTCCGTTCCCTAAAAAAATTTAACAGAACTTCTTAGTTTAAATTGTAATAGTCCAGCTTTAAGATAAGGGCCCTATTTAGCACTAAATCTCGTGACTTATTTATTTTTAATGGCGAATCGTATACAGAAAAACATTAATTATTATTGAAATATAATGTATTTGCAGACCTTTTACATGTTTTAGATTTCGTTAAAGAAACCTTAAGAATCTAAAATTAAGGTCGAAAGAGGTAGGGGTGCACGGATTGAAAAACCGATAATATCGAAAAAAAAAAAACGTAAAAATTTTAGAATATTTTACCAAAAATGGATAAATATAAATTAAAAGACATCAAATATGTCTACATTGTGTATCAGAAATAGATTTCGAACGTTCCATCTCCTTTAATCGGTAAATGATGCAATCCGGAACTTAAAATACGGTCTCATTTTGTATCCAATGGCTACAATGTAAGCCTTTTGATTAGCGCGAAATACACATTGGCGGAGAAATGAACATCGTTCTTGCTTATTTCATTCCTAATTCTTGTATATTTCATTTAGTCATATTTAGGTAACATTTTTTGATGGATTAAAGAGGAAAAATAGTTAAATGTGCTATATTTTATGGTCGAAAAGATCGATTCTTTAAAAATGCACCCCCTTTCCATTTTGGGGTTTTCGTCTATGGGGTTGTGTTCCCCCCCCCCTCCCCCCCGGAGATACAGAACCCCACTTTGCCAAAACAAATTGTATCATTGATATACATCTCCAGTAAAAGTGGCTTTCTGTATATCCGGTAGGAACAATGTTCAAAAAATCTTTTCCGTTTTCTTTTGATTTCTATGAGAAAAAGAGAAGTTTTGACCCCAAAATTAGCAATAATATGCAAAACAGATAAAATTTTACTTCATATTCTGATGGTATGCAGTATAGGTATATATTTTACAAAAAAAGTTTTTGCAATTTCAATTTTCAAAATTCCACTTTTCATGGCAGACTTTACGCCTTATCTTAACAGCTCCTTTATTTTTATACACGTATGAAAAAGAATTTATCCAAAATCTTAAAAGGCAATGAAAACATGATGATATGAAATGTTTCGTTAGTACCTATAGGTACCTGGACGATCTTCTTTCTATCGACAATCATGTTTTTGAAAAGTATAAAGATTTTAATTATCCACAAGAATCGACTCTTAAGAAGGTAAACGTTACAAACACAGAGACAATATTTTTGGACCTAAATATCAAAATTGTTAACGGAGAGATTCATATAAATGTGTATGACAAACGAGATGATTTTGGATTAAACATAGTTAATTTAACCTGGCTTGACGGTGATGTTCCTAGATTACCGTCATACGGTACTAGTACCTACATTTCACAGCTCATCCGGTATGCTAGAGCATGAACTGATGTTCTTGATTTTCATAGTAGAAATTTACAAATTACGAAGAAACTTTTAGGTCAAGGGTTTCGCTTTCACAAACTAGTAAAGACTTTCTGGAAATTTTACAAAAAAATATGGTCCTTTTTTCTTTCAAAACCTTTTTTGAAATTCGGACCCATACTAACAACAGAGTATTATTACTTTGGGTATTTCTCAACCTGTATTTTATGGTGACATAATAAACAAAATAAGAAGTATCAAAGGTAGACAGCATAACCATCGAAAATGTTACAAACGCCTTTTATACCGTGGATATGATCCTAATGTCACCAGACGGACACTAGGCTTGGTACTTGACCAATCTACAGTCTTGTACCAGCGCATTCGTAAGACTTGCACTCTGACTGACTGTGACGACAGGACTCCATGACGGGCCCTGGCCAAATCTCTTTAGAGAAGGCAGGGTCCCGACCACCTGTCCTCTCTGAATGTCAGTTGGACTCCTCGGTTGATAACATATTTGAGCTCGCCACAACCGGCAGAGCACGGACTGTATTACGCATGTCCTCTTTTTATATCCCTTTACATATTCACCTGTGCTGCTTGGGCCTCTGCGTTTTACGGTCTTGTTTGTGTGTGGTCATCTAATAGAGAGGAGGTTGTAAAACACCATAATTGTACTTTCTTCGAGACCTCTGGGTAATCGGAAAAGTGGGTGGGTGGTAAGCACGTAATCCAGGATAACCACACCGTCTGCTACTCACAAGGCAGATGACCGTCCTAAGTCGGCTCCTGTTGCCCATTGGTCTCGTTGGTATATGTGTTGTCCTTTGTGTTAGATGTTTCTGTGCGTGCTGTGATGGTGTTCCTTGTCCTTTTGCGTCTCTTACTGTGCGTGTCTGCTCTGTTTTTTTTTTTTTTTTTTTTTTTGCATTGGGTGTTTTGAAGTTTTGCTGTGGGTTCTGCAACCGAGTATTATTGGAGATCCCCTCCTTTCCTTTACAGAATTGATATATGAATTTTTTCAATGAAACTAGGCTGCGATATTTGTAATAATTTTCGCCTGAGGCACCTTTGGTGAGGATTCATTATATATCCGAAATATACAGTGATGGTGCTCTACGTATTAAGGTATCCGATGGGTGATAAAAGAAATTATGCCAAAACATCAAAAATATATATCTTTAAAAAAAACTGTACTTCTCTAGTTGATATTGAAATTAAAAAAAATCATTTCGAATTAGGTCATGTTCACGAGCTATCTCCTCTTGATAGCGAATATCGAAAATATTAATTGAAGAAACACTAATCGGTGAACTTTGGATATTTCAGGAAAATATATGTTAAACGTCTTCAAATTGAATAGCATCATTTAAGAACAGATAAATTGGCAGCACGGACCAGACATGCACGTTTCGGGTACTAAACCCTCGTCAGTGATCCTCAAATCTAAACAATGCAATATGCCAAAAAAGAATGAAAGTTATTAAGTCGAAAAAGCGTAACTTAATAATTCTTAACATGAAATTCTACATTTATAAATGTAAATATAAGAAAAATCAACTTTCATTTAATGCATGCCTTAACATTTTGAAATTTAATTATTAAACTTAAATTTTGAAAAGATAGGTTATCACAGATTATGAAGCTCGCCTCGTGGCAGCAAAATTCAATTCAAACATATTTCTAAGTACATCATTCAAGCGGAAAAAGGAAGTCAAGGTCATTTTATGAAAGTTTAATCAAAGATACATCTAATATGCAAGTTTGGTACATGTAGCACTTATACTTTGCTCAATATAGGCTTTTAAAGGCAAATTCACTCAAGCAGAAAAAGTAGGTCAAGGTCATTTTATGAAAGTTTGATCAAAGATATATCCAATATGTAAGTTTGGTACAATTTGGCACATTTTCAACTTTACCACTGAAACCGCTGCACAGAATTTCACAAAACTTCACAGGAAGCAAGTATACTGTCAATGTCCTCTACCAAGTTTGTGTTTTTCTAGCCAATCAGAAATCAAAGATGGCCGCCACAGGCTCTGATTGGCAGACATATTTTCGACTTCTCCTCTGAAACTCTGCACAGAATTTCATGAAACTTCACAGGAAGCAAGTTATCAATGCCCTCTACCAAATTTGTGTTTTTTGAGCCGATCGGAAATCCAAGATGGCTGCCACAGGCTTTGATTGGCTAACACATTTTCAACTTCTCCTCTGAAACTGCTGCACAGAATTTCACGAAACTTCACAGGAAGCAATTACTCATTATCCACTACCAAGTTTGTATTTTTCAAGCTGATCGGAAATCGAAGATTGCCGCTACAGGCCCTGATTGGCTTTCACATTTTCTACTTCTCTTCTGAAACCGCTGCATAGAATTTCACGAAACTTCAGGAAGCAAGTACTCATTGCCCTCTTCCAAGTTTGTGTTGGAGCCGATCGGAAATCCAAGATGGCCGCTAAAAGGCTTTGATTGGCTGACACATTTTTGACTTCTCCTCTGAAACTGCTTCACACTTATACTTTGCTCAATATTGGCTTTTCAAAGCAAAATCACTCACTCAGAAAAAGTAGGTCAGATGCTGCATCCGATCGATGGTTCCATCTCGGCATCCCAAGATGAATCACTTGTGCAAGTTTGGTTACTGCAGCATCAGCACTTTGTCGATCAGATACTGAGCTACCCCAAACTTCTTAACCAAGTCACTCTGAGCTACCCAAAACTTCTTAACTATGTCACTCAAGCGGAAAATATAGTTCAGATGCAGCATCCGATGCATGGGTTCACCTCAGCATCCAAAGATGAATCACTTGTGCAAGTTTGGTTACTGTGGCATCAGTACTTTGCCAAATACTGGGCTACCCCAAACTTTTTAACAGGACGCTGACGGGGACGCACGGGGGTATAGCATAAGCTCACTCAACTTCGTCGAGATGAGCTGAAAAGCAAATAAAATAGAAAATTTCAATTCTTCATGGGTTTGATGGGCACCAGCCTTACATATTTCAGAAGGTTAAAAGAATTCTTTCCATTTCTGAAATGCTTAAGCTTAATCTAATTCATTGATATGCAAACTCATTTTTTCTTTTTTCTTTTTGAATTTCTCGATAGATTACTTTCCTTGCTCAAGCTCAATCAACGGAGAAGCCTTGCCAACTTTCAGATAGCACAGAGGATTAGAACCAAGTCTTCTCTGGCGAGATTTGGTCAGGGCCCGTTGTCGGGGTTGGCCAGTGTGTAACATTGGAAAAGACACTGGTACAAAACTGCAGATGGGTCCAGTACCATCCACTATGCTTTTTTGATGACTTTAGGATTATATCCTTGAAAAAGCAGGCGACAGACCTTTTTTTATACATGTATTTGTGGTTGAAGCTTGATCTAACGTTGATCTTTTAAATTTTGTTTTTTACGTTACCATTTAATGAAGGCCATAAAATTCCCAATGTTACGCAATCTGATGCTGGAGCTGTCCCAAATTTTGAAAGAGGTGCAGAAAGCAATTTTACAAGTTTATGATACTAAATCATTGATAAAACACCGCTAAAGACGGTATGGCTGGATTGCAAAGTAAGTTTTTGTCACTAACTGGGTCAAGGTCAATAAATACACCGTAAATTGAAAGGTTTGTCAGAGGCAACCTACATGTATAAAATAAAGTTTCTACTGCATACAGTTCCATAGACTTTGCTTAAACCAGGAACTTTAACCAAAATCCTTAACTAGGTCAAAGTCCAAGGTCAAGGTCACTAGGTCAAATGTTACGGCATAAATTGAAAGGTCTTGTCATGGGCAGGCTTCATGTATAATATAAAGTTTCTACTGCATATAGTTACTTAGATTTTGCCTCAACCAGAAACTTTAACCAAAATCTTTAACTAGGTCAAAGTCCAAGGTCAAGGTCACTAAGTCAAATGTTACGGCATAAATTGAAAGGTCTCATCATGGCCAACCTACATGTATAATATAAAGTTTCTACTGCAAACAGTTCTTTAGATTTTGCTTAAACCAGAAACTTTAACCAAAATCTTTAACTAGGTCAAAGTCCAAGGTCAAGGTCACTAGGTCCAATGTTACGGCATAAATTGAAAGGTCTGGTCATGGGCAACCTATATGTATAATATAAAGTTTCTACTGCATACAGTTCCATAGATTTTGCTTAAACCAGGAACTTTAACCAAAATCTTTAACTAGGTCAAAGTCCAAGGTCAAGGTCACTAGGTCAAATATTACGGCATAAATTGAAAGGTCTTGTCATGGGCAACCTTCATGTATAATATAAAGTTTCTACTGCATATAGTTCCTTAGATTTTGCCTCAACCAGAAACTTTAACCAAAATGTTGACGGCAGACGGACATTGTCAATCCATAGACCGGAATTGCTTTGCAATCCGGCCAAAAATTAACTTTGTTGAAGCCAAAGTCTTCCCTTTTGCGTATATCTTTGTCTGAATTTCTCTAGTATTGATTTTGACATCCAGATCTAATAAAACACCGCTAAAGACGGTATGGCCGGATTGCAAAGTAAGTTTTTGTCACCAACTGGGTCAAGGTCACTAAGTCAAATATTACAGCATACATTGAGAGGTCTTGTCAGAGGCAACCTACATGTATAATATGAAGTTTCTACTGTATACTGTTCCTTAGATTTTGCTTAAACCAAAGTCTTTAACTAGGTCAAAGTTCAAGGTCAAGGTCACTAAGTCAAATGTTACGGCATAAATTGAAAGGTCTCATCATGGGCAACCTAAATGTATAATATAAGGTTTCTACTGCATACAGTTCCTTAGATTTTGCTTAAACCAAAGTCTTTAACTAGGTCAAAGTTCAAGGTCAAGGTCACTAAGTCAAATGTTACGGCATAAATTGAAAGGTCTCATCATGGGCAACCTAAATGTATAATATAAGGTTTCTACTGCATACAGTTCCTTAGATTTTGCTTAAACCAGAAACTTTAACCAAAATCTTTAACTAGACCAAAGTCCAAGGTCAAGGTCACTAGGTCCAATGTTATGGCATAAATAGAAAGATCTCGTCATTGGGTAACCTAAATGTTTAATATAAGGTTTCTACTGCATACATTTCCTTAGATTTTGCTTAAACCAGAAACTTTAACCAAAATCTTTAACAAGGTCAAAGTCCAAGGTCAAGGTCACTAGGTCAAATGTTACGGCATAAATTGAAAGGTCTCGTGATGGGCAACATACATGTATAATATAAAGTTTCTACTGCATACAGTTCCATAGATTTTGCTTAAACCAGGAACTTAAACCAAAATCTTTACCTAGGTCCAAGGTCAAGGTCACTAGATCAAATGTTACGGCATAAATTGAAAGGTCTTGTCATGGGCAACCTTCATGTATAATATAAAGTTTCTACTGCATATAGTTCCTTAGATTTTGCCTCAACCAGAAACTTTAACCAAAATGTTGACGGCAGACGGACAGAAGGACGGACAGACGGACGGACGGACATCGTCAATCTATAGACCGGAATTGCTTTGCAATCAGGCCAAAAATAGTGTAGCTATATCATCTGTGTTAGCTTTATTAGCGTAGAGGGAACACATAATCTGCCCTTACTTTTTTTAAGCATCCAAACTGACTGCTTTCAGTAGGTAAGGAAGTAAAAGAATTGTTGGCCAAACAGAAGCAGCAATGAAAGAGTTGACAGGTATGCACAAGCCTAGGGGTGTAACATATTGATATATTGTCATACATGTATCTAATAAATTTGTATCCTATCGCGATACAAAATATGTATCGCAATAAATTGTGCTCCAGTAAATCATTGAATCACTTTGATTTTTATCCATTTAACCATATACCTCACAATTGAAATGGATAATGACATAAGCAATCAAAGGGTTCAGTAACTTATTTGTTTCTTTCAAGAAAATGACATTGGCAATATATGAATCAGAAAATACGAATAGTATGTACAAACACAAAAAAAGGAACTTGGTTTTACATAAAAATGATAAAAATGAAAAGAGACAATATATCCCAAAACACTTTTGGCGTATCATTTCACCCATACACAAGCCCTCGTTAATTTTTTTTTATTTCACATAACTAAGCTGAAAATAAGTGAGATGAAACAAATTGTTTTCAGGATTTAATTACAAAAGGATCTCTTTTTGATCACATAGCATGTCCAAATATAGAGGCTAAACATGGCAACACACACAACGAGAAGATGGTTGAAGTTAATGCTATCCTTTTAGTGACGTCATTCCCGCCCTCATTATTTCATCCACTAGTAGTAAGTTGGAAGCTATGACAGTGCTGTAAAAAGACAAAATAAAGAGCATAGTAAAGTATGAAAAATTTAAGGTACCGAGATATTTTACATGTAATTCTTTCATGTTTTATAAAGAAATCTATCAATGGAATACATAGCAAACGATAATTGACAAAAGTAATGATTGTTCATATAAAAATATGTCATGACCAAAATTGAAAGTACCATGCGGCTATCTACCATGAAATTCAATTACTCAAACATGGAAAATAATTTACTGAGTCACAGCTTATATTACATCAGTAAACATAAGATTTTCAGGAGAAGCTACACAACTGACTCCATATTTCTAATAATTACGTATTTTCAGCATGTAACTTCTAAGCTCAAAAGGAAAAATAGAGGGTCTGCGTTCTATTGAAGCCTCCTTCTAAAGGGTTGACATATACAAGTTTCATTTGTAACAGGACGGAATCTTACCATGAATGTAGGAGCTGTTTTTTAACTCTGTAATTGTCTACAATACCAGCATCCATAGGTACTATGGCTTCTCCTGCAATAAACAAAGAATTCCTCTACTTGAACATCGTACTATAATGGAACGGTATGCCGTATAATTACACATACATGTATATGAAACAAACATAATTACATGTATTGAAAATGTGGAAATTTTTGTATGGTGGCTATTTTTTTGTTTGTTTGGTTTTTTTTTTTCAACTGTATAATAATCATGAAAATAATCCCGCGTGAAAATTATAACCAGTATAAAAGACTAAAGGAATTACTCCCAATTTTGCCAAAATAACCCCCATGCGTACTGCTGCAATTGTTATTTCTGTTTATCGATTTTACAGGCCTATGTTCAATTGGTGCAGGTATCTGATGTAAAAGCATTGTGATGTCATTGAAATCTTTGAAAATGTCATATCTTTTATACTGTTTCTCAGTATTTTATGTTGGTCTTCATGAAATTAATGTCACAATTACTCAACTTCAGAGAGGAAACTAAGAGTCCCCTTCGGCCTTGCTGGTAGGGGACTAAAAATTAAATGTACTTTGATATGCAATGAATACACATCAATTAGTAAAAATTGGGGTATTGAGAGAAGATCACAATTTTGCCTTGCTCTATCAATACTTTACTAATTTTGATACTGACAATTTAAATGAATTTAAAAGGAAGTCATGTGACTAAATTCTGGCTGTAGCATTGGTTCAAATAAGTTCATATCAAAGATTGTATTAACAAACGGAACTGAAAACCTGATCAAACCACAATACAGTATATCAGAACTGACCTGTTTTTATATCTAGGCCGACACCTTGTTTTGGTGTAGTGTACTCCTCCTGTAGTTTCACTATAGATTCTTGAGGGTCCAGGCCTGAGTTCTGTGCCAGGGTTTTGATGATTATAAGTAAGGCATCTGCATAGGCTTGTACTCCTGAATAATTAAATAGGAAAAATTTTGTTAATACAGAAGACTACACTAAAAAGATTTAGACGTAGTGAGTCTTTATTACAAATTATTGAAATATCATATTTTCTACACTTTATATGCATGTTTATCATTCATCAGTGTTTAGCAGGGTTGAGTGATTCCACAATAATTCTGTAGAAGATGAAGCTGTGTAAATCAAGAAATATGTACACATCTACAGAAATTTATTTTCAGACTTAACAATTAAAATACAGGACTGGTAATAAATTATAAATAAACTTCTTTTGTACTTCTTTTCCAAAGTGGTTGGAATTTGGAATAGGTAATATAAGTCAGTGTATTAAATAAACATTTGTAAATCAGCAGCCTGTTTCACAAAAATTCTTACGGATAATTTCAGAACTTTTCGTAATTTTTGATTGCTTAGTTCTACCTTATGAGTAGATTTATCGAAGTTTTGTTTCTGAATTTATATTAAGTATGTAAAAACGATATAAGAAAACATATTACAATCTAAATAGATAAACTTTACAACACTCTATTCCATGATGAAAGTTACGAGAATTCTTGTTTTTTTTTTGCAAGAACTTTTGTGAAATTGGGCACAGATCATCAGATGTGTTATTTTATGTTGTGTGACACATACCCAGCCTTGCTCGACCTTTGACCTCATTCTTATATTTCATCAGTTCTTGGTAAGCAGCAATCTCAAAAGCCCCTGCCCCTGGGATCACAGAATCTACAAATATACACAATGTCAATGTAAATACAATGTATTACTCTTTACGGGCAAAAATTGCATACAGAACATCACTTTTCTTGAAAGAATGCAATACAATAACATGTATAATGAAAGAGTATTTGGATAGTCATGATATCATTGAAAGTTCTAAAACATGTAAAAGGAGAAGTATTTTTCCCTCTCACTGAACATTTGCTGAATGAGTAATTTTATCATTTCTCCATATTTTTTTTTTATAAACACTAAAACATTCACATGAACTTACATATTATAAGTATGTTAAGTATTCAAACGACATATATAATATTATGTAAGCTTATCATTCACTCACACTCTCACACAGAAAACAGTCCCTTCAAAATTGATTGGGGAGAATGGTACAATTTATCTTTATAAACCACATTTAATATTTTTCTTTTTTTGTGTGTGAAAATTATATGTACAATGTACCTAGAGAAAACATCGTGAAACAAATTTTCCAAACATAAAATACATTGTACATGTAGGTTCTGAATTCAATGTGTCTTCATTCAGATACAAGACCATGAAGACGGTTGATCTAGGAAAGAACAGGAAGTGCACTGTCTTAAAATGACTCCTTACATGCTCTATTTCGTTTTAATTTAGGAGTTATCTCTCTTGATATAATGTAGTATTACAATGCAATTGGAAATCTTTTAAGCATGGAGGTAAGAAAAAATTGCGCCCCCGCAATGTCCTTAAGTATTCTCATACTAACCATCCTCGATGGCGTTTTTCACGGCCCTTAGTCCGTCCCTCACTGCATCTTTGATCTGTGTCAGCGTGTGTTTATTAGGACCCTTCAACAGCAGCGTTACTGACAGGGGATTCTTGCAGTCCTCCACAAATGTATACTTGTCTTCACCCTGCATAAGTAACATTTTCATACTAATAGCTGCTATATTAAGGTTTGTCTTTGTATTTGTACTTGTTATGAAATTTTTTCCTGTCGAGTGATACTTTTTTTTTTTTTACATCTACTGTAAATTGCTTTATTTTCGTCAGTACCAATTTTCGTCAAATCGTTCAAAATGACCATTTCGTCAGTACGTAAATTCGTCAGCCAAGGGTCCCTAAAATATAAATTTGTCTGTTCAAATGCCAACTTAACATTAAGGTATAGGCCGTATGCGTTTGTTTTTATTGTGTGTTTAACAATTATTGGTAAACAAACAATTAGAGACAGGTATACCACCTAGCTTGTTGTGAAAACATATCATTTGGTTATTAGAAGTACAATATATGCAACTTTGTGCGCGTATTTAGTTTTCAATGACTTATCATTATTCAATTTTTCCTTTCTACACTATATTTTGTCAGGAATATAAATCTATATTCGTCGATACGTAATTTCGTTAAGGGAGGCACTGACGAAAATGACGAAAATTGGTACCTGACGAATAAAAACCAATTTACAGTATGTAGACAATAAGTTACAGTAATATTCCTAAAGGACACGTAAATCTGACATCAACTTTAAGAAAATTTGTCTGGAATTATTTGACATGTTAAGCAATCAACATTTTGGTTAGACAGATTAAAGATGGATGTACATGTAGTTGCATTGCATGGAATAAGATGGCAAAATATGGAAAAGGCCAAAATCTTGAAACATTAGTTGGTAAAAAAAAATGAATACTGTGCACTATCAAGATTCTTGATATTAAAGGTCAATGTATCTGTATACATGTACAATGTATGTATAAATGGATAAAGATAAACACATAAAAGACTATAACCGCTACCTAAAAGTAATCTTCACTTTGACATAAATTTGAGTCTTACCAATTAAATTCTGACAGGGATTTTTCAAGTCCATTTTTGGGTCCGATTATCGGACCCATTCCCAACGCCAAAATGGCCTGTATTTTCACAATTTAGGGACGAAATATCCCAATTTGAACCTCTAAAAAAAATTTCTAAGTTTTCTTCATTAAAGGGCAAAATTATGACTACTGAAATACATTTGTACCTACATTTTGTACTGTAGCAGAAATACAACAATTTAAACTGGTTAGAAATCTAATTTCTGGTATTAAGAAAAAAATTAAACTGATGGAAATTCCTAATTTCATGTGAACACCGCGATTTTCCCAATTTTACTGGACCCTGGACCCAAAGTAAAATACCCTGAAAAATCCCTGTCTGAAATGACCCTCTGGAGTACATGTAGGACAAAAGAAAGAAGAAAAAAACACTTGTTGAAATTTCTCTGGATTTTGTACTCAAAACAGGATGGTCTTGACTTTGCGAGTTAAGACGTAAATCTATGATAGAGCAATAATATGACTATCCCGCTCCTTTCTCCTCTTGAACAATTAACGTTCATACATGTACTTACTAGGACTTGTTCATACACTAAACCAGCATGACCCAGGATATCAGGGGTCAGGTCATCTACAGAGTTCATGGCTATTCCTCCACAGGCCAAGGTCAATCTGAAATACATGTATATGTATATATCAGAATTTTTACAAGTCATTTTCTAAATAACTAAAACCTTTAAAGTCTACTTGAGACTCTTTTTTTTTTTAAATTGGATATTAGGTGACTAAGAATTGAGAATGCAAATGAGACAGGTCGTAAATCTTCCAGACAGGTTGTACACCTTCATGACATTGGTGGTTTCAGATATGTTTTTATGATTATCCCTATTGATTTTTTTTTTTTGATACACTATGCTCACAATACAATGGGTATCAGAATGATTGCTTTTGGTACGATTCGTATCACAATTCTTTGATTTTTCAGCTGAAAAATAAAATCAGACTTGAGATGTTGCTTTGGGTACTCTTTGTGTATTGTCTACTAGTGAAAAGAAGAATCCCAATAAGTGAACAATACCATGGAGTGTCATTCACATTCAGATATCTTAAATGGCTTGAATACAAAGCTTTTTATACATAGTGTTTGTTGAAACTTTGTTTGCAAATGTAGTAAAGTTGACTTTGAAAAAGCGCCATACGGAGACATTGCCATACCGTGAATCAAACTTCAATAAGAACTGTGTTTAATTGAAAACCGCATTTAATTGAGAGCAAAGGTGAATCACTGCAGCCCTAATGTTACTCCTTATATCAGGATAGCATGTCATATGATACGCAAATGATATGTTCCAAGGGAATCCCTTCTGATTAAACCAGGTAAATACTGTCTAAATCTACCTTATGTGAATTTATTTTAGGTCTATCATATGATAATCATTATCAATTATATGATGGTAATCTATTCTGGTCAAGAACAGACTTATATTCAGAGAACACTTAAACAGAAAATTTTGTATCTGACTGCACACCATATCAAAACATGTGGAGAGCATAGAACATTTTCTGCTGGTTTAATCAAAGGGGATTCCTGCGGAACAAGTCATTTGTGCATCACGTGATATGCGACCATGTACATGTATATACATGTACATGTACAAATACAAACACCAGTAAATGACAGAGGGGCTTAACCCTTACCAAACAAACAACCTTGTGACTTAATGCAAAATTTTAAAGATTGTGAATAAAATAGAATTTACAGAAACAAAATCAGGTTTCATAAACTAAACAATCATAAAGTTACATGTATATGATACTAAATAATACCGTATATTGAGAATAGAAGAATTTTTATCATTGGTTGAGTATACATGTAAATACATGTAAGTACCTCTCCATGTTTCTCCTTTTAGCTCTTCTCAATCCTACAATTCCCTCTCTCGCAAGCATATCAAGTGAGTGTGGATCAATTCCCTGAAATTGATACAAATGTCTTTATTGTAAAAACTTTGTCTCCATTGAACATGTTGAAGATAGTACCATTCACCCTAATTTTAGAAGAATGAGTTTTAAATTGTACATACATGAATTTCATGACATCACTAATACATGATATGTTCTAAAACAGAGGAAATTCTGCGTTAAAAAGATTTATTTTTTTAATTTCACTATTTTAAATGTATTCAAAGATACACGCACATGCATGTTACATTATCAGAATATTTTTGTTTGTTTTTGGTTTCTTTTTTTATATACAGAGTTACTTCCCCTTTGTAATGGTATCTTACATAAACTACACATGCAATACGCAAGATCGCAAATACAGCGCGTGCAGCATGTCCGTTCTGATTTTTCATTTAGTCACCTACCTAAACCATTGTTCAAAACTTGGGCACCTTTTCTGCCCAAGTTAATTGATGACGTCATAACAATGGAGAACAATCGAAGAGTGCGCGAGAACATTCGTGTAGTCTTGGTTAGAAGTATTTGCGATCTTCCGTATTGTGGCATCTAGATTTTCATGGGATTGCCTCTCGCCACATTGTACACAAAACAGTTGTACAAAGGGTCAATTACTTACAGCAGTATCACTACACTTAATTCCTCTCAAGACGTCCAACATGTAAGTTGGGAAATTTTCAAAATAAAAAAAAATTATAAAATTTTAATCTGAATTCCACATTATTTCCTCACCTTCTGGTTTATAACAATGAAACCTTTGTTATTCCCTCGCCTTCTGGTTTATAACAATGAAACCTTTGTTATTTCCTCGCCTTCTGGTTTATAACAATGAAACCTTTGTTATTTCCTCACCTCCTGGTTTATGACAATGAAACCTTTGTTATTTCCTCACCTTCTGGTTTATGTGACCGGGGTGCGTGCAGGGTCGGGGTGTGTGGGACTATCAAGGTCATTGTCTCCACACTAAGTCCTTTTACATATTAATACCTCCGATATCCCCAGATCACTTGTTAACCTAGGAATGTCTAGGTACATATACAAATACAGCTTGTACAGTTTCTAAGTTTATTCACTATTTACAAACTATATACACAATGTAACTGAAGTAACAAATACTAAGACATCATGGTCATTTCTAATGCGGTATGCTATATAAAATCCATCAGTACTCCTAGATGTATAATTCTAGACTGACTGTTAAACTTAGTGTCTTAAGGTGAAGTACCAAGTTAAGACTTCCTTTTTATCCATTTCATTAATCTAGATTTCTATGTAATTATGTCAACATGTTTGATTGACCCTAAAGTCCAAACATGTCAAATGTAGTTAATTTGATTGATCTGAGTAAAACTTGTTCTGGCATGAGGTAATTGTCTGTCACCTGGCAGCTTACCTGTGGCAGAGCAATTAACTTGTTTGATCACTAGGAGTATTAACATTTATCCAAATCTGAGTATAATTTGCCCTTAAGTTACATTATTCTAAAAGATGTATGAATAGGCAGTAAATAATTAAAACATATTACAGAATTTCCATAATATTGACTTAATAATTGTAAACTGAATTTAGACTTTCTTCTTATTTAACATCCTGAATTATATTTAGAATATGAATTTAAAAGAATTGTTGACAAATAAAAGATCATTAAATATATGCAAATTATGGATACATAATTTGCATCCCCTATACATTATATACTGGTCATATATCCCCCTTGACCACCTAATTTTACTCCTGTAAAATTAATATATAAGAATGAGATGTATCATGTCAGATGAAATTATCAGTGAAAATATTAAGATAAAGTGAATTGAAAAATTATTATCATTATGATAAGTAGGAATAGTCACTTAGTTCTATAAAATAAAGTCAGTACATTTTTATATATGGCATGTTTAAAGTTTATGTTCAATAAGAGTTCAATGAAGTGAATTAAAATACTGTGCATCTATATACATGCCGGCTTAATAAAACAAAGTTAGAATGTCACAATGTCCTGGAATCAAAATGTTCAGCTATGACGAAGATGAATTGGCTTCATTTGGGATACATGAAGCTGGATATCATCTGGTACATCCATTTTCTTGGAATTTTTCATCGGAATCTGTATCTCACAATATTTCTCTAGGTGTGCTTGTACTACGATAGCACAACCATATTTCTCGTATTGAATCTTCTTTTGTGCTTATACGATAGCACATTTTTTTTTTCACATTGAATTTTTCTTGTGCTTGTACGATAGCACATATATTTCACATTGAATACACTTGTGCTTGTACGATAGCACATAATTTTCACTTTCAATCTTTCAATCTTCACATATTTCACATATTAATTTATGGCATATATAAATTTCACATTCCTTCTGATATATATTCTGATATTTCACATTATAATTTCACTTTATGATGATTAACGGATCTTTTTCTTGAGATCGGATGCGGATCATGCGGATTAGACTTCTGTATATACCACTGCTCATCTGTTGGGATTCCAATTTCTAAAGAATTTTATGGCATCTTCTAAACAGAAATTTGTCATCCAATTTGGCCTGGTACAACACCAAATTTGTGAGATTCCTATACTATTTTGCCAAATTGATGCTCTATTTGGCTTGAAATTGAACCGATGCATAAGGAATGATCTTCTCCATGATTACTGAGAATGTCTATATATTCCTGCAGTTCCTTGGCTCCTGTCCTCCAGTACTACCCACCATTCTTACCACATGGCAACTCTTACATACAGTGACACCATTTAATACTATCAATTATTACCAATGAAATATTCAGTATCTTTTACTAAACCAAGAAATGATATTTTGAGTGTACCTTAAATGTCCATATCAGAAAAGTCAATGCTTATAACACAATTTACTTGCATGTGAAATCTATAATGTGTAATGGGATTCCATAATAGCTAGATTGACAGACTAACCTTCCCCCTTCTTATCACTGAAACAACTATCAGAGGTACTGTACCGTTCTCCAGCAGTTTAAGAACAGAAAGTCGTGTTCCGCTGGCACATGACTCACAAGTACTCTAATACATGATAGCTACCTAGGCTAACAAAAATAAAATTGTCGATCTGCATCCCCCCAAAAATAATTTAGAAGACCAATTTAGTATGTTAAAAGAAATAAGAGCCTACTGAAAACTATGTTTGTAGAAGAGTTCGAACAATCGACTACAAAACTGCACTATTAATTCAGCTATTATTGCTTTTAATGAAAACCTAAATAATTGCATTTTAAGGATTATGTAAAATTTAATAAATTTTTACAAAAATTAAATTTATAAGGTATTTTGTAAGTATGTTTATTGTGGTACAGTTTTATATAAGGTTTATTTGATACTATATTGGTAGATAGTGATGATGTTGTATGTAAATTTAATTATGCCTAGAGAATTTGGAAGCAATATTGAGAGCTCTGCATACTGCATGGAATTCATCTTTGACCTTATCTAAGAACCTGTTCAAGGGTGCTAAGGGCACATGTTGAATCTGAGCCCAAGAACTAGGAATGTTTAGATCCTTTGGATTTAACAAAAATACCCAATCACCATTTTCATTTTTGATTGCTTCAGATACACTGTGAATATAAACTGAGTTTCTGAATAAGGCTCTATCATTGGGTCTTGCTTCCTGCAATTCTTTGATTTTATCAAATTGATCCCTTATGAAGAAATTCAATACCCCTGGTCCACTAAAGTGTGCATGGTCCCAGTTGTGATTGCCAAGTTCAGTAATTGACCTGACCTCTACCTCATTGTTTCTTACTCGAACTCCAGTGGTGTCAATTATATTTACGCAGCTACTACTGCCTATCTCTACACTGGTGTACTTGTAGTATGAATAAGGATTGCACATTTTACATGCCCTACTATTTTCATGTCTTTCATGAGAAAATTGTTCTGAATTGGTATAATGTGTAGGTGGTGTAAATTGATGATGTTGATTGGTAACATTGGCTATGGAAGAACCCCTATTGTGTGTATGATTTTGCATGACAGTATGTGTATCTTGATGTGTCTGTGAGGAAGAGTCTTGTGTTTGTACTGAAGTGCTGGAATTAGTTCGATCTTGATTCTGACTTTGTAGATACTTCAGTTTCTGTTGTTTCTTTTTACGACCCTTCATAGTGCGCTCCACATGGAATTTACTTCTGAGGTCTTCAGGAACGTATGGTGCCTGTCTCCAGTTTGTACCTCTTTTGTTTACATAGTTGACCTTGTACCATGTGATTCCACTTTGCCTTTTTGCTTGTATGATCTCTTTGATGTTCTTGTCCGGTTTTGGTGCTCCATCTTCAGTTCTTTGGCTATGTTGTCTGTGGTGAGATGCTGTGCTCCTGTCATCATCTGTGTCATTGTCAGAACTGTCATCTTCTGAGCCTGAGCTGTGACCTTGGCTGTGATGACTCTCATCTGACGATGTACTGCTAGCATCACTTTCACTATCATCTTCATATCGAGTCCTTTGTCTTGGATCTCTGAAGATCTTCAGTCTGGCAGCATTCACCAATGTGTTCAGAGCTTTATTTGTCTGACAGTCTGCTAACTTGTATGTGTGATGTGGTCCTTCCTCTAAGATGTAATAAGGACCCTGCCATTTGGAGTGAAGTTTAGGAGGTACACCTGGTGGTACTTTTGGAACAAACAACATTACTTTGTCAAGCACCTTGTATTTTGGCTCTGACGCCTTCTTGTCATGCTGTTTCTTATATTTTTCCTGGTGTCGCTTCAGATTCTCAGTTGCAATTTTACGTGCCACCTCCAGATTTTCAATGACTTTACGCAGATGTTCCTTGTGATCCCTGGACATGCTGTCTTTTGGTATCAGGGAAGTGTCTATAGGTATTCTCATCTCGCGCCCAAACATCATGTAGAAAGGGGAATATCCTGTTGACTGAGTAGCTGGTGTCATTCTGTAAGCCATCATGATGGATGGTAACAACTCTGGCCAGTTGTCATAGTTACCGTTACAGTATGCTCGTAGTGACTGCAGAATGAAGCTATTCATCCTCTCACAGGCAGCGTTTGTCTGAGGGTGGTACGCAGTAGTGTTCTTTTTGGTGATTTGAAAGAGTTCACATAGTGCCTTAATGAGTTTTGATAAGAATGACTGACCACGATCTGTGACTATGGTCCTTGGTGCTCCATATCGCGTAAATATCTCCTTGTACAAAATGGCTGCTATTTCTGTGCTGGATTCTGAGTACAATGGGAATGCTTCACACCATTTAGAGAAACTGTCCACTACAAGGAGTATGTAGTTATATTTCTGCTTTGATGTGTTGGATTTTTGAATGGGTCCTATGATGTCTATATGGATCCTACAGAAAATGTCTTCTATCGGCATCGGTTTTAATGGTGCAGAATGTGCATGTGTGTCCCTTTTTGCTTTTTGGCATCTGATACAGGTAGAAGTATACTGCAGTATATCTGTGTACATGCGCGGCCAAAAATACTTCTGTCTTATGGCTTCGTAGGTCCTTTCATAGCCTTGGTGACCACCTCCAGCGATAGAGTCGTGGTATGATTTCAACAGGTCATCACGTAGCATTCTGGGAACTGCTAGTTGCTTGATGATCCGTTGATCTCTTGGTACCCCTCTGTTTCTATCTTGGTAGAGATGATACAGTACACCATCGATCACTTGATACGTATGTGATTCGGCTACGGTGCGTCTGGCTGATCCTGCATCCTCTGGGACTTCCCTCTGTACTAAGTACCTATACACATCTTCGAAGTCAGAACAAGACTGTTGTAACTGTTTAAGTGTGTTATTGACTTCAATATCATTTGGGTGTGAAAGAGTGACAGTGTTATCTGAAGGTGACACTGGATTTAGAGCAAAGATTCTTTGTTCATTTTCATATTTGTATGCAAATGTGACTTGACATGTATTGCTGTGTACAATTGAATTGAGTGCTTTAATAGGTGTGTTTGCTATATTTTCTCTGGTGTCTGTGTCGTATACTCTTCGAGAGAGCCCGTCTGCATTTGAATTGTTGACCCCAGATTTGTGTTTGATGTCAAAATTGAATCCTTGTAGGAAAAGAGACCAACGCCCAAGTCTGCCATTCATATTTCGTATGTCATTTAGCCATTTTAATGCTATGTTGTCAGTGAAAACTGTAAATTTTGTGTTTGCAATGTATGGTCGAAACTGTTTGACTGCCTCAACTAAACTTAAACCTTCTTTTTCTGAAATGTGCCATTTCTTCTCATCTCTATGTAATTGTCTTCCACCATATGCAATGACATGTTCTCTACCTTCAATGTCTTTTTGTCCTAAAACATAACCAATAGCTGTGTCTGAAGCATCTGTTGAAATGATAAATTGCTTCTGAAAATCTGGGTAGACCAGTATTGGTGCAGAGGTCAGTTTTTGTTTTAATGCAATGAACGCATGATGTTGATCTGGACCCCATTGAAATTTGGTGTCTTTACGTGTCAGTGATGTAAGAGGTGTTACCATTTTTGCATATCCTTGTATGAACTTTCTATAATAATTGCAAACTCCCAAAAATGATTTGACTTGTTTTACACTTTTTGGTGTTGGGAATGAATCAATGGCTTGTGTTTTGTCTGGGTCAACCCTAATTCCATCTTTACCGATAATGTGGCCTAAATATTTGACTTCGCTACATGCAAAATTACATTTTGTAGGTTGAAGAGTGAGTTTGGCTTCTCTTAGTTTTATAAATACAAGTTCTAAATCCCTAAGGTGTTGTGAAAATGATTTAGAAAAAATGATGACATCGTCTATGTAGACCAATGCAGTAGTCCATAACAAACTTTGAAGGACTCTTGTCATTAAAGCTTGAAAAGAAATTGGACTGTTCATTAAACCAAAAGGTAGTCTTTTAAATTGATACACACCTTGATGTGTAATAAAGGCAGATTTATGTTTTGTGCTTTCATCCAGAGGAATTTGATAGAACCCACTTGCTAAATCTATGACTGAAAATATTTGGGCTTTTGCTTCACCTAGAGTATCTACTACATCTTCAAATCTAGGGAGAGGAAATGACATGCTTTGTGTAACCTTATTTAGCTTTCTATAGTCAATGGCCATTCTGTATAGTCCATTTTTCTTTTTGACCATAACTACAGGACTATGCCATGGTGAGGTTGATGGCTCTATGATATCATTTTCTAGCAAGTTTTTCGTATGTTTTTCTACCTCTTTTCTGATTTCTGGTGATTGCCTGTAAGGTGCACTAGCTATAGCTCTGTCTGTATTAGTTATGATGGTGTGATGATATTGGTTTGTTTGTCCTAACTCTGACAAATCTTTAGCAAAAATGTCTCTATTTCTCCCAATAAGTTGAAGTAACTTTGTTTTATTGTTTTCAGACAGCTCCGAGTTTTCTAAGGATATTCCTAAGTCTGTGGCTACCTTCTTGTAGTTTATGAAAACTTCTTCATCTTGAGAATTTAGAGCATTTATTGAAGCTGTTTTACAAGAATTTAGACTTGAGATTTGTGGACTGTTGTCTAGTTTGTAAGCATTAGCCACCACAATGTTCTTAGGAAGAAATATGGCTTGATTTGTAGGATTAAGCACTCTGAAAATTGCCCTTGATCTATGTACATTAACCAAGCATTTTGCTCCTACCAGTTTATTGTCTACTAGCCTATCGACTGGTTCAAGTAGAATGTTTTTACTTTCATCTAGATTTGAAAAATAAACTTTGATATTTTGTTCAGATCTAGGTTGAATTTTAGTTGAAGATAACACTCTGGCTTGTGAAATACAAACTTCATCTGATAAATTTTGAGGTGCTACTAAGTTTGCTTCTACTGCTCCTTTATATAAAGTTAGAGTTTTAGTGCTTAAATCTAACTTTGCATTATGCTCTTCAAGAAAGTCTAAGCCTAGAATGATTTTATTGTGTAGTCTTTCAAACACATGAAATCTATGTGGAATTTTGATTCCATTAAAGGAGACATTTAGGTCTACAGTACCCAAAACTCTATGTATTTCACCACATACACCTACAGCATTTTGACATGTAGAGTTGTTTACTATTTGAATGTTATAGTCAATGTCTTTGAGACATGACAGTGAAATACAGCTGAAACTTGCTCCGGAATCAACAAGAGAAAATACATGAAGATTACCTACTTTAACTAGAACCAAATTCTTTTCTAGTCCAACAGTGAATGAGTAGTTAGCAGTTTCTCCAGAAATTTGCCCTACAAAAAATTTACTGCAAATCTCCCTAGAACACTCCATTATCCCTTAATTTCTTAACAGATAAAACAAAAATTTTGTGTCACTGTATGCAGAAATTGACATGAGATAAGAAAAAGCGTGTAGTACTCACCAAATTCTGTCTGCCTAGAATGGTTCTCTCTGCGTAGGTTATTTTCTCAGATTCCTTCAGCTGTTTGGGGAACTCGCTTTACATCTGCTGAGGCACAGGGAACAACCTCATTTCTCCACCATCCTGTGACCGGGGTGCGTGCAGGGTCGGGGTGTGTGGGACTATCAAGGTCATTGTCTCCACACTAAGTCCTTTTACATATTAATACCTCCGATATCCCCAGATCACTTGTTAACCTAGGAATGTCTAGGTACATATACAAATACAGCTTGTACAGTTTCTAAGTTTATTCACTATTTACAAACTATATACACAATGTAACTGAAGTAACAAATACTAAGACATCATGGTCATTTCTAATGCGGTATGCTATATAAAATCCATCAGTACTCCTAGATGTATAATTCTAGACTGACTGTTAAACTTAGTGTCTTAAGGTGAAGTACCAAGTTAAGACTTCCTTTTTATCCATTTCATTAATCTAGATTTCTATGTAATTATGTCAACATGTTTGATTGACCCTAAAGTCCAAACATGTCAAATGTAGTTAATTTGATTGATCTGAGTAAAACTTGTTCTGGCATGAGGTAATTGTCTGTCACCTGGCAGCTTACCTGTGGCAGAGCAATTAACTTGTTTGATCACTAGGAGTATTAACATTTATCCAAATCTGAGTATAATTTGCCCTTAAGTTACATTATTCTAAAAGATGTATGAATAGGCAGTAAATAATTAAAACATATTACAGAATTTCCATAATATTGACTTAATAATTGTAAACTGAATTTAGACTTTCTTCTTATTTAACATCCTGAATTATATTTAGAATATGAATTTAAAAGAATTGTTGACAAATAAAAGATAATTAAATATATGCAAATTATGGATACATAATTTGCATCCCCTATACATTATATACTGGTCATATATCCCCCTTGACCACCTAATTTTACTCCTGTAAAATTAATATATAAGAATGAGATGTATCATGTCAGATGAAATTATCAGTGAAAATATTAAGATAAAGTGAATTGAAAAATTATTATCATTATGATAAGTAGGAATAGTCACTTAGTTCTATAAAATAAAGTCAGTACATTTTTATATATGGCATGTTTAAAGTTTATGTTCAATAAGAGTTCAATGAAGTGAATTAAAATACTGTGCATCTATATACATGCCGGCTTAATAAAACAAAGTTAGAATGTCACAATGTCCTGGAATCAAAATGTTCAGCTATGACGAAGATGAATTGGCTTCATTTGGGATACATGAAGCTGGATATCATCTGGTACATCCATTTTCTTGGAATTTTTCATCGGAATCTGTATCTCACAATATTTCTCTAGGTGTGCTTGTACTACGATAGCACAACCATATTTCTCGTATTGAATCTTCTTTGTGCTTATACGATAGCACATTTTTTTTTTCACATTGAATTTTTCTTGTGCTTGTACGATAGCACATATATTTCACATTGAATACACTTGTGCTTGTACGATAGCACATAATTTTCACTTTCAATCTTTCAATCTTCACATATTTCACATATTAATTTATGGCATATATAAATTTCACATTCCTTCTGATATATATTCTGATATTTCACATTATAATTTCACTTTATGATGATTAACGGATCTTTTTCTTGAGATCGGATGCGGATCATGCGGATTAGACTTCTGTATATACCACTGCTCATCTGTTGGGATTCCAATTTCTAAAGAATTTTATGGCATCTTCTAAACAGAAATTTGTCATCCAATTTGGCCTGGTACAACACCAAATTTGTGAGATTCCTATACTATTTTGCCAAATTGATGCTCTATTTGGCTTGAAATTGAACCGATGCATAAGGAATGATCTTCTCCATGATTACTGAGAATGTCTATATATTCCTGCAGTTCCTTGGCTCCTGTCCTCCAGTACTACCCACCATTCTTACCACATGGCAACTCTTACATACAGTGACACCATTTAATACTATCAATTATTACCAATGAAATATTCAGTATCTTTTACTAAACCAAGAAATGATATTTGAGTGTACCTTAAATGTCCATATCAGAAAAGTCAATGCTTATAACACAATTTACTTGCATGTGAAATCTATAATGTGTAATGGGATTCCATAATAGCTAGATTGACAGACTAACCTTCCCCCTTCTTATCACTGAAACAACTATCAGAGGTACTGTACCGTTCTCCAGCAGTTTAAGAACAGAAAGTCGTGTTCCGCTGGCACATGACTCACAAGTACTCTAATACATGATAGCTACCTAGGCTAACAAAAATAAAATTGTCGATCTGCATCCCCCCAAAAATAATTTAGAAGACCAATTTAGTATGTTAAAAGAAATAAGAGCCTACTGAAAACTATGTTTGTAGAAGAGTTCGAACAATCGACTACAAAACTGCACTATTAATTCAGCTATTATTGCTTTTAATGAAAACCTAAATAATTGCATTTTAAGGATTATGTAAAATTTAATAAATTTTTACAAAAATTAAATTTATAAGGTATTTTGTAAGTATGTTTATTGTGGTACAGTTTTATATAAGGTTTATTTGATACTATATTGGTAGATAGTGATGATGTTGTATGTAAATTTAATTATGCCTAGAGAATTTGGAAGCAATATTGAGAGCTCTGCATACTGCATGGAATTCATCTTTGACCTTATCTAAGAACCTGTTCAAGGGTGCTAAGGGCACATGTTGAATCTGAGCCCAAGAACTAGGAATGTTTAGATCCTTTGGATTTAACAAAAATACCCAATCACCATTTTCATTTTTGATTGCTTCAGATACACTGTGAATATAAACTGAGTTTCTGAATAAGGCTCTATCATTGGGTCTTGCTTCCTGCAATTCTTTGATTTTATCAAATTGATCCCTTATGAAGAAATTCAATACCCCTGGTCCACTAAAGTGTGCATGGTCCCAGTTGTGATTGCCAAGTTCAGTAATTGACCTGACCTCTACCTCATTGTTTCTTACTCGAACTCCAGTGGTGTCAATTATATTTACGCAGCTACTACTGCCTATCTCTACACTGGTGTACTTGTAGTATGAATAAGGATTGCACATTTTACATGCCCTACTATTTTCATGTCTTTCATGAGAAAATTGTTCTGAATTGGTATAATGTGTAGGTGGTGTAAATTGATGATGTTGATTGGTAACATTGGCTATGGAAGAACCCCTATTGTGTGTATGATTTTGCATGACAGTATGTGTATCTTGATGTGTCTGTGAGGAAGAGTCTTGTGTTTGTACTGAAGTGCTGGAATTAGTTCGATCTTGATTCTGACTTTGTAGATACTTCAGTTTCTGTTGTTTCTTTTTACGACCCTTCATAGTGCGCTCCACATGGAATTTACTTCTGAGGTCTTCAGGAACGTATGGTGCCTGTCTCCAGTTTGTACCTCTTTTGTTTACATAGTTGACCTTGTACCATGTGATTCCACTTTGCCTTTTTGCTTGTATGATCTCTTTGATGTTCTTGTCCGGTTTTGGTGCTCCATCTTCAGTTCTTTGGCTATGTTGTCTGTGGTGAGATGCTGTGCTCCTGTCATCATCTGTGTCATTGTCAGAACTGTCATCTTCTGAGCCTGAGCTGTGACCTTGGCTGTGATGACTCTCATCTGACGATGTACTGCTAGCATCACTTTCACTATCATCTTCATATCGAGTCCTTTGTCTTGGATCTCTGAAGATCTTCAGTCTGGCAGCATTCACCAATGTGTTCAGAGCTTTATTTGTCTGACAGTCTGCTAACTTGTATGTGTGATGTGGTCCTTCCTCTAAGATGTAATAAGGACCCTGCCATTTGGAGTGAAGTTTAGGAGGTACACCTGGTGGTACTTTTGGAACAAACAACATTACTTTGTCAAGCACCTTGTATTTTGGCTCTGACGCCTTCTTGTCATGCTGTTTCTTATATTTTTCCTGGTGTCGCTTCAGATTCTCAGTTGCAATTTTACGTGCCACCTCCAGATTTTCAATGACTTTACGCAGATGTTCCTTGTGATCCCTGGACATGCTGTCTTTTGGTATCAGGGAAGTGTCTATAGGTATTCTCATCTCGCGCCCAAACATCATGTAGAAAGGGGAATATCCTGTTGACTGAGTAGCTGGTGTCATTCTGTAAGCCATCATGATGGATGGTAACAACTCTGGCCAGTTGTCATAGTTACCGTTACAGTATGCTCGTAGTGACTGCAGAATGAAGCTATTCATCCTCTCACAGGCAGCGTTTGTCTGAGGGTGGTACGCAGTAGTGTTCTTTTTGGTGATTTGAAAGAGTTCACATAGTGCCTTAATGAGTTTTGATAAGAATGACTGACCACGATCTGTGACTATGGTCCTTGGTGCTCCATATCGCGTAAATATCTCCTTGTACAAAATGGCTGCTATTTCTGTGCTGGATTCTGAGTACAATGGGAATGCTTCACACCATTTAGAGAAACTGTCCACTACAAGGAGTATGTAGTTATATTTCTGCTTTGATGTGTTGGATTTTTGAATGGGTCCTATGATGTCTATATGGATCCTACAGAAAATGTCTTCTATCGGCATCGGTTTTAATGGTGCAGAATGTGCATGTGTGTCCCTTTTTGCTTTTTGGCATCTGATACAGGTAGAAGTATACTGCAGTATATCTGTGTACATGCGCGGCCAAAAATACTTCTGTCTTATGGCTTCGTAGGTCCTTTCATAGCCTTGGTGACCACCTCCAGCGATAGAGTCGTGGTATGATTTCAACAGGTCATCACGTAGCATTCTGGGAACTGCTAGTTGCTTGATGATCCGTTGATCTCTTGGTACCCCTCTGTTTCTATCTTGGTAGAGATGATACAGTACACCATCGATCACTTGATACGTATGTGATTCGGCTACGGTGCGTCTGGCTGATCCTGCATCCTCTGGGACTTCCCTCTGTACTAAGTACCTATACACATCTTCGAAGTCAGAACAAGACTGTTGTAACTGTTTAAGTGTGTTATTGACTTCAATATCATTTGGGTGTGAAAGAGTGACAGTGTTATCTGAAGGTGACACTGGATTTAGAGCAAAGATTCTTTGTTCATTTTCATATTTGTATGCAAATGTGACTTGACATGTATTGCTGTGTACAATTGAATTGAGTGCTTTAATAGGTGTGTTTGCTATATTTTCTCTGGTGTCTGTGTCGTATACTCTTCGAGAGAGCCCGTCTGCATTTGAATTGTTGACCCCAGATTTGTGTTTGATGTCAAAATTGAATCCTTGTAGGAAAAGAGACCAACGCCCAAGTCTGCCATTCATATTTCGTATGTCATTTAGCCATTTTAATGCTATGTTGTCAGTGAAAACTGTAAATTTTGTGTTTGCAATGTATGGTCGAAACTGTTTGACTGCCTCAACTAAACTTAAACCTTCTTTTTCTGAAATGTGCCATTTCTTCTCATCTCTATGTAATTGTCTTCCACCATATGCAATGACATGTTCTCTACCTTCAATGTCTTTTTGTCCTAAAACATAACCAATAGCTGTGTCTGAAGCATCTGTTGAAATGATAAATTGCTTCTGAAAATCTGGGTAGACCAGTATTGGTGCAGAGGTCAGTTTTTGTTTTAATGCAATGAACGCATGATGTTGATCTGGACCCCATTGAAATTTGGTGTCTTTACGTGTCAGTGATGTAAGAGGTGTTACCATTTTTGCATATCCTTGTATGAACTTTCTATAATAATTGCAAACTCCCAAAAATGATTTGACTTGTTTTACACTTTTTGGTGTTGGGAATGAATCAATGGCTTGTGTTTTGTCTGGGTCAACCCTAATTCCATCTTTACCGATAATGTGGCCTAAATATTTGACTTCGCTACATGCAAAATTACATTTTGTAGGTTGAAGAGTGAGTTTGGCTTCTCTTAGTTTTATAAATACAAGTTCTAAATCCCTAAGGTGTTGTGAAAATGATTTAGAAAAAATGATGACATCGTCTATGTAGACCAATGCAGTAGTCCATAACAAACTTTGAAGGACTCTTGTCATTAAAGCTTGAAAAGAAATTGGACTGTTCATTAAACCAAAAGGTAGTCTTTTAAATTGATACACACCTTGATGTGTAATAAAGGCAGATTTATGTTTTGTGCTTTCATCCAGAGGAATTTGATAGAACCCACTTGCTAAATCTATGACTGAAAATATTTGGGCTTTTGCTTCACCTAGAGTATCTACTACATCTTCAAATCTAGGGAGAGGAAATGACATGCTTTGTGTAACCTTATTTAGCTTTCTATAGTCAATGGCCATTCTGTATAGTCCATTTTTCTTTTTGACCATAACTACAGGACTATGCCATGGTGAGGTTGATGGCTCTATGATATCATTTTCTAGCAAGTTTTTCGTATGTTTTTCTACCTCTTTTCTGATTTCTGGTGATTGCCTGTAAGGTGCACTAGCTATAGCTCTGTCTGTATTAGTTATGATGGTGTGATGATATTGGTTTGTTTGTCCTAACTCTGACAAATCTTTAGCAAAAATGTCTCTATTTCTCCCAATAAGTTGAAGTAACTTTGTTTTATTGTTTTCAGACAGCTCCGAGTTTTCTAAGGATATTCCTAAGTCTGTGGCTACCTTCTTGTAGTTTATGAAAACTTCTTCATCTTGAGAATTTAGAGCATTTATTGAAGCTGTTTTACAAGAATTTAGACTTGAGATTTGTGGACTGTTGTCTAGTTTGTAAGCATTAGCCACCACAATGTTCTTAGGAAGAAATATGGCTTGATTTGTAGGATTAAGCACTCTGAAAATTGCCCTTGATCTATGTACATTAACCAAGCATTTTGCTCCTACCAGTTTATTGTCTACTAGCCTATCGACTGGTTCAAGTAGAATGTTTTTACTTTCATCTAGATTTGAAAAATAAACTTTGATATTTTGTTCAGATCTAGGTTGAATTTTAGTTGAAGATAACACTCTGGCTTGTGAAATACAAACTTCATCTGATAAATTTTGAGGTGCTACTAAGTTTGCTTCTACTGCTCCTTTATATAAAGTTAGAGTTTTAGTGCTTAAATCTAACTTTGCATTATGCTCTTCAAGAAAGTCTAAGCCTAGAATGATTTTATTGTGTAGTCTTTCAAACACATGAAATCTATGTGGAATTTTGATTCCATTAAAGGAGACATTTAGGTCTACAGTACCCAAAACTCTATGTATTTCACCACATACACCTACAGCATTTTGACATGTAGAGTTGTTTACTATTTGAATGTTATAGTCAATGTCTTTGAGACATGACAGTGAAATACAGCTGAAACTTGCTCCGGAATCAACAAGAGAAAATACATGAAGATTACCTACTTTAACTAGAACCAAATTCTTTTCTAGTCCAACAGTGAATGAGTAGTTAGCAGTTTCTCCAGAAATTTGCCCTACAAAAAATTTACTGCAAATCTCCCTAGAACACTCCATTATCCCTTAATTTCTTAACAGATAAAACAAAAATTTTGTGTCACTGTATGCAGAAATTGACATGAGATAAGAAAAAGCGTGTAGTACTCACCAAATTCTGTCTGCCTAGAATGGTTCTCTCTGCGTAGGTTATTTTCTCAGATTCCTTCAGCTGTTTGGGGAACTCGCTTTACATCTGCTGAGGCACAGGGAACAACCTCATTTCTCCACCATCCTGTGACCGGGGTGCGTGCAGGGTCGGGGTGTGTGGGACTATCAAGGTCATTGTCTCCACACTAAGTCCTTTTACATATTAATACCTCCGATATCCCCAGATCACTTGTTAACCTAGGAATGTCTAGGTACATATACAAATACAGCTTGTACAGTTTCTAAGTTTATTCACTATTTACAAACTATATACACAATGTAACTGAAGTAACAAATACTAAGACATCATGGTCATTTCTAATGCGGTATGCTATATAAAATCCATCAGTACTCCTAGATGTATAATTCTAGACTGACTGTTAAACTTAGTGTCTTAAGGTGAAGTACCAAGTTAAGACTTCCTTTTTATCCATTTCATTAATCTAGATTTCTATGTAATTATGTCAACATGTTTGATTGACCCTAAAGTCCAAACATGTCAAATGTAGTTAATTTGATTGATCTGAGTAAAACTTGTTCTGGCATGAGGTAATTGTCTGTCACCTGGCAGCTTACCTGTGGCAGAGCAATTAACTTGTTTGATCACTAGGAGTATTAACATTTATCCAAATCTGAGTATAATTTGCCCTCAAGTTACATTATTCTAAAAGATGTATGAATAGGAAGTAAATAATTAAAACATATTACAGAATTTCCATAATATTGACTTAATAATTGTAAACTGAATTTAGACTTTCTTCTTATTTAACATCCTGAATTATATTTAGAATATGAATTTAAAAGAATTGTTGACAAATAAAAGATAATTAAATATATGCAAATTATGGATACATAATTTGCATCCCCTATACATTATATACTGGTCATATTTATGACAATGAAACCTTTGTTATTTTCCTCACCTTCTGGTTTATAACAATGAAACCTTTGTTATTTCCTCACCTTCTGATTTATAATAATGAAACCTTTGTTATTTCCTCACCTTCTGGTTTATAACAATGAAACATTTGTTATTTTCCTCATCTTCTGGTTTATAACAATGAAACCTTTGTTATTTCCTCACCTTCTGGTTTATAACAATGAAACCTTTGCTATTTCCTCACCTTCTGGTTTATAACAATGAAACCTTTGTTATTTCCTCACCTTCTGGTTTATAACAATAAAACCTTTGTTATTTCCTTCACAGACCATTTTTTTCAGTTCTATGATTTTCTCGACTCTGTCATCAATGAATTTTCTCTCGGCTTTGACTAATTTCTCTCTTTCTTCTGCAGTCTTATAGAAGAAACCAGAGTTCACTTCACTGAAAATAGGAATACAACTTACATGTAATCATACTATATAGAAACACAAAAACAGTTAAAAACATAAGATTTTGGTCTATTGATCCCCCCCCTCCCAAACTTTCTGGGGAAAACTCGAGAATGCAGAGTTTCAATCAATAAGAAAACATCAAAATTGGCAATAAATTACTTGAGAAAGATACATGCAGATACGGAATAAGTAGTGTTTGGAAACATTTTTTTTTGTCTTTAAAACACTAAGGCAGCATAAGACACGATTAAAGTGCATATTACAGTATCTTAAACATGTTAAAAGCAAAAAAATTTTCCTAATTCATGAATCTGACAAAGTAACTTTCATTCTTTGTCAATTTCTATTCAATTCCATGGGAAATTTTGAGCTTCTTTTCATTGTGAGTCACAGATCATATCAGAACTTTTGTTCAATTTAAAAATAAAAAAATTCAAAAATTGCACTCATCCTACCCCCATTGTCGAATGATATTATATGACTTACGTTTTTTCATATTCTAATGAAACGTTACATGTGAGGATGAAAGCATCTTCCGTGCGTTTTCTCATATCAGGATGTCTTGCACCGTGATCCATCACGATTCCTCGTACCAAGCTGTAAAGTTAAAAATAGTATTTTTACCTCCTGTTCACTAAAAATCTCTAATTTCCAACACTAAAGAGTGACTACTAGACAGACTTCTACTGGACAAAGGGATCCCTCCTTGCTCTGCGGTTGATACATGTATTTTCAGCATAACAACTTGTAAACTCTTTCTACATTTTTTTTTATTTCTCATCAAATTCTTATATTCTTTCTATATTTTTTTTTTATTTCTCATCGAATTCTTATATTCTTTCTACATTTTTTTAATTTCTCATCAAATTCTTATATACATGTATCTCGTTAGCCAGGTTAGAAATGGTTGTGTGGTAATTCACTTCTCAACTCTGGGGTTCAAGGATAGAATCCTATACCCAGCAAAGGGTCTTATATGGAAGGGCTAAGGTGGTTGGCCCCCCCCCCCCAGTCTCTGGTGGTTTTTCTCTGGGCACTCTGGTTTCCTCCTGCTCCATGGACCCCCTCATGCCAACACCTTAACCAGCATAGGATATTTACGTATTGTTATTAAGTTGTATAACTTGTTTATTAATAGTTGTAAAATAAATTAAATTATAAATTAAATTCTTACGTTGTATCCATGTCCGTTTTGTGCATCATTTCCATGATCTCCACCATGTGCAAGTCGATGGGTTCCTTGTCCTTCCTAATAGCCAAAACTGCATCCACTACATGCTGCAATTATTGTGTGAGAAGCTTGAGCAATAAGGCCACAAAAAGATGTGTTTTGCATGAATGCTGGACGTTTCGGTACAAGGACCTTTCGGTACAATAGAAAGACATTTCGGTACAAGTAGAGATGTTTCAGTACAATGTAAAAGACGTTTCGGTACAACAAAAAGACATACCAGTCATGTACATGTATGACGTAAGATCACCACTTATCAGAATATTCAGACACCTCGGCCCCTTTTATTTTTATTTCTTCAAAACGGAGAAGGTCAGAATATTTAAAAATCGGTTATCAACTAAATTCTAAAGACATCTCAGTCCCTTTTACTGCTTTATCTTTCAAAAATATACAAGGCACAGTATTGTCAACACTAGGGGAACATATTGATAATATCCACTTTAAACAGTCAAAAATTATCATGTACAAAAATAAAAATATGTACCGAAACGACCTAATACATGTACCGAAACGTCTTTGTACCATGTACCGAAACAACTTTTTTCTTTGTACCGAAACGTCCATGTACCGAAACGTCCTGCCTCCTTTTGCATGTCAAAAGGAATTGGGAAATCCAATATGACCCGTTGCGTAACTTTTTTTCTCTTTTGTTACTTACTCACTTGATTGTGGATAGCATTTTTACCCTATATTTATTTTCCTTCCATTTTGATCAAAATAATAATTCCTTGGGGTAAAAATTGCGTTCATCAGTTTTTCTTACATTTTAAAAGTTCTGTACACTGTAGAAATTTAACAGTCAGGCCTAAATATTTCGGTCACATGTTTAACAGCAAATACTGTTCAAATTTATCTTCACGACTTAGATACATGATAATCATTGTTTTCTTATGTACTTCACAGTTTTTTTTTTTTGGTCCAATTACAGATTTTTTTTTTCAAATGGAGAAATCAAAGACACTAATAATTTGCTTCGACTTTATACATGTAATTTCATGGACTGATCCTTTTTTTTGTGTGTGTGTGGGGGGGGGGGGGGATTATACGTGTAAATGTACTTTCAGCATGTTCAGACTATGATTTCTACATACATGTACTGTAGCTGTTTTCTATCCAATTAGATTGTACATGTATATAAACCTGTATGTAATATAATTTCATACCTCAGTAAGTAGGTCTGCCAGTTCGGCGTGTACTTTAGTTCTCAGTGAAGTGCGCGCCACCTGTATCAACATGTCTCTATCCACTTCACGGCTTACTTTACATTCCTCCAATACCTGTGAAATCACATGTACATACATTTATAATGTCAATATCATTTAATTTCCATTGTTATTATTAAGAAACGATGATTCTGATTGGCCGAGAAATTTTGTTGATACATGTACCTGTATCAACACAAAACGGAAGTATGCGCTTAGCAACGTCATTAGCAACACTATTTTAAAGCTGTAAATAAACGTTGAAAAGCGACGAAACAAATTGGTTGATCAAGGTATCAACACCAAAAATTGAGGGAAAACTTATGCATCTTGAGCTACGTGCACGGTGCAGTTTTCCCTTAATTTTTGGTGTTGATACCTCGATCAACCAAAAAAATATTACAATGATTCCTTAAATGAAAAACTCGTTACAGGATCGAAAGTTCTGAGAGTCAACAAACTGACTTTCAAGCAATAAGAGATCATACTGTTTATGTCATGTTTAATTACTTCAACAGAGGTTTGTATACATGTATATTGTTCATACATTGTTTATGTCTGTCAGGTTAACATTTTCATGTATTTTGACCAAGCATGAATGTAACGGGTAAAATAGTAAAACTTGATCGACGCTTTTAAATCCTTTACATGTATCATGCTCAACAAAATCCAAATGCAACATATTTGAAATCGGAACAGTACTATTTTATCAAAATACAAGAAATTCAAAATCATTTTGCATATGCTTCAGATTTTATGACATTTCTTAGGGTGTAGGTATTCCTTTTTGTAACTCAACCTATTTTTTATCAAGTCTCAGGTTTCAAAATAAAGAGATTGTACTCCCGAAATGCGAGTGGATTTTGGAGATTGCGAGTCAAAAAATAAATCACTGGAAAAAAAATTTAATAGGAAAATCTATTTTGTTTCATGATCTCCACATGAGTTTTCAAATTCGTTTTTAATCTTGAATTCTATAATTTGTGGACCCTATTGGCGTTAAGTAAACGCTTGAAATATCTACTATGTACATGTACAAAGTCATTCTATACATAAATCTTTTCAATGCTGTGATTCCTGAAACCATGGAAACTTTCATATTCATCAGATCCAAACATTTTTCTCAATTTTGAATTTAGCTTGTAGATTTTGGATTTTAACCTGTGGAAATTTCTTCCAAAACCTTATTTTAGCTTGTGGCAGTAAAGTTAATTTCAAGGCCAGAAGTCTTTTCCTGAGTCTCATGACAGTTCAAAGCACCATTCTTACCTGTAGAGCTTTAGCTTTAGCCAGATCAAAACCTTCAGTAATAAGCCTGGGGTGTAATCCCTGAAAAAGAAAATGTACATTTGATATGTTTTTACAGACACTTCATCAAATATGTGTAAATACATGTACGCCTTGTTTATTTCTTTTTCAGCTCATTTACATCATTTTGACAGAATTTTTTCAGTAATTTTGAAATAGAACCTAGTACAAAGAAAAGCGACATTTTCGCATTATATTTTGACTGTTTATGTTTCTTCATTATGGAGTAGAAAATCAGAAATAGCCAGTGTGTTTTTTCACATAAAAGTACATGTATGTAAATCCAACTTCAGGTAAAATATTTGGTGCCAATGGAATGGCCATGCCATATGGAATGATGGAATGCTCATCTTAGACAGGAAAGCTGTAGCATTAACCAAGTAAACCATTCAAAAGTTATGAAAAAATCTGAGTTTTTTTACTGTCAGACTGGCGGACAGACAGTCACAGACTGACAGGGATTAAATTGTCAATGCTTTCTAACTAAATGGTAGAAATATTAGATTTTCAACTTTACCTCTGACACATAAAGATCAGCCTGTTTGAGTAATTCTCCGATGATCAGAACGTTTGAGGTAGTGCCGTCACCGGTAATATCATCTTGTGCCGTGGCCACCCTGGCAATAAGGGATGCCGTCGGGTGCTGGATTTGCTGGTATAATAAAGATCAGAAACATATGAAACTTATACAATTGATACATGTACATGTAAAAATTATCAATAGACCTTCTTCACATTACCGGTAGACTTGCATTTTAGACACTCTAAGACCTGACATCACAACTTTTGACATTATTTCTAATTGTGACATGTAAAATTATCAATAGACCTTCTTCACATTACCGGTACACTTGCATTCTAGACACTCCAAGACCAGATGTCACTACTTTTGATGTTGCTTCTAACTGTGATGTCATAATTCAGATACGACGTCACAGCTAAAAGTTACGTCAAATATTGTGATGTCAGGTCTGAGGATGTGTAAAATACAAGTCAACTGAAGAAATGTGAAAATCGTCTATTAGGTGTTAAACTTCAATAAATATTAATAAATAACTTTGTTTCTGTAAAGACCTGATATGAAATGTACATGTATATCAATTTCTGTTTTGCATCATGTATTGTAAATCAATTTCCTATATCCAAACCGTTTCATGTAACAGCACATGTCAATCTTTGGTTAACTATTTACATGATGTTTCATGATGTAACAGCACATTTCTACAACATATTCATGGTATTTGGTTAATTTAACATTTCATGTAACCATGGTAACAGCACAAATTTACCATATTTACCTATCTTTGAGTGACTTACCATTTCATGCAACAGCACATTTCCATCTTTGGTTAACTTGATGTCCCCAGAACCTGAAACCAACCTACAAACAAATTCAAAACATACCATTATACAAAAAATATGCGATAAAGCTTCTGAAATCATCATGTTTGTGTCAAATTCATAGCGATAATAGCAGAAGTTTTATTAATACCTTCTAAAATAAACACCACTAATGACGGTGTGGCCGGATTGCAAAGTAAGTTTTTGTCACCAACTGGGTCAAGGTCATAGGTCACATATTACAGAATAAATTGAGGCAACCTACCTGTATAATTAATGTTTCTATTGTGTATATAGTTCCTACAATTTTACTTCAACCAGAAACATAACCAAAATCTTCAACTAGGTCAAAGTCCAAGGTCAAGGTCACTAGGTCGAATGTTACTGCATAAATTGAAAGGTATTGGCACAGGCAACCTACATGTATAATAAGTTTATATTGCATACAGTTCCTTAGATTTTGCTTCAACCATGTCAACCAGAAACTTTAACCAAAATCTTCAACTAGGTCAAAGTCCAAGGTCACTAGGTCAAATTTTACCGCATAAATAGAAAGGTCTTGTCATAGGCAACCAATATGTGTAATATAAAGTTCCTACTGCATACAGTTCCTTAGATTTTGCTTCAACCAGAAACTGTAACCAAAATGTTGACGGCAGGTGGACGGACATTGTCAATTCATAGACCGGAATTGCATTGTAATCTGGCAAATTAAACTTGAATATTGGAAACTTGGAGAGAACTTGATCCCAAAAAAATTAAACTTGAAATTTGGGATCAAGTTATCTTTAAGGTCTTAAGGAAGTCAGGGACTCCCCCTCCCCTTCAGTGCATAGTATTGGACAGGGCTGTATGGCATGTTTATAGCAAAAGTTTGTTAATTGGTTAAAGAGGCTGGGAAAACTTCAGATTGAGCTATTATAGTTAAATCGGACTGTAATAGCTCAATGTACAGACAGGTCCGGGTGTAATCGGGAAAAAACAAAAAACACAGTGCAGAAAAAATCAGAATACGCAGTGTTTTTCAGGTGTTTTTACCTGAGCCATCCTAGAGCGACTTTACCTGTAGTAGGGTGTTATTGGGGATGTTTATTACCTGAGCTGATTAACAACTCCCCTCACCTATATAGGACATACAGATGTATTGTCACCTTTCTAAGGAAGAATTTTTATTGTTAAAAAGTAATTCATGCATTCAGTAGAAATTAAAAAAAAAAAACAAACAAACAAACAAACAAACAAAAAAACCAAGTTATCATTTTTGTTTCATATTTTGAACAAAAAAAAAACAAAAACAAAAAAAAAGTTATCATTTATTTTTTCATATTTTGAATTTAAGTGATCCCAATTTTTATTATTTCATTATTCATATTTTTAAAAATTATATTCATATTTATTATATTATTCGAATTAAAGTTATCCTTATTCATAATTTTCTAAATTAAATAAAAAGTGTATGGGTAAGTAGAAATAAAATAGAAATCATATATTTACAAACTTATCATTTTGATTTTATCTATAAATTTCTTTAAAGGGAAGAAAAAACCATAGAGTAACTGGAAATAGAACAAAAATTTCATTCTTACATATACATATAAATCATTTTGATTTGTTTACAGTTTACCAATTTAACTATCTGACTATATACAGAAAGTTTATAGATCAACTCCGTCTTTGCATACGTGTTTGGTGCCTGGCATCTTTCCTACGGACTTTAAAATTCTAGGTTTAAACATTTTATTGAAAGAAATATTTGTGATTTTGCGGTCATGTTTGTGTGACGTCATCTTACAGTGAGGAGGTTGTTTTACACCACATTTGTACGTTCTTCGAGACCTCTAGGTAACTGGAGAAGTGAGAGGGTTGTGCCCACGTAATCCAGGATAACCACACCGTCTGCTATTTACTTGGCAGATGGCCGTCCTAAGTCGGCACCGGTTGCCCATTGGTCTCGTTGGTTTATGTGTAGTCTTTTATGTTTCTATGTTGTGAGTTGGTGTTCCTTGTCCATTTTGCGTCTCTTTCTGTGGGTATCTGTTCTGTGTTTTTTTGCATGGGTGTTTTGGGATTTTGCTGTGGGTGCTGCAACCTAGTGTTGTTGGAGATCCCCTCCTTTCTTTTATGTTCGGCCATGGACTCCGACCTCCTAATTTTCAAAGAAGTCGGTATTTGAGCTCCTCTTGTTTCTCTAATTTATCATATTTATTTTATTTAGGCCTGGACACCACCACACGCTATAATTTTTCACCGACGAGACGTACGTTTTTTATGAGAAAAAAATCCGTCATGCCTAGTTTACGATCGCTGGTTAATTTCCGATCGCATGTTACTATCGATCTATCTATTTATCTAAGGAAATAACATTGTCCTGTAAATCCGTCTTTAAAATAAAACATGCTCCAACGTACAATCAGCGCGCCATGACAAGTCATTTTACGGCAACGTCTAATCTGCGAGTATAAGGTGTACGATAGAATAGAATGCTTTCTTAAAGACTTTATTCACGGACTGTAAATAATATTCTAAGGAATTCTAAAGATATTGTTCACGTTGACGATTCAGCTCGAGCTATTGGCCACTTGTCGGTGAAAAGATGAAAATTAGATGTAAAAGGCTCTGTTCGCGTGTGCAATACATTTTTATTTACTTTTTATGAAAAGTTACTAATCACTTTTCTTTTCCGTCCTCTATTCTATTCGTTTTACTTTATCTTTATTTATTTCTTTTTTTATTCGTCGTACCCCAAATAAGTTGAAATTTAAAAATTAAGAGAGTGAATATTAAGAGAGAGAGAGACAGAGGGGGGAGGGGGGGGGGTGAACTATACGGAATGCCATATCATCAAAATTGACAATAAAATATCCCCTATAGTAATGACTTATTCCATACCAAAAAAAAAAAAAAAAAAAAAAAAAACCCAAAGATATCCCCGACTCACAACACTGTCTACTGTATTATAATTCTAAAAACGGTAATATGGGCCATTGATTTTCTTTTAAAAAAAAGGGGGGGGGGGGGGGGTTCGTGCGGGCGCGGTAATGCGATTATATTTTACAGGTATGCAGGTACAGTAATCTTCTATCTTCTGGCAGAGGGGTTGACAATCAACTTGTTTTTCACACCTTTTTGGCTGACTGCGCAGAGTATAACGACTGTCCTTTGCTTTACTGTTTTGATCATTTTATATATGTCTTTAAAATTAATTAGAAAAAAAGCCCCCTACGGCATTGCCGGTAGGGGACTAACAAAAAAAAGGGGGGGGTAGCTAAGTTTACAATTGCTTTTGAATAAGGGTGTTCAGGTCTACGTGTTGTAATGGAAATAATTTGGTAATCGCTGTTATCTATGTACTTTGAGAAAGACAACAAAATTAAACTATTAGGTCCTAAGAAGCCCCCCCCCCCCCCAATCTTAGGACCTAATCGTTTAATTTTGTAGAGTCTTGTAGTCTTTTGTAGAGTTCTTGAAATCTTCCAATAAAATGTCGGACATTTAGGGATTTTTATATGTCCAAATAAAAGATATAACGTGCGATTTTTTTTTATCAGCAAATCCGCTAAAACCAATACATTCCACGAACTCTGCTTCTACATTTACAACACTAAAAAAAATCTTACTGTTCCGCCGTTTTAGGCCTGGCCACTCCTCGACTCCGCCACCTTCTTACTTTTTTTTTTGGAGGGAAGGTAGACTGCGACTTTGTTCTTAGATTAAAAAAATATATCGAAAAAACAAAATTACCGGCCCGAAGCGCCGACGTAATATTCGCTATTTTATCATAAAAAAATATTATGAAAAAAAAAATGTAATTGCAGAAATATTTAGATGCCGCAAATACATTTCACGTAACTCTCTCTTTCATTCCCTAATTTTTTACAAAAAAAAGCAAGGGTAAAGTGTTGGGGGGATTGTCTATTTATCATGTTTATTTAGGCTATATATAATTCATAAAAAACATATTTTTTGCCCCAAAATACCAATTAAATTAACAGAGGATACTTCAAATACATATGACGTACATGGTCAAGCTATGATATACCCAGGAACACTTTAGAATATAAGTAATAACGACACATTTCATAGCAATAAGGATTTTCCAGAAATCAGCGGTTTTTGAATAAAAACTGAGATTTTCTACCCAAAATAGCAAGATTATCAAAGAAATCTCTTCTAACTCATTAAACTTGATCACTTTTATGCCACCCGATTATATGAAACCTCGCCAGCTTTGATTGAATAAAATATATAGATTTAAGACGATTTTCACAGAAATAAGTGAATTTTGCACATAAATTAGGTTTTTGCCCCAAAATATCAATTAAATTAACAGAGGATATTTCAAATGCATATGACTTACAAGGACAAACTATGATATACCCAGGAACTCTTTTGAATATAAATAATAGCGTCTGATTTCATAGTAATAAGGATTTTCCAGAAATTAGCGATTTTTAAATAAAAATCGAGATTTTCCACCCAAAATAGCAAGATAATCAGAGAAATCTCTTCTTACTCATTAAACTTGATCACATTTATGCCATCCAATTATATGAAACCTCTCCAGTGTTGATTAAATAAAAAATATGAATTTAAAAAAATATTCACAGAAATAAGTGAATTTTTCACATAAATAAGGTTTTTTGCCCCAAAATAAGATATAAATTAAATTTCAGTTATCAAATAACATTCCTATCCATTTTTAATAAGAAACAGCATAATATCAAAGCTAAAATATATATATTTAGGCAAATTAAAAGAGCTAGTACTTATTTTCTCAAAATAAGTGGTTTTTGCATAAAAAATGCTTATTTTACCCAAAAAATGATGGTTCTCATTAATTATTACATTTTATTTCACAATCATCTGACAAGATGATTACTTTCTATAATGATAATAGCTTTAAATGTATAGTTTTAGCAAAGAAAATGAATTAATAAAATTTTTCCAGAAATCTGTAATTTTTAGACAAAAAACAGGCATTTTGCCCCAAAATTAAGTAGAAAATATACCTTTTATGTTTCATACATGTAATTTATGAGTGAACCTAAATAATTACAGTTCAAAATACATTCCTGCTATCATTTCAAGAACTTCTATAGATTCAATAAATATTCTCCAGAAATCAGCTATTTTTAAATGAAAAAATACGTTTTTTCCCCAAAAACACTTTGATTTTGAATGAAATGTTAGTAAAACATATATAACCTGATAGAGTGTGAAAAGTTACACTAGAAAATAGCTTTCAATCATTGCCTTCATAACAAATAAGGGTTCTTTTAATAAATATACAGAAATCTGAGATTTCTGATTGAAAATACAGGTTTCTGTATAAAATAATTAATTTCGAGGATTTTGCAAAAAAATAAGAATATAAAATATATGTCATTTGAAAGAGGAGACTTTAAAGATGTTTTTTAAATCATCATTGAACGATCATATGCAATATTGAGGAGCTGAGAAACAGGAATAAATTAAAATTTCCTCAAATTTCTGTGAATTTTGGCAAAAATTCTACTTTTTTACCCCAAAACACACAGTAAAAATAGGAATTGGAACTTGCAACTTATTTCATCTGAAAGAGCATCAAAAATACTATATATTAACACTTTTCAATTTTTAAAAACATCAACCATATAAAAGTTATAATTTTTTTCCTATTTTCAGTGATTTTTGACTAAAAAAACATGTTTTTCCCAAAAAACACCACTTTTGCAATGGAAATTTCCATGAGACAAATTTTTATCTGAAAGAGCGCAAAAAATGCTACAAAGTTAGGCCGGTTTTGGAGGATCAAGGGGGGGGGTGCACCCAACCCAGTGATACATCCCAGACTATATTTAGACGGGAAATTAAAAGATGATAAAGTCTACGGTGTCGTTTTTCTAGGGACCAATCTTGTAAAACTAATAAGATTGTTTAAAAAAAGAAGGGAGGAGATCTCCAACAGGACCCCGTTGCAGCATCAACAGTAAAACACCAAAACACCCGATGCAAAAACACAAAAGACGAGTACAGCACGAGACGGAAAAGAGACACACGACATGTTAACATCAAACACAAAAGACTACACATAAACCGACGAGACCAATGGGTAACCGGTGCCGACTTTGGACGGCCATCTGTCACGCAAGTAGCAAATGGTGTGGTTATCCTGGATTACGTGCGCACAACCCTCTCACTTCTCCAATTACCCAGAGGTCTCGAAGAACGTACAATTGTGGTGTAAAACAACCTCCTCACTGTAAGATGACATCATACAAACAAGACCGCGAAACGCAGAGGCCCCATAGACACAGATGAATATGTAAATGGATATAAAAAGAGGGCATGCGTAATACAGTCCGTGCTCTGCCGGCTGTAGCTAGCTCATGTATGTAATCACCCGAGGAGTCCGACTGACATTCAGAGAGGACAGGTGGTCGGGGCCCTGTCTTCTCTAAAGAGGTTTGGACAGGGCTCGTCATGGAGTCCCGTCGTCACAGTCAGTCAGAGTGCAAGTCTCAAGGATGCGCTTGTACAAGACTGTAGATTGGTCAAGTACCAAGCCTAGTGTCCGTCTGGTGACATTAGGATCATACCCACGGTATAAAAGGCGTTTGATGATTCTGACGCATTTTCGATGGAAAGACATAAATACCGCGCTGTGTTTATTGATTTATACCTGGTTCCAGGTGTTAAATGTCTTGTAGTCCACAGCAAGCTTGTATTTACCAGAGAAACGGCTTTTGTGGCTTCTACCTGTACTACTCACGTACGTTAATCTCATTTTCCGTCTTACTTTAAACATGTAGGCCGTAATTTTCCTTCATGAAACGTGTTACATTATCAAAATACATGTGTACATTGTACATACCCCGTGCTACGAGAAAACGTTTACATGTATTGCTTGATTCACGTCATACCGTCACGTGTCATAAGTTTATCGCGTAACGATATAAATGTTGTTGTCAGTCAAAAAAAAAAAATCTGACTGTTACAGGAGCGCAAAATAATTTACCCATCTTTAGTATTTATGAAAAATAATCGTGACGGTTTTTACTTAAAATCTGGGAGAACTTGATATACAAACACTTTATGACTGTTTAAACGACATAAAATATATATCAAACTCCAATACCCCGGCCATAATTGTGAGGACTCTAAAATTTATAATTCCCGTGTTTTATCTAGTTCATAATCTGAGGCGTGGGAAATCATTGTCTGGAGAAGTCACCTAAGCTAAACAGATAATCGGATTAACGCAGGGTATATGTTGTTTGCACAGGCAGCGTTACCGGCTGAAAGTATTGGACAAATTCATGAGAGGGGGGGGGACACCGACCCTGAAATCGATTCTTTGACATGTTTGAAAAATATGTTTCATTTCTTAAAAAGCTTTTCTTTAATTGAATGAAATTTTGTATAATTACAAAGTACAATAATTTTTTTTATAATCATTGTTTTGTTTTTATGTATATTATTTTCTTTCAGATATCCATATGTAAAAAAAAAAAATAAACAGAAAAATAAAAGAAAAAAAAAAGATAATTATGTATAATTATACACTAATTTTATCTTATATTTTAGCATGTTTTAATTTCAGTTTTGGAATGTTCAATATGTGAAAAAAAAAAAAAAAGAAAAAGATAATTATGTATATAAGAAAGAAAAAAATGTATAATTATAAAATAATTTTATCTTATATTTTAGCATGTTTTAATTTCAGTTTTTGAATGTCCAATAACAAACTTCAATTTATTATAAAATTAGTGGATATTATAAAGTTTAAATTATGAAATTAAAATACTCTTTTATACATGTTAAAACTTCAAGTGTTTATTAAGTTTTGAAAAATAAACAGAAAACAGCCTTCATACATGTAATGGTATCTAATATTTCCTTCTAGTATAAATGCCACTACCTGGCCTTTTGTCAGGGTAACTTCCACACCTGAGCGATTTTCACACCTTCCATCAGAGGGGCATATAGCAGCTACAGAGGGGGATGAAAGTGACAGAGGGGGAATACAATAACACTGTGTTTTCTGATTTACCTGTAGAAAACACCTGAAATAAATACACTGCGTTTTTTGTTTTTTCCCGATTACACCCGGACCTGTCTGTAGCTATCAGAAAGCACTTTTTTCTTTTAAAAAAAATGAAATTTTGTCATTCTTCAATTTTGTTTACAAGACACACTTGTACTGCTAAAATACCACATCTTTTGTAAAGAAACCCTGGAAGAAATACTTATAGGCACAGAGAAAATAAACCTCAAAATTTTAATATTTTTAAAATTTGATTGCTCATCATTGATCCATATTTCATTACAACTGTCTTGCCAAATGTCATAGTTTATGAAGTACAAATGGAATCAGTGACTGTTTTTCCCAAAATTCTGATTTTAATGACATTTTGTACTGCAAAATTTTAGTTTCAAGTAGCACGGATCTAGCTATTATAGTCAGATCGAACTATTATAGCTTGATCTGAAGTTTTCCCCAGCCTGTTAAAACCACAACATGCACAAGGAGTCTCCACAATCCAGCACTTTTCGCAAAGCTACACACAAAGCATTTGACACCTGCATGACACTGTTCAAAAAGTGAAGCAGGGGAGGGGGGGAGGAGGCAAAAGGCAAGGACACCCCCCCCCCCCTTTTTTTCAAAGGTCCATTTTCATGCGCCCTTGTATTACAAAATTACACTTAATAAATACAAAACGTTATAAATCAATTAATTATATGTAAGTTTTCTATTCAGTAAATGCGTTGGTGATCATTCAAACTTGCACGCACGTGTTTCGACGTTCGAGAACCTTCGGTCCATGGGCTTAACAACTCACAAGTTGAACGCTTAAACTTACATTTTGAGTGTTCCTTTGGGGCCAAGATTTGACTTAAGAACATCCTGAAGACCTTTTGCCGCACTAATATTCACGGCAAGAGCCTGGGCGGCTCTAGCAACCTCGGCTTTGGGGTTAAGTGACTTCACGGCAGACATGTTTGTTGCATTCCCAATTTCTCAGGGAGCGGTCATTATTTTATTCCATGTGAAGATTTTATATATGACAAATATGGATAATGACCATATCCCTGTATACAGCACAAAATCGATAATTCAAAAATCGGAAACCGAAGGCATACAAAATCAGGACAAAACAGGAACCAAAGCAAAAAAACAAAAACCTCCACCGTATGAAAAGAAGCGAACTCCCGATATGGGAGTGAGACATGTTTTGAGAAGATATGTTTCTTCACTCCTAGAGAGTACCTTCTTAGGTTCATTCTAGTTTACAAGAGAACATCACAATCATGTGTACCTCAAAGTGATTAGAATGGAAATTACGATTCATCTTTAGATAATGAACACTTTTACATTTTTTTCTGGAAAATTGAACTGAACAAGGACCAAGGGAGGGGTTGGGGGTTTCGCTCCGATTGCTTGATTAAGTTTTACTGATTGTACATAATCATATATCTGATCAGATATATCTGATCGATGAATTTTATTGAAAAAAAAATATTAGGCCTATTTGAAGAAAAACAATTCAGTACACATTTACATTGTATCTATCGATGTAAACGCATTTCTACTAATTATATTACTAAAATGAACACCCCTTTTACTGGGTTTAAGCCCCCAGTAACATTCAGTGAAAACGGACAGATAGATGTAAATAGGTAGTTAAACCTTTCTCACAACTAACTGTTCAAATAGATACTAATACCCATGCATTTTAGTATTTTAGAAAGTTTTTCTTACGCATTTTTAATTTTTAATTTGATTAACACATAATAGATATGCCTATAAGGTATCTCTTGTTATATTATCATAATCTACTATTAAAACATGATGTCACTTGTTTTAATGTAAACATGAAAATTTTATCAAACCCCACAGTTTTACATCCCATTGGGGTGGTACTCCAAGCAGTGGAGGAATTTATAAAAAGAAAGAAAGAAGAAATGAAGACATGTCAAATCTAAGTCAAAGCTGATAATTAATTCAATTAATGATATGCTTATTGGAATGTTTTTTGCAGCAATTCTACAATAAATGATGGGTCCCTGTAAAGTGCGAAACGAAACAAAAACGAAACGAAACGAAACAAATCGAAACGAAACGAAACGAAACAAATCGAAACGAAACAGATCGAAACGAAACAGATCGAAATGAAACGAAACAGATCGAAACGAAACGAAACAAAACATAAAACTTAAAGAAAATGAGAAAAAGAGGAAAAATCTCCGAAAACGACTATTTCACGACTAGATCTTATTGAAGGGTTAGGGGGTACCACTCTCCTCCTGCCGCCTCCCCCCTCCCCATGGGGGGAGGGGGTCTTGGGCGGTCAAGACAAATGTTTAAACTTTAAAGAGTAAATTGGTGCAATAGTGAAGTTATTCGGGTTATTTCCTTTTTTAAACCTTGAAAAAAGAAATAGACCTGTTTAGATGAAAAACTAAGGTGAGCGAAGCGAGCCTGAAGTATTTGAAAAATGAATTGAAAATTGCGGCGAGCGAAGCGATCGGGAAAATTTTTTAAGGTATATATAGATGAATTTCGTGGTAATTTTTAAAATTGAGATTATGTACATGAACGCATAAGAGCAAGATTATTTATATTAAAAGTGATTTCCTAATTTTTTGGGGTTACTGTTACCCTCCCAATCATCTGTCCCTCCTCTCGCCCCCTTTCCACTCCTCCCGCCCCCTTCTTCCCTCCTCCCGCCCCCTTTCTCTCCCCTCCCTTTGTCCCTGTCCACCCCCTCATTATTGCCTTCAACCGTTAGTTCTTGTGGCTGGAGGGTTTTTTAAGGTATACAATGTACAATAGGGCATTTTTCCATGCCTGGTAAGGTACTATAAACTATATATTTTCTGAAAGGTAATGATGCCCACTGCTCAAAAATAATAATTTTGGGGTCAGAAAAATAAAGGGGAATAACTGGTGAAGCATTTAAATCGTCTATTTTCTCTATATAACCTATGCAAAATGACAAAGTTGTACAAGAGTTTTCCCCTTTGATTTTTAAGACCTAGGAGTCTTATATCTGTACTCAGGGCATCATTACCTTTCAGAAAATATATAGTTTATAGTACCTTACCAGGCATAAAATTTACCATACTTTACAATGGAGATGAATAAAACGCTATGTAAAATGACTCTATTGTACAACGGATACCTTAAAGAATCAAAGTTGACGATTAAAACATAATATATACGGTATTATAGCACAATTGCATTTTAAAGGAGAGTGATTGGGATGAATAACCTCGTCACAGACGGAAAAATATTATTTAGCAGGGAGGAGTCTAGCGTAGAGGAAACGGAAATGTTCCGTTATGTGTATTTGAAAATTTTAACAATTAAAAACTGGGGGGGGGGGGGTGAATTGCGTTTGATAAAGGATAAGATTTTTTTTTCCTGAAATGTGCCCCCACCCCGTTTTATGATCTCATTACGGTGTCATAGCGTCCCCTCCCTTTCATTCCTCTTAAATACATGGATGGCATTTGACATTTACTTTTTTTAATTGTCAACTTTGACTCTTTCAAGAAACCCTCTCGGCACTAGTTACAAATGTAGATCTCTTGGATTAAGGCAATATTACATGCTGATCTTGTCTTGAAATAATCGTTTTCGGCGATTTTTCCTCTTTTTCTCATTTTCTTTAAGTTTTATGTTTTGTTTTGTTTCGTTTCGTTTCGATCTGTTTCGTTTCGTTTCGATCTGTTTCGTTTCGTTTTGTTTCGTTTCGTTTCGATCTGTTTCGTTTCGTTTCGTTTTTGTTTCGTTTCGCACTTTTCAGGGACCCTTAAATGATTACTGATATAAACATTAAGATAAACATTAAACTAGAAAGGTTTCTTGTTGCGGTTGCAACAAGAGTGTCTTCCTCCTATACAATTTTTGGTTTGGAAATATGAAGGACGTCACATTACATGTATTTATATTATATACATGTATTTAAGTTTTCAAATAGCAGTAACATTAAATTTTCAAACCGATAATTGTTGGTGAGCAACCATTTGATTTGGGGAGGGGGGGGGGGCAGGAATTCTATTGCCAGCCAGTAAAATTTTTTCAGCAATTTTCTGAGCAGGCCATTTTTTTCAGCCATTACCAGAGTCGGAGAAAAATTTTCGCCGGTTCTTCGGGCCGGATTTAAACAAATTGTCAAATGTTGTGAATGTCTGTGTAAGTTAAACTCCCCGCTGTTACAGAGTATGAGTTAATAACCGTTCCTTCAGATGTCTCTTTGCAATTAGCGAATTTCAGACAGATTGTATCAAGCGCGGTTCCAGAGGGGGGGGTTGGGGGGGGGGGGTGGGGGGGGGTTGGGGTTGGGGGGGGGGTTGGGGGGGGGTCCGGACCCCCCCTGGAATTTTCGAAACATTGCTAAATTTTCGTTATTAATATGCATATTTCATAAGATTAAGTCCAAATTCCCCTTTTGTTGTCATAATATTTGAAAAATATATCATGAATTTGTATTAGAAATCTTTCATTTTGATAATATTTTGACGTCAGTATTTCAAAAAAAATTCTTGCTCGCTTCCGCTCGCCAGAATTTATTACATACATGTACGTTAATTATTTTCAAATGATGTTGTGCTTTCCTATATATACAACACATATATATTACACCTAGGTCAATAAACAAGGGCACTTAGGAAACGAACAGAAACTGAAAAAGACACGAATAGTGGATTTAATTCCAATTCTTGGAAGAAAAATTTCGCTGGCTCGCTATCGCTCGCCATTTGTTGTATTTACATATTAGAACTGACAATCAATTACTATGATGTGAAAATTCATTATTAGAGACAGAACTGACAATCAGCAATCAATAACTTTATTTTCTTGCGTTTGGGTTTTAGCTTTTTTTTTTCTTTTTCTTTTTCTTTTTTTTCTTTTTTTTTGCTCTTCAAAAAAATCCGGACTTTAGGACCCCCCCTGAAAAAAAATTCTGGATCCGCCCATGTTGTATGATGTTTAAATAGAACCTTTTCTAGATTTTTGTGCCTATGCGTATTAGGTCTCTGGTAGATACAGCTATGTGAACAGTTTGTATTTATATTAATTAATTTTTTGACTTTAAATTGTCTGGCACAAAGGGCCAGCAAAAATTTCCATATCATGCAATGTATCCTTACTTTTGCATGGTCCGGGAAAAAAAAAATTGCCGGCCCTTCAGAGCCGGGATTTTTTTTTTTTGCAAATTCTTCCTGCCCCCTTCCCCCATAAAAAAGGCGAGCTCGTAGCTGTAGAACCAATTTTCTTGAGAAGAGAAATGGTAATAACAAGTTACGTTCAATATATATATATAAATACCATGAGGTTCTCGCTGTGCAGGTTCAAATTTGGACCCCCCCCCCTTCCCTTTTTTCAAAGTTTATTTTGAATTTCCATCATGGCGACATCGTTCAATATAAACAGAACTGTTTTCGAAAAACGAGGGGAGGGAAGAATGTTGGAGAAATTGTTCATCAATTTGTAAATAAACCAACCGAAAATTATGTTCGAACGTTTGCTAGAATTAGAAATTAAACTTGATGTTCAAAATATAGTTATTGAAGTTTAGAAACAGGTTTGTAGGTTAGAAATCGGAATCAAACTACCACTTTTTGTGTGTAAATTCTGGTTTGTATCTGATCTCTTCTAAATTAATCAACTGTTTTAAAATCAAATTGTGTATATCGAAATGTATTTATGAAATGTATATTCATCATTGCCGTGAAATCGGAATTTGAAAATCTCAACACTGCTTTTCTCGAGTCGGACTCGGACTACCAATTTTAGTGTGCGCCCGATCTGTTGGCGTGAAGGTGTATCGAAATACCCAACTCAAAATTTCGATGCTCATATCTTTTCAACAGTAAGAGATAGGAAAAATCAGAAAGACTAAATAAGACAGATATATGGATAAAAATAATAATATTGAAATTTTTAGGAAACTTCATAAGCTTAATTTTTGTTTACTATTATAAGCAAAAAAAGTGTCTTCCTCCTATGAACTTCTGAATTTGGAAATATGAAGGACGGTGAAGGACGTCATCGTAATAAATCGTTACAGTGTGCATCTAGCATTTCATATCTTGCATGGCTGTCGACTTTCAAAAAGAATGGAAATTGTAGATAGCAAAATACGAGATATTTAAGCTTACAAATAGCAAAACATGAAATTTTCGGTCCTTTTGAGTAATTCGACGCTCCCGTCAAATATTTGAATCTACTAAAAAACATGATAAAAAAATAACAGATACCAAAAATAAAAAAGACCAATCTAGCTTTTACTCCAAACGTAACGTTGGAGAACTTTCATTGTCCTAGCTTACAGGGTTCTTGAGAAATCGCTGATCCAATTTTCCACGGTTACGAAAACAATAGGTCTTCCGACGGAAGTCGGAAGACCTAATTAAAGACCAGGCTTGGAGGTTATAAGTCCCCTCCTTTGTTTTATGATACTTTAATGGGTTATCCTAAAGGTAATTACGTTATCGATATGTACAATGTGCAATTGAAATGTGATGTTCTGTAACTGTGATAACTATAATGATTATGATTTCAAGATACTTCTGTGATACAACAAGATTATTGTGATAATATAATTGACCATCAAATCATGACATGCACGTTTTACAGTTAAATCCTTTGTTTTCTGTAGATCCTGATAATTAAGTGTAATGTGTGTCATTGCTGTGACGTATATTGCCTGAATAAAACTGAATTGAATTGAATAGATTAAAATGTAGATAGTTTATTTAGCAATTCAATCATAGAGAAAATTGCCGACACTTTTGAAGCCCCTTAATTTCCCGAAACTTGAAACGTGGAACGATCATTTATTTTTAGTTCGTTTGGTGATTTTCACACAAACCATGTATGATGTCGGGATCATCAATACATAACAAAGTATTCGACTGCATCTAATAATTATGAAAATATGACAACTTGAAGTAAAGTTAGATAGGATTAATTTAGGCTGATTTACTTGTAAACTTCGTTCTAGTGTTGATAATTTGAACTATCATAATTATTTTATCATGTTAAAATAATTTATTAGATTCAACCAAAGAATCCTACATCAATTGTTGGGTTCTCATCACTATCATTTCCCTTTTGCGACACTCTGATTAAAACCACCCCCACCCCCCTTCTCCTTCGTCGTCAGATTAAAACCAGCCCCCCCCCCCCCCCTTCTCCTTCGTCGTCAGGGTCCATGACGACGAAGGAGAAGGGGGGCTGCTTTTAATCAGACTGTTTGCAAGATGAGAGGGGAAGGTTAATTTGGTGATGTGGGTGGGGTTGGGTATGTGGGATTGACTTAAATAGGGCGATTTCCAGACGGAAAATAGTCAAAGGTTCAAAAACTACCCGATGAAATGATGTAGTTTTGTATTGAAATTTGTATATACAATATTGTAGATGTTGTCCATGATTTCTTCTTTTCCTTTCAAAAGTTCATCGATAGATATAGGGGAAGATATGCCGATAGATTATTTGATTACGAAGATACACCTTTGTTCTTGTTGTTCTTGGAATTTTTGACAATAAAGAATCTTCGTTTGGATAACCACAAGAACAAGATGAAGAGTTTATTTCAAAATTTACTCGATAGAGTTAACAGGACGTTAACTTTCCGATTTCCTACAATGTAGTATTTCGGAGGTTTATAAGCTACATAGGAATTTCGAAGAGAACTTTTGAATTGACTTGGTTCTTATATCTACATCAAGTGAATTCCATAAGCGAAGCGTGAATGGTAAAAAGGAGTCTAGAGAACTTTGTAAGCGTAGCTGAGGAGCACGGTAATTGGAATTATTTCTTAATTCGTAAGGATTTAACTGATTTACCTGTTGGGGCACCATATTCTTAAGATAACTAAGAGTAAGATCATTGTGAATTTTGTTAAATAGAGAGACTTTTCTTTTTTCACGACGCGATTTTAGCCGGAGATTCCCAACCGGTTTCGGACAATAATGAATCAATACTTGCGAAAAGAGGAATTAAGACCACTGAGTGACTATTCTTGCAGCTTGATACTGGTTTTTTTTTTTTTTTTTTTTTTTTCAAGTTTAGGCCATTTCTTGTTTTTATTCTGTTTTGCGTCCTTTTGAAATTGAGAAACCTGCCAGCCACTCAGGGAGAAAAACAAACATATTAAACAAAGTTGCAATTTCATATAATGTGATTATGTGAGTTCTGATAGAAACTTGTTTCATTTTATTATTAACAGATTTTAGTCAACAAAAGAATGGTAGGTAAGGCAATGTCTTAAATCTTTGCAGTACTCTTGCCTTTTTTCAAAAAATGCAAAAAAAAAAAACAAAAAAATCAAACAATTTTATTTCAAGTTTTGAAGAAAACATTTAATTTTCAAAAGAATTTATTATTTTAATTTTGTTTTGTTTTATGACTTTTGGCTAAAAACTTACCAGCACAAGGACGCAAAACAGAAAATAACAAGGAAATGGCCTTATCGGAGTCATAATATTTTTTTCCATGTCCAGAGTGATCTTAGGGTGAAAACATTTGATCCGAGTACGCTGAAAAGTTGTCCGCGAGGATCACCTCTGAAACTGGATAAACGCGATTTGTTTTATTATACAGTATTGTATCCCAAGCTTTTTGATGCATGATGAAAATAACTTAACCTCGAATCTGGCGTATTCTGCTTTAAATACGATGGACTGACGGACGAACATTGTATTGACATGATCAATGAAACTAATGATTTCCCCCTTCGTAGGAGAAAATCTGAAATGACGTCATAAGTCTCTTCAGATTTATCGATGCAAGTGTTGGAACACTCACGAGAGGTTCCGAAAGGAGGTGGTCAAGGTCGGACAAGACTACCTACTTGGCATTAAATAACACGTACGAATTGATGAGAGAAATTTCACTCGAAGGCAGTTGAGGAAATACCAAGTATGTATCAAAATATGTTGTATGAATTGTACATTATTGAAATTTGTTTTAGCCGGACTCCGAAAACAGGAAACAGCACGTGAGTTTTGGATCGAAACACTTTCCTTTATAAATTCACGACACGAGACAAGTCGGCTTGTGTAAGTCTCTAAGTGTAGCTTTCAGTTGTATTTCTTATAAAATCTACTGTAATACTTTGGTCTATCTTCTGATTTTTGCTACTCGTCTGTTTTTGGAATCGATTTTGTATATATCTACCACTTCATTTTTTTCACCCAGGAGTTCGTTTGTAGGTCATCATTCCAGATACTGACCTGCAAGACAGATGTTTGTAATATCATGCATAAATGACATCAACCTGTTGTAATAAACACTCCTTATTTGGAATGATTCATTTTTATTTCTGTGATTTGTACATATGTACATGATGTATGATCAACATTTTATTTAGTAACTTTATTCTCATATTACTGTAAGTAATGATCGATTACTTGTTTCTTTGATTAATTAAACTACATTTATCTTTATGTTGAAAATTAATCTTCAATTAGATTATTAATGAAAATTTGTGTTTTATAATTATTGACAGCAAATTTTCATTAAAGTAAATCAATGGGCTGTTGACTGGCAAGTTTATGAAATTGTAACAAGTTAAATGTGATATAGGGCTTTTTTCTGCTCATTTATCTTCTTCTTCTTTGAGTAAGTAAGTAAGTAAATTTTATTTTGAGTTGGTAGTATATACAGTACAACAAATAACATAAGCTCTGTAGAGCTCTTCAATCATTTGTTAATGTTCACCCTATCAAAATACCAACTCAAGAATAAAATTTTGGCCTGTTCTTGGTCTACCTATTTGAGTACTCTGAACAGGTCCTATATATTTTGTCCTATTCCAAATGGCATATATCATATTTTTCTCTGAAGTTTTACCAGAAAATCACAATTATATTAAAATGATTTTTTTTTTTTTGCAAAATATGCTGCCAAACCATTAGTTTTATTCAATTTGTATGGTAGAAATTGCTGCAAAAATTGTTCTAAGCTAATTCCAAATGGAAAATAGTTGAGAAGGAACATTGGGAATATATTCCATTTTTACGCTCACAGGGACACCTCTTACTCTTAGGCTCTTTCAAGTTCCAAAACTTTTGCCTGTCGTAGTGCAGTAGATCTGAATTTGGAATTTCAACAACTCTAAAGTCTAAAGTGCTAAATTGTTAAACATCACGTTAAAAGTATGTCAGAGAATGAGGTCAAGGTCATATGATAAAAAATATGTAATATCAACATGATCAATACCGTTACCTGTGAAATTACAATGTACATGTATGAAGTTAAATATGAGATTAGATAATCTAATATGTGTGACAGACAGACAGACCAACAATCAGAGGGATATTGAACATAGTGATCCCTAATGATGACTACATGTACATGTAACGCTTCACAGACGAGTGAAAAACTTAAGTTTCAACCCTTATTATTAATTCATGTGACTTTTGTATGGTTTACAAGTATGTGATACATTAGTTCTGTAGTTTATTTTTCATGTTTTTAGTGTAATCTTCCTAGTCTCTCATCCAATCTCTTTTTTCCTGTGATACTTTAGTGTCTTTCTCCTTTATTTTTATTATGCCCCCGGAATCAAAGATTCGGGGGCATATAGTTTTTGGCCTGTGTGTCTGTTTATCTGTTTGTCTGTTTGTCTGTTTGTCTGTCTGTTTGTCCGAAAAACTTTAACATTGGACATAACTTTTGAATGGGAAGTGATAGGGCTTTCATATTTCACATGCGTATTCCTTGTGACAAGACCTTTCCATTGATACCAAAATTTTTCACCTCGTGACCTTGACCTTTACCTTTGACCTACTTTTCAAAAACTTTAACATTGGACATAACTTTTGAATGGAAAGTGATAGGGCTTTCATATTTCACATGTGTATTCCTTGTGACAAGACCTTTCCATTGATACCAAAATTTTTGACCTCGTGACCTTGACCTTGACCTTTGACCTACTTTTCAAAAACTTTAACATTGGGAATAACTTTTGGATGGGAAGTGATAGGGCTTTCATATTTCACATGTGTATTCCTTGTGACAAGACCATTCTATTGATACCAAAATTTTTGACCTCGTGACCTTGACCTTGACCTTTGACCTACTTTTCAAAAACTTTATCATTGGACATAACTTTTGGATGGGAAGTGATAGGGCTTTCATATTTCACATGTGTATTCCTTGTGACAAGTCCTTTCCATTGATACCAAAATTTTTGACCTCGTGACCTTGACCTTTGACCTACTTATTAAAAACTTTAACCTTGACCAAAACTTTTGAATGGAAAGTGATAGGGCTTTGATATTTCACATGTGTATTCCTTGTGACAAGACCTTTCCATGGAAACCGAAATTTTTGACCTTGTGACCTTGACCTTGGACTTTGACCTACTTTTCAAAAACTTTTTAACATTGGGCATAACTTTTGAATGGGAAGTGATAGGGCTTTCATATTTCACATGTGTATTCCTTGTGATAAGACCTTTCCATTGATACCAAAATTTTTGACCTCGTGACCTTGACCTATGACCTTTGACCTTTTAACCCAGTGACCTCACATACATGTACTTAACAGAAATTAGTGTTCATACTAACAAAGATGCCACCGGGGGCATTCGTGTTTCACAAACACAGGCTTTATTTAGCTTTTAGTGCTGATTACCTTGCTGTTTAATTTGATTGCTTAAGCTTTGTTTGCATGATTTTATTTTGTATAAGCTTTTACCTCTTATATGCCTTGCTTATAGCATTCAGTCAGTGTTTGCCATGTACATTTTATTTCCAGTGCTTGTTTTAATTTTGTTTTATTTATTTATTTTTTTTTTTTTTGCATGTTTACTCGTTCTTTTTCTTATGTATTAGTATTATGTCTATGTCGGCTGTTAAAGCTCTACAGAGCTTATGTTCTTTGTTATTTATGTACACAGTGCTGACTTTAAATAAATATTAAAAAATAGATATTACTTTCTAATCAATACATATATATTTTTAAAACAATTTAATTACATTTAACATCTGGGGCCTCTGAATAAAAAAACAATATATTAGAGTGTAATATGCTTATTGATTTGATGAATCTCTCCATTGAATATAGCAGCTGCAAGTGTTTGCTTTACGCTCTAGGGTAATTTTTGGAGCAAATGGAAGCAAAGTTGTATTCCTAGCCTAGCACTGCTGTCACAGCTGATAAAATGATCAACTCCCAGGCAGCCAGTACCAGCTTGATTGTCTGAAGTAATGTTTACACATCGTGATAGCAATTTGCACAATTATAGAGGCAAATGACAAATATGTTCAGTGAAATTACTATGGTATTGATTTTTAAGTAGTTCTGTTATACTAAGATAATGCACATATATCTTTATTTGGATATGGACCTTTGATATTAGGTGGTCTACAAATAGTTTCTGAAGGATGATACATGTATAATTCAAACAAGTTTAAAAATGTGAAAGTTTATTTACTAGACCCTTATTGTGGCTTATTTCACATTGATCTTTGATTCTGTAGACTTGGCAAAGATTTTTTTTTTCAAAACCTGCACAAAAATTGGCTAAGTCTGAGTTGTCATTGCAGAAATTAAGGGTCCTGGGTTTAAGTACTGATGTTTGAATATGTTATTTTTATATATTTTTAAAACTTGGAATTTGTTTGAGATTTTTTTAAACAATCGGCAATGCACAACAGTTTCCCTTTCTTCTTCAAAACCATAGGACAACATGAAGTAAATGTTCACTGATCCATCATCATGATTATTGTTCATTTTCAGTGTGAAAACTACAGCATTCGATGATCATTTTGTCATAAACAGGACAATTTGACATATGTAAATCGTGTCAACTTTTTTGTGTAAATTACCTTAATTTATCCGTTGTAAACAGCAGATGATATTTTGTATTACAGGTACAGCTGTACTCGTCAACCTTTACAACTTTTTCGTCTTGCAGCCATTTTTCCCATCTGCACTTCTCAGATAATCACCAATTATCTAATATTCTTACATATAATGAAAAATTGGGATTTTTTTAAAACTTAAAAAAGTGCCCTGTAGCATTTAAAGTAATACTAAGATAATTTTCATTGAATACCTGTACTTTTGTATTTTTCAGAAAAATGAGTGAAACAAAGGAAGTTTTGACGGAGGGGGCGGAAGGTGCAGAGGAGGCCATGTTTTCTACCCTGGATTTCTTCATTCTCTCTGTGTTAGCCGGCATGGCAGCGTATTGGTTCTTCTTCAAGAACAAAAAACAGGAGCAACCTACGTTTAAAAAACTAACTGTACAGTGAGTAGAGTTTTTTAACACTATCAGATATGATTTGTATGGCCTCGTTTCATTTATTAAAAGAGAGTTAGTTACTTGTATTCAAGTTTTTGTTTCATTGACACACATGAGATGTATAGATACGGTATTATACAATCATTGGCAGGGGATTAGGGCAACATATTGGATCTGAGCAACCAAATGATGATCGAGGCCGTAGGTCAAATTTTGTCTGAGGGACCAACGAATCATGTGTAGCCCGAATTCCCAGTCAGTTATAATTTTTTTGTTATACCTTCCTTAGATATGTTGAGAAGGAAATAAAAGACCATAGTTACATCCACTTTTGAAAATATCAACTCGCCATAAGGGTGTAACAATGTCAGTTGTAGAATTTTTGCGTTTTGACTTAAAATAATGCAAATTTAATCTTCATTTCAGACCAGCTCAGGGTAGAATGAGTGATCCAAGCTTTATAAACAAAATGAAATCAGCGGTAGGTAGAACATTGTATTTGTTAGGTCAATATGTGCACTTATATTTTACAACATTTATTCAAAATGAATAGCAATTTTGTTCATAGTCATGATCGTAGGGGATGGCAAATTACTTGATGAGGTATTTATAAAATATTACTGAGTGCATTCGTATATTGGCTTGAAGTTCTTGTATAATAGAGATTGACATTATTTTATTCCAATATTGGTGATTTTTCAGAGTCGCAATGTTATTGTATTCTATGGGTCCCAGACTGGCACAGCAGAAGAATTTGCCGGTCGTTTGGCCAAAGATGCCCAGGGTTATGGCATGAAAGGAATGGTAGCTGATCCTGAAGAATGTGAAATGGTAAGATTTCCTATTGTACACACACCTTTAACAAAGGCTCAGAGTGAAACCAGGAGGGGGTAGAAATTTTAGGGGGATGAAAGGGGAGGACAGCTAGCTTTTGTATGATGCATCTACTGTAAACGTGGAAATTTTTGCGTGGGGGTAATTTTCAATTTTTTGTGAATCAATGGAATTTGCGAAAATTTCCCCCTTGGGAAAATATCCCCGCTGCATTTTTACAATGGGGAAGACATTTTTATCGCAAATATTTCCCCCAAGCATAATGCCTTGATGTTATATTTGAGAAATTTCCCCCCAGCGAAAATAAACATGTATATGTCTATTTAGTATAAATGGAGTATACATGTATTTAAAGAAACACTGGCGAATGAAATGCACTGCTTACATTCTACTGTCAACCACTGTGTTCTGCAGGATAATTTAGGGAGTCTTCCAGAGATAGAAAATTCTATGGCCATCTTCTGTATGGCAACATATGGAGAAGGGGATCCGACAGATAACGCACAGGAATTTTATAATTGGTTACAAAATGGAGAAACAGATCTGACAGGAGTTAAATTTGCCGTAAGTCTTCAAAGTTTGTTTGTTATGAAAAGAATTAGAATTTGAGGCTGTATGCCTGCAAGTATTTACTTGTGTACCTCTCAGTCATTACTGTAAGATATAATTCGTTTAATGCCATGCATATTTTGTTATACATGTATGTACATACATTTACATGAAAGTCTGTGATTTGAACAGTTAAATGAAGCCTTAAATAGATGTGTAGAAAAATAATGACCTGATTTTCCTATGTTGATACAAAATACAGAAGATGATTTACCTTTGTCTAGGTATTTGGCCTTGGAAATAAGACATATGAGCACTACAATGCTATGGGAAAATACGTTGATAAACGATTGGAGGAATTGGGCGCTGAGAGAGTGTTTGAATTAGGAATGGGTGATGATGATGCTAAGTAAGAGATCATTTGATTGGTTAATTCTTTGAAGATGATAAATAAAGAAATCTTTAGAATTATGTCTGTTTGAACTTTGAAAATTATAATTAAACACTTACAAAAACATTCTTAAGTTAATACATTATTACATAAATCAATTTGTATAGTAAGCATGCTTTTTCCACTTCATAGAATTATAACCTTTGACATATTTGAATACAGGAAAGTACAAAGAGAAAATAGTTCATGCTAAAAATTTAGATTCATGCTGAGTAGATACATTTTGTAGTAATGAAAATACTTCATATGTTTTAGCATTGAAGAGGATTTTGTAACATGGAGAGAGAAATTTTGGCCAGCGGTATGTGAACATTTTGGAGTAGAAGCCACAGGTGACCAAGTTAGGTAAGTATTCACTTTTTTGGCCGGATTGCAAAGCAATTCCGGTCTATAGATTGACGATGTCCGTCTGTCCGTCCGTCCGTCTGCCGTCAACATTTTGGTTAAAGTTTCTGGTTGAGGCAAAATCTAAGGAACTATATGCAGTAGAAACTTTATATTATACATGAAGGTTGCCCATGACAAGACCTTTCAATTTATGCCGTAACATTTGACCTAGTGACCTTGACCTTGGACTTTGACCTAGTTAAAGATTTTGGTTAAAGTTCCTGGTTTAAGCAAAATCTATGGAACTGTATGCAGTAGAAACTTTATATTATACATGTATGTTGCCCATGACGAGATCTTTCAATTTATGCCGTAACATTTGACATTGTGACCTTGACCTTGGACTTTGACCTAGTTAAAGATTTTGGTTAAAGTTTCAGGTTTAAGCAAAATCTGAGGAACTGTATGCAGTAGAAACCTTATATTATACATTTAGGTTGCCCATGATGAGACCTGTCAATTTATGCCGCAACATTGGACCTAGTGACCTTCACCTTGGACTTTGACCTAGTTAAAGATTTTGGTTAAAGTTTCTGGTTTAAGCAAAATCTGAGGAACTGTATGCAGTAGAAACCTTATATTATACATTTAGGTTGCCCATGATGAGACCTTTCAATTTATGCCGCAACATTGGACCTTGTGACCCTGACCTTGGACTTTGACCTAGTTAAAGATTTTGGTTAAAGTTTCTGGTTAAAGCAAAATCTAAGGAACTGTACGCAGTAGAAACTTTATATTATACATGTATGTTGCCCATGACGAGATCTTTCAATTTATGCCGTAACATTGGACCTTGTGACCTTGACCTTGGACTTTGACCTAGTTAAAGATTTTGGTTAAAGTTTCTGGTTAAAGCAAAATCTAAGGAACTGTACGCAGTAGAAACTTTATATTATACATGTATGTTGCCCATGATGAGATCTTTCAATTTATGCCGTAACATTTGACCTTGTGACCTTGACCTTGGACTTTGACCTAGTTAAAGATTTTGGTTAAAGTTCTTGGTTTAAGCAAAATCTATGGAACTGTATGCAGTAGAAACTTTATATTATACATGTATGTTGCCCATAACGAGATCTTTCAATTTATACCGTAACATTTGACCTTGTGACCTTGACTTTGGACTTTGACCTAGTTAAAGATTTTGGTTAAAGTTCTTGGTTTAAGCAAAATCTATGGAACTGTATGCAGTAGAAACTTTATATTATACATGTATGTTGCCCATGACGAGATCTTTCAATTTATACCGTAACATTTGACCTTGTGACCTTGACTTTGGACTTTGACCTAGTTAAAGATTTTGGTTAAAGTTCTTGGTTTAAGCAAAATCTAAGGAAGTGTATGCAGTAGAAACCTTTTATTATACATTTAGGTTGCCCTAAACGAGACCTTTCAATTTATGCCGTAACATTGGACCTAGTGACCTTGACCTTGGACTTTGACCTAGTTAAAGACTTTGGTTAAAGTTCCTGGTTTAAGCAAAATTTAAGGAACTGTATACATTAGAAACTTTATATTATACATGTAGGTTGCCTCTGACAAGACCTCTCAATTTATGCTGTAATATTTGACTTAGTGACCTTGACCCAGTTGGTGACAAAAACTTACTTTGCAATCCGGCCATACCGTCTTTAGCGGTGTTTTATTGGAAAATACAACCTGAATTTTAGGAAAAGTACATGTGTACTGGGATTAGGCAGTTTTTATGTCACCTGCAACACAAAAGCAACATTAACATGATTAAGGGATCGCTATGTCTGTCATCAATCTGTCTGTCTGTCTGTTGGCCCATCTGGTAGTCACACTTTCACATACATATACATGTAAATGACTATAACTTGATGATTCCATCGAACTGACAAGGATGGTCAATCATGATGAGACTCAATATCAATTAGGTCACTTGCAACAGATCTGCCTACTATAACGATTTTGGTGTAATTTTTACAATTTTCAACCTAAAACTACGCCCTACGCTTTTGCTATTGCATTTTACACAGAAAACTACATGTACATTTTGAGCAAATTGACGTTTTTCAATATTTTGAGCCCTTTATTTAACAAATGTTTTCCATATCTTATAGTCAAACACAGAAGTTCTCAAAATTTGTAACAATTGTGGAAGCAGACAATTATTTTTTTTTTTTTCAATTTTTTCTCTCACAAAATTTCATCAGTGGTTTATATTACACTTTAGTCAACAAAATTACAATTTCTATAACAAAATGTTACACTAATGGTAAGAAACAGGTAGGCAGGTCTGCTGCAAGGTCAAATATTAAGGGTCAGACATGGAAGGTGACAAACCTGTTATTGATATAAAAGAAACTAATGGGTAAATTATCTCCTAACTTTTCATTTCTGAATGCCTCTTTTGCTGAAATTTCACGCTGAATTTAAATTGGATTTTCTGCAATCTCTGTCTTGCCAATAACATATGTGGTAAAAAACATGAGTAATTTGTCCTCAATGTTTTCCAGTATACGACAGTACAGTCTAACATTGAATGATGAAGTACCTCAAGAAAAAGTCTACAAAGGAGAAATAGCTAGACTTGGATCTTTTCTTAATCAGAAACCGTAAGTATACAGTGTTGAAGTTTTTTAAACACTGTCCCATTTTCCAGTTACATATAGGGGATGAATAATTCCCGTAGTATTCATATTTAAAGATTAACAGATTTTTCCTATGTCAAAGTATGTGTAAATAAGCGAACACTGTAAAAGTATAAGGATTTGCTAGTACATGTGCTAGTACATGTGCTTTATTTTGCAGTTTCATAAAAGTAAGCCTTTTTGTATGTACTTTGATTAGCATATCTTCCTCTGATTTTATTGAGTACATATAATGCATACAACCAATGAGACAAATATTCGCAGTGTGAGACTGAGCATGAAAATATCCAAGGTAATTCCCAGGGAATGATACTACGTACACAATATACATGTAAATTATAGGAGAAATAATACATGTAATTTCTTTGATAAGTTACTTTAACATCCTATGTAAAAGAACAACTTTATTTCAGGCCGTATGATGCCAAAAATCCCTTCATGGCTCCAGTCAACGTTAACAGGGAATTACATAAGGGTGGTGACAGATCCTGTATGCATATAGAGTTTGATATTACTGGATCCAAAATCAGGTCAGATACTATATTTGACTGTACATGTATTATACTATAGCACTGTATGTACAAACTTTCATTTCATAGAAATTAAGTGAACTATCTACCAAGTGAAGTCAGTCGTAGGAAAAATATGTAGAAATATTTTTTTTTATTTGATATATGTAAAACTGCACCATACACTGCCATTATTTTATGCAAAATCCATGTGTTACTTGCATGTAGATCTGATTCATTTCAGAATGAGGCCTAAACGTGCATATTGAAAAATAAATATTCTGCTTTTTCGGTGCATAATGATCATCTATATCCATTTCCTCTCATATTTTCAGTAAATGTCGTGTCATTGAAAAACATGTGTTATTTCTATGTTACAGATACGAGGCAGGGGACCATGTGGCAGTATATCCCGTCAACGACCCAGAAATTGTCGACTATATGGGAAAGAGGCTAAATATAGATCTCGATCAAGTATTCACTCTAACAAATGTAGACGGTAAGCATGATATGAAAAAAATTAAGTATTTGGTGGTTTATGGAGCTACCAACTCAATGTTTTTCCAGTAGTAAATTAATAAGTTGACAATTACTATTTTGAAGAAGATTACAGTGTATCTAGTACGTTTTGTATTTTGACGTGCCTAATTGACAAATTTTGTCAAAGCCATGCAATTGGAAACCAAAACTAGTTAGCGTCCATCAGCAATACCGTCTTTTAAAATAGGAAGTCTGAGTTATCTTTAAGACTGTGTGTGTTCATGTATGTAGATCAGAGCTTGAGACCTGTCAGTTTATTTCATTACAGAGGAGGCCAGTAAAAAGCATCCTTTCCCGTGTCCTACCACGTACCGTATAGCTTTATCACACTACTTAGACGTAACGAGTAATCCACGTACACATATACTGAGGGAGTTAGCCGAGTACGCTGGGGACGAGAAAGATAAAGAATTCTTGATGAAATTATCGTCATCATCAGCCGAGGGAAAGGTAGGTGGAAGGATTTTCATAATATTTGAGAATTTTTACAAACTAGACTAAGAAACAGGGTTATACATAATATATATGTAAATGTATTATACATGTACATGTATGTGTATTTCTATGTGTAAACAAAGATTTCAGACAGAATTTTTTCCCATGTATGTACATGTACAAATGTATATTGTATCCATGCATGCAAAATATTTGTACAGTACGGTGTTTAAGAAAAAAAAATTCAGATTCAGGGTTAAAGGGAATTTCAACTTTCACCTTGGAAGAAGTTTACAAACTACATGTACATGATCAAAGGTGCATTTATGATATGGAATGTTGAAAATTTGTTATAATATGAAGTTGCCAACATAAGAGCAGAAGGATGGTCACATTTAAATAAAATAAAATTTTAAGAAATTTTCAACATTTTATACATTCTTCCGTCTCCTATCCAGAAAAAAAAATCTATAACCACTACTGGTGAACCACTTTTTAGTAATACATGAACATGATTACCAAAAATATAAATCTTTTCTGAGGCTCTCATTTCCTTGAATGCTCCTGTTTCAGGAAAATTTTGTGGACTTTTTCATCATTCCAAGTACATGTGATACATTCAATTCATAATTTGTAGAATCTGTACAGTGATTGGGTGGTGAAGGACAGACGTAACATCTCCGCAGTGTTAGAAGATCTGCCGTCCCTGAATCCACCAATAGATCATCTATGTGAGCTGTTACCACGGTTACAAGCTCGATACTACTCAATCTCATCATCACCAAAGGTAAGGATTTATTTTTGTGGCCTGAAAAGTGAAAGTTCCAATGGCAAATACCTTGTCTGGAGACCAATTATCCTTAAGTTTTTCTGTCAATCCATTTAATATTTACACTTTCACCTATTTGGATATTTCACGTTTGGTTATTGGGTCTTTTTGATAAACATAGTTTACATGTACATGTACGTCAAATTTGGGAAGGCATCGGACCTAAATTTATTGTGATGTCATCAAATGCTATGGGAAGCATGCTTCAAATACGTTGTTTCTATAGGAATTATATTACATCATAATGCATTTAGGTCAGACACTGTCTTAAATGGGAAGTAACTCTGTATACTGTATACAACTTTGAATTTACCCTTCCTTATCTTTTCCCAGTTGAGATATGAAATTGATTTGCCCAGATGAATGTTAAATTTGCTCTCTGTTGAATTTTGTTAAGCAGCAATCCTTGTGTAGGATTCAGTTCACCCATTCTTAAATTGACCCTCTGGTCGTAGCGCGAAAGAGCCGAAAATGAAACGGGGGAAAAATTTTACATGTATGCAGTAATGAAAACACCCTATTAAGTTTCTTATGTGCAAAATACTTCTATCAGACAATAAAAATTTACAGTTTCTGCATATTTAAAGAATATGTGCAAAAGTCTTTGTACATGTATTGAGGTTTCCTTTTCCAACTGCAAAAACTTATCGTTTGTCTTTGTGTAGAAATAGTGGCATAAAGTTACCATTATCTTTATATCTAAGGTTCACAATACCAGTATTCACATCACGGCCGTAGTCGTCAAATACCAAACACGGACGGACAGAACCATGAAAGGTGTGGCTACGAACTGGTTAGCGCTGAAGAAACCAGTAAACGGAATCAAACCCAAGGTGCCAATCTTTGTCAGGAAATCACAGTTCCGACTACCATTCAAAGCAAACACTCCAGTGATCATGATTGGACCGGGGACAGGGTTAGCTCCCTTCAGAGGATTTATTCAGGAGAGGAATTATTTGAAAAAAGATGGTAGGGTTACATGCTGTTTAAAGGGAGGAAATGTAGAGGAATTTTTTATGCTTCTACCCATTTGAAAAAAAAGCTAAATATTGTCATTCGTGTACGTTTGTATGTTTTGTTCTGTTCTGTTCAGAATTTGTAAAATATGTAATTTCATCTCTTAACTTACCAATCCTCAGTTGGAAGATTTCCAAATGAATTCATAACCCAAAATTGTCACATTCTGAAAGGTGCACTTATTCTTAGCTTTCTGATGCCATTTTATCGTAGATTCACAGCAGAAAATGTGACCAGAACTTAGATATTAGTGTCATTTTAAAGTGTCTTTTAAAAGATTACATACATACAGTACCAGTAGACAATGTTATTAAAATGACGCATGTTTTACGAAAATGCGAAATTACGAAAAGTTTACATACTTGTATTTCCAGTAGATAATCTTGTTAAAATGATGCATGTATTACGAAAGTGTGAACATTTACAACTATTGATACACACCAAAATTTTGTAGGGAAGCCTGTAGGAGACACCGTGCTGTATTTCGGATGTAGGCATAAAGCTCACGACTTTATATACCAGGAGGAGTTAGAGGATTATCAGAACGACGGAACTTTGTCGAAGTTACATTTGGCATTCTCTCGTGATACCGATAAGAAAGTCTATGTTCAGCATTTACTTCAACAAAACATGGAGGAAACATGGAAGATTATAGAAGGTGGTGGACACGTGTATGTTTGTGGGTAAGGATCAAATAGTGTTATGTTCAAAAGTTTTCAAAACGAGTGATAGCAGCTCTGTTGTTATATAATAATTTGGCAAAGTAGTGAAGGTCATGTTGTAGAAGTTTGTCATAGTTTATGGTTTTCATTCCATAAAGTACATGTATGACATAATGGACTTTAGAAACATAAATCTTCAAAGTTCGGATACATATACATGTACGATTATGTACAAGTTTGCTGAACTAAAGTCATACATGATTATATAATGAATACATGTATTTCTCATTACCTGTGAACACACTAAATTGAAGGATTGCCAAATGATTGACATTGCACTTATGGGTTTTATTTTGCATTATGGCAATACATGTATAATGTACATGTAAATGTCCACTAGGAGGTGTGACATTTGGTGATCCCTCAATAGTCCATTTTCAAGATCTCAGAATCGACCGTTTAAAACCTTGATTTTTCACATCAGACTACAGACAACAAGTACCTTGGCAAACTTTTGAATTGTTTCGTCACAATTAATCGAACGTTTCCAGTTGCTTTGTGTGTGACGTCACATTGGAAAAAATTGCCAAAGAATGTGATGTCTGTATATACATGTAAGTCTAGCTGTCAAATGAAACATCTCCGAAATCATCTATTGGTCCTGTTAGCTTGTTTACTTGTATATCTGACCTTTTATCTTGCCAATATGTTCTGAAACACATACTCACAAAACGCTCAGTATTTATTCTAATTTGCAATATTTCTTTATTGATAACCAAATTGCTTACATGTCATGCACATTAATTTTTTCAGTGATGCACGAAATATGGCACGTGACGTCCACGAGACTTTGGAGAAGATTTTAATAGAATGTGGCAATATGGACAAAGAGAAAGCTGCAAATTACGTCAAACAAATGCAGAACAAGGGACGCTACTCGTGTGATGTATGGAGCTGAGAAAATGAAACTAGAGTTTCATGTACCGTTTTATTTATAGAGTCCTGTTCTTTTTACGTATTTTTATAGAAAAATGTATTACTGTCAAATATTCAGCTCTCAGCAGGAAATTTTCTTAGGGACTATCTGACAATCCTCATATTGGAATATGTGATATTTATAATTAATGTTACACTTTATTTCAAAGTTTATTTTTTTTTTCTGTTTTAACAATAATGAGGAGAACATTTTAAAAATCCAAAAATAGAAAACAGTAGTCAAATCGGGGAAAAAAGTATTGATTTTTAAGTTGATTTATAATATGATTAAGTACTCATTACTGTGGAAAAGAATTTCACAGAATGTGGAAATTTTGAGTTTTTAGTAAACAGAACCAGAATTTTTGAAAGAGATATGATGGAATCATCATATGTATATGCAGCTTACCATTGTTCTATTCTCATTTTATATTTGCAACTGTCATTCAATTTCAACTAAAAACAGCGTGAAATCTGTTCTCTTAATTTTTTAGAGAAAAACACCCAAACTTAAACTGTATTGTAATGAATGTTTTATTCGTCAATACAAGTCTTTAATAGAGTTTTGACTTGTTGAAATTGAACCAACCATCAATTTGTTCTCATAACCATGATAACCATTTACCATGTTTAACAGTTTAATATTCATTTTACATTATGTACATGTATTTTCTATTTCACTTTATGTACATTTGTAAATTTGATGTTCTTTCATGTACAAAGATTTTCTACAAGCTGTGAGTTGAATCCTCTCACCATGTTGATAATGATATTTCCTGAAACATTTACATGTAAATACCAGTTTTGAAAGCATGTAATAGGGACTTGCTATGTGCCTATATACATGTATTATATAGATGTAAATGTCCTTATGAAAGGGAAAAGAATAAACATTGATTACATGTATTATGCCCCCACATCAAAGAACGGCATAATGTTTTTGTGCGTCTTTTTGTTTGTGTAATAGTTTCTTTGTCTATTCTAAAATTTGACCAATTTTGTATTCCTTTGTAACAGCACCTTGATTTTAGTACCAAGGCTTAACTTTAGGACTTTAACATTTCTTGAGGTACATGTAACATGACCATAGCTACAAAAATAGATTTGATTCAACCAAAAGTTTTTTCAAGGTGCAAATTTTTGCAAGTGATATGAAAACATGATTACAGGTACATGTAATTGCAAAATAATATGTTCCATGATATCTTAGAAATTCTTAAAATTAATTCCTATCTGAAGTTGTACAAGGCGTTTCAGCGATTCCTTTTTAATGAAATATACATTAACATGTAGATGTCTTTCATATTTACAGGGCAATTCTTTACTTTGCTTTTGTAAATAAATACTTAGGGCATTTTTCATTCAACAGTTTAAATGTATTAACCTAGATAGCAAATGAGTATTTATCATATGTTTGAATTTTTGGTAGTGTTAGGAATCGGATGGAGGTTTCAAAATCGATTAATCGGAAAAACCTTTCAATTGATTATCGATTATAATTGGATTCTTATAATGCATTGCAAAACTGTAAAATATTTCATGATTTGTCCATAACTTACTTTTTATTGACAGCAAATTTTATGGAAACTCAGCAAAATGGTTCATACCAGTATGTTTACTGACCTAAGTCAAAGATATATCAGTTGACTTAAATTATTAGGCCATGCAAAAAAAAATTTCTGGTTCTCAGATAATTGATCTAAATAATATGGGTAGGTAGGTAGGGTTTTTATTTTTTGTTTTTATTTTCCGAAAACTACTTAAGCACAATTTTTTAGCTCGCCGGGACGAATGTCCGGAGAGCTATTGTCATACCCCCGGCGTCGGCGTCTGCGTGCGCGTGCACAAAAACTTTAACCTTGCTTATAACTTTTAAACCAATACAGATTGGGCTTTCATATTTCACATGTGCATTCCTTGTGACAAGACCTTTCCATGGATACCAAAATTTTTGACCTTGTGACCTTGACCTTGGAGATTGACCTTCTTTTGAAAAACTTTAACCTTGGCCATATTTTTGGAATGGTAAGTGATAGGGCTTTGATATTTCACATGTGTATTCCTTGTGACAAGACCTTTCCATGGATACCAAAATTTTTGACCTTGTGACCTTGACCTTGGAGATTGACCTACTTTTGAAAAACTTTAACCTTGGCCATATTTTTGGAATGGTAAGTGATAGGGCTTTGATATTTCACATGTGTATTCCTTGTGACAAGACCTTTCCATGGATACCAAAATTTTTGACCTTGTGACCTTGACCTTGGAGATTGACCTACTTTTGAAAAACTTTAACCTTGGCCATATTTTTGGAATGGTAAGTGATAGGGCTTTGATATTTCACATGTGTATTCCTTGTGACAAGACCTTTCCATGGATACCAAAATTTTTGACCTTGTGACCTTGACCTTGGAGATTGACCTACTTTTGAAAAACTTTAACCTTGGCCATATTTTTGGAATGGTAAGTGATAGGGCTTTGATATTTCACATGTGTATTCCTTGTGACAAGACCTTTCCATGGATACCAAAATTTTTGACCTTGTGACCTTGACCTTGGAGATGATTGACCTACTTTTGAAAAACTTTAACCTTGGCCATATTTTTTGAATGGTTAGTGATAGGGCTTTGATATTTCACATGTGTATTCCTTGTGACAAGACCTTTCCATGGATACCAAAATTTTTGACCTTGTGACCTTGACCTTGGAGATGATTGACCTACTTTTGAAAAACTTTAACCTTGGCCATATTTTTTGAATGGTTAGTGATAGGGCTTTGATATTTCACATGTGCATTCCTTGTGATAAGACCTTTTTTATTGTTGTTGTTGCAATTTACATATGGTTGCCACCGGCGAGCTATGTTGTCATTCTGACAAGTCTGGTTATTCAGATATTATAGAGACTGTGATCTATAGTGACTATATTTGTTGTAAATGTTCACCATACTCAACTCTTCTCATTTTTACAGTGCCCAGAATGCTTCAGCCCAGTCTGCAATTTTAAAATTCACCTTCAAGCTGACAATCACTCGTTCCCCCCCACCCCCCCCCCCCCCCCCCCCCCCCCCCCCGGTCGCCATTTTGCATCTTGTGTACAATAACAAAGTACAGTACCGTAATCGTCCGAAAAAAAGTCCGCAAGAGTAGATATCACGCAGGCAAAAAATTCTAATCTAGTAAATAATACGCATTAAAAAAATCGAAATTTCGCCGATGTTTTCTCCCAAATTAAAAGTATCATAGAAACGGCCCGCTCGATAATTATTATTGTAATGACTTGAATTAGATACCGATTACAAAATAATCCATAGTACGATTGAAAGATTTAGGATTGACAGCCGTATTATGTATCAATTAACTGAACTGACCATTGAAATTTACCGTTAGAATAAACCTATTCGAGAAGATTTTACTTCCCCCTTCACCTGTCAAAAGTGACAGATCAATTTCATGCTTGACCGCAACGCTACCGGTGAAGGCTATTTGTCTCCGTTCAACACCCCTCAGGGTAGACAGGTGTTTACACATATACAGGTATTTAACGTACATGCGCTTGTACGATCTGACCTTAGATGACCAGGTACCGTAAATACTTGGACAAATGTTATTGTAACGCGATTGTTTACTTACGCACGGACTGGTAGCGTGAATTAAAGTCAAATATGCTTACAAAATTGATCTATTGACGAATTATCTGTTCAGAAAATTAATAGAAAATTATATTTATCAGCATGAGAAATCTGGCGGGCGGCGGCTATTTTTTTCCCTTCCTACGATAAAAACGTCTCGTCGGGAGGAATTTTGAGCGCGCGGCGGTGTCTGAGAACCAGGATTTTTTTTTTATATGGCCTTAGTAACAACTTATGAACTGTTTCTCTAGCAAAGATATAGTTTCATGATACAAATATGTCATTCTTTTAATGTTTTAAATTTCCCGATTATAATCGATTATCAAAATCACAATCGATTATCGTAATTGGAAGAGTCTGGCGATGATGTCGTCTATAATGGGCACAACACTAATTTTGGGTACAACAAAAACCAAGCTTATGAAGATATTTTCAGAAAAAGAATTTGCCATAGATTTTCACATTGGATTTTATTCTTTATAAGGCTGATTTGATACATTTTAAAAGTATGAATTCTGTCTTTGCGATTTTACAGTCTTACGTTCGATTTGTGCAGGTACATGTATCTGACGTAAAAGCATTGTGACGTCATTAAATTCCTTTGAAAACTTCATTTACATGTATGTAACCCTCTTTCCTTGAATTTCATGCTAGTTTCCATATAATTAGATGATGTCACAATGCATTGACGTCATATAACTGCACAAATGGGAAGTAACTCTTTATATCAAAAAGACCGAATTGAAAATTTCCAAATATCTTAATGTTCAAGTAAGTTAAAACTGAAAAGTTCTTGCAAGAAGAATGATGAAATCTACTGTACTTTGTACATTAAGTGTATGAATATTGTCAATTTGAATGTAAATTAAAAGTCCAATTATCATATTTTTTTAATACACTATAACTTACATGTAAACATTTAGTTTCAAGAACCATCTTTCATTACAATTAGCTTTAAGGTAGAAGTTCCATTGTCAACTATTTGGCATTTTGAATGAGATATTTGTAAATTTACTACATCCAATCATTTTGATGTCAATGTCATTGTGAAAACTGTTGTTTCCTCATCTTGTCAATGATCAATGCAATGATTGAAAGTTAAACGAGAGTTACTTTTATGTTGAACTTTAATCGGGATGTCTGTTACATCAGGTTTAGCACCAAAGAATACAATCCAGTAAAAAATTTCTACATTGTACAATGTTGTAAATGTACGTCAACGACACAGGATCAGTTCCATCAATAGAATTTCATGACCGCCTCCACTGACAGATTTTGTCTTTTCGATTTTACATGCCTACGTTTGATTTGTGCAGGTATCTGACGTAGAAGCATTGTGACGTCATTAAATTTCTTTGAAAATGTCATATACACTGTATGTAACCCTGTTTCCCTGAATTTCATGCTGGTTTCCTTACAATTTGACGATGTCACAATACGTTGACATCAGATACCTTTACAAATGGGAAGTAACTCTGTATTTCGAAAAGACCGATCCCCGCTGTCACACACTGACTCGTTACAATGACAGAAGAGACTGATTGCCTCTCTTTTCCATTTTTAACTTTTGAAAATTAATATGTTTCCTCTCAATGGGATGAAAAGTCTGGATTTGCTGTTTTCCTCTATCCGTTTACATGTATGTCACCCATTGTTGCGGAATACGGACCATGCACATGTATCTTGAAAATTGTATTTTCTCAAAATCTCTTCTGGTTTTAGTATGTCATTATCAATCATTACTATTACGAAGATCAGACTACAAGTTATCTGTTGAAGGCATATTGCAGATTGGACAGGAATTTCTTCGGAAACAATATATAGATAAATGAATATTTCTTGCAAAAAAAGCCCCAGGAAATATCTATGTTGATTTTCTATTTCAACTGTAAAGAATTCTAGGTGAATGAATATTTCTTGACAAAAAAGATCTCAGGCATTATCTATATTTAATAATTATATGTTGATTTCATTTTTTCAACTGTAAAGAATTCTTGAGATGTATAGCCGCTTGACAATTTTATCAAACCTTTGTACGATAAACAAGCCAATTTTAAACATATTTAATGCCACAATATATGTATATTTTTCATTATTTTTAAGTATGAGATATCTAAAAATGTTTAATTTTGAAATTTCTAAATTTAATTATGAGATATCTAAATGTTTGAGTACACCAGATGTGATGTCGGAAATATTAAAATTTTTGTTATTGTATCATATCTAGGAGAACATATTATTATTTTGAAATATTTGAGACAATGATTGCTGGTGCTAATATTTTTTTAATGAAATGGGAGAATTTTTGGATATTTCATGAAAATACAACGATGTTATAGCTAGTCAACAGGGCATATTTAGTTTTGGGATGCAGCCTATTTTCCTAGTATATCAAAATGTTTAATTTATCTCCATGTAAACAATCCTCCAGTGTAAAACACAAGATAACATTTCTACAACAGGGTCTTTCATAGAGTTGTCTCGTTTTAAAAATGGATCAAATCTGTTGCCCAGATACCTGAATTTTTACAACCAAGAGTAATGGTTGATAAAAATGATGTATTTGTGAATTCATCTTCCATGTCTTACATTTAAAGATTTTTCCATTTAGAAAGAAATGCTACATAAAATGTATTGCTGTTAACCATCTTTTTTTGCCAGCTTTTATTTTCGCGATTTTCACGAGGTCCTTCAATTCGCAAATAAAAAAAGCTGCAAATTTGTCCTAACACATGTGTAGTAAGTTACATACATGTATATACATACTATGTTGCGAAAATAAAACGCCGTGAACCATTCAGTTGGTAAACTTAAGACGACGCGAATAAAAAACTGTTTTCAGTACACTTCTATGGTATTACATGTATCTTTAATGATATTCATTGTACATATCAATAATTCAAAAAATATTCTAAAAAGTATTACAGTTTTATCTTTACTGCTGCACCCCTTTCATTTATTTGATTTCAACATACTGTTTCTGTATGTTTCTCTAATCTATAAACCTTTCAGTGAAAAAAAAATTATATTTTCTTTTACCTCTTTTGAGAATAATGATATCCATCCTGCACTGTAACATCATATTTTGTTTGATATTTAAGGTGCAGTGATATAGATTTGGGCAAATAGACCTTTTAAAAGAAGAAAATGTACAGTTACGCAAGTAATGTTAGGTTTACAAAAACGACAGCTGACAGTAAATTCAAATCTTATGAAAAAATATGGTCAAATCTGTCTTCAGTATGATGAAAGGGGAAGAAATATTGCAAGAATACTATTATACTATGAAAAAGTGTCGTCCATTGTTACAAAAATGTTAAAAAGTTTCTTCACATAGAGAAACTTAGTGACAGTAAGGATCCTTATGCTGATTAACAGTCTAGACCATTTCAAATTATCTACAGAACAAACTTTTAAGCTCAATCAATGGATTCATGACGTCGTTTGATTGTTATTGGATGAATTGACCCTTCCGAACGCGGGAAAAATTTGAGAAATTCCATGACGTCACAATGCAATTTCGATGTTTGACCGAGGTTCGAAGCTTGTTTGTCCGAGGTAAACACATGGTAAAAGCATTGTGACGTCACGAAATTTTGCATTTTTTCCCGCAATCAGAAGGGTCAATTGAGATGCACTCGTGCTCAAATTATTTCAGCACAATCAAACCAGTCCCCCGCAAATGAGCTTCAAATTTATTACCAGTTATATTGTCAAAGGGTAGTTTCTGAACATCCAATCTAAATTTTTGTATCCACTGGCAGGTATTTTATTAATATGTTCTTTGTATTTATGACATATTTGTACAAATTATATGTATACAGTATGTTTGTATTTTATTTTGATTATTTGCTATGGAATTCAAATGAACTGTATTTGAAACTATTCTTGATTGATTGTCGAAGTACTTGCCCTTATTTTGCAAGGCATACATGAATTATTTAAAATTCAACCCTATTATAAGAAAATTTATTCTACTTTTCAAATTTATGGAATTCTTTTTCATATAGTCAGTTTTCTCCTGGTCTTCAAACTATGAATACAGATACATCATGGAAAAAAGAAGCATTGATTTCATTGTTAAATATGTAGTTATTACGTAATATTGGTATGGATTTGTATAAAGTAATTGAAGGAATATCGCATCGATCACATATGAATTTTATCTGAATGTTTTCTATGATTTAGTCCTGAATCATTCCACGATGTCTTCATTTTTTTGTGCTCTTGACATTATTTAGAGCAGAACTTTGTCGATATGATTGCATTAAAATCTAGCATATTTGGTATTCAAATGTCTTACTTATTATTGTTGTTTTGAGGATCTAGGTCAGGTCAAAGGTCGGGGTCATATCAGTATTTTTTTTTTGAAAGATGGCCAAAGGTCAGGCTTATATTCATGAAGTTACCAAGGAAATGATTTTTTTCGTTGTAAATTCAGATGAAAGTGCAGACAAGAAATTGTTCACCCCCCCCCCCCCCCCCATGGAGTGAAAGGGACACATAAGTATTTATCTCTCCATCTGTGTTTGGTAAAGAAAAAAATGAAAGAGTCACAACAATGCTACCTTAGTCTTAGAGCAGTCCTAGTGAATCCAGATCAAAGTTCAGACGAGAATTTATTACTCCCCTATGAAGTGAAAGGGACGCACAAGTATTATTCTATCCATCTGTGTGTTTGGTAATAAAAAAATGAAAGAGTTCCAACTCTGCCACCATAGTCTTGGAGCATCCTTCATGGCAAAACTTTCCAAATGCTATGCACCGACATGCATGTTTTGGTTTAAGAATCCCATCAGTGGCACTTCAAGTCAAATGAGTAGTTGATTGTATATAAGGCCATGCCAAGTTTTTTCCTTGTTAAGCGTCAGCGGGTGGGTAGGTTTTCATGGCATTTACTAAAAAACATTTCCGAATTTTTCCATCACTATTCGCTTTTTTTTTGCAACAGAAGTGCAGTCACAACTATTTTCATTTGGTATATAGTCTTTCAAAGGTTAACCAACTTGAAATGAACACCAAGAGAAATTCTTTTTCTCCCATTTGCCCCCATGTGGGATAGAGTTTGCCCATAGCGACGGGTCATGTATCCCACATGTACCTCGCGTGACTTTTGACGTCGGTCGTACAGGCCGTATCCATATTGTGACGTCGTTGTTATCCATTGTGACGTCATGATTTTTGCACCTAAAGCGTCGACCTCTCAACAAAAACGTCGTTTTAAAACTCTTTTTTTTTACATTCTAATTCTTATTAAACCGACTGCGGCTAAGGACTACGGTTTATTCTTTTAGAATAAACCATTTTTGAGGGCGCTGAAAACGAATGTTCCTTTATATTTCGAATTCGATAAAGTTGACGATATCATGATTTCATGGAATTTCAAGAAAGGCCCCTAGAAAATGGAGAAAAACGATCAACCATATGTTTGTCATAGGGATGAGAAAAGCCCACCCTCGGGGTCTGGTTTCTGGTCAGGGAACTCGGCAAGCCTCGTTCCATGACCAGAAACAAGACCCCTCGGGTGGGCTTTTCTCATCCCATATGACAGCATATGGTTGATAGTTATATTCTCTCATTCCCGCATATGTGTTACAGAGAAGGCCCATGAGATACAGCTATGTGAGAGACATCTGTATCACATATCACGTGACAGCTGTATCTCATATCACGTGACGCTGTTGTTTCGATTGTTTACGCTATTGTGACGTCATGACAAACACGCAAAACAAACGAGCTAGCTGCGACGTGGCAATAAAACATCAATTTTATATCGGTTTGCAATGTATTCTTGCGTTATATTTTTAAAAGGCTAATATTCGTAGTTAACTGTTTATTCTTTTAGAATAAACCATTAAAAGAATAGACCATTTTCGGGAGCGCTGAATTCGAATATAGCAAATCTTTTTCGATTATATTAACTTGCTATTTTTCAAATTTCGTCTCTTTTCTTTCAGTTTTGTGTTTGGCCATTAGATATGAGAGAAAACTACTCTTTCATGTCCTTCGGGGTCTCAGAATTTTGCAAACCTTCGACATTAAATTTCGTGTTTTACATGATTTTGATACCCCTCGAGTGGAACCGATGTATTTTTCACAGTAGACCATGAAATAGTATTATATTACCACTTTCTTTGCTTCCCTATTACGAGATCATACCCTCTTGGATATTTGTTACGTTTTTCTTTTCGATATTCACGTCTCTGTTGTTTGTTTTTCAACTAATAGGTAGATATGTTCCGATTGCTTGACATGATGCATATCAAAGAAAAAAGAAGAAGTATGACCTAACTGTCTGTCAGGCATACAACATACATTGCATGTACTTTAAAATATAATCCACTTGAGAGGATAAAAAATAATGTTAGATGTCACTATCAAATGAGATAAAGAAGAAGTGTAGCAAATGCGACATAAGGCATAGATACATGATGGTGATTGTTCTGATATTTACTTCTGTCGATTAGGAAAGGGTCATATGTCGCATCAATATGAATACATATCTATTGTAATCCACACATGTATCAGTTCAAAGTTCGAATGAACCAATTCGGAATGTCATTATAATGTTAATCAGTCATGATAAACATTACACCACCACTGCACAAATTGCCCAATAATAAGATATGTTATAGTTCAAGGTCTAATAACAGTCACCATACACCTCCACCGCGCCGATCACTCCATAACAATTGATAACAGGTCAAAGGTGAAGGTCAAATATATCCATATAATGCCTAACAGTCACCATACACCTCTACCTCACACAGATGAAATTTCTCCGTCTGCATCATTTGCAGTTTCACATAGCGAGCAGTGGTTGGTGCATTGACGCATTGAAAGTAGATGAACTGATTATTCAGCCCAGGACCGGGGTAGTAAGCACAGTGTTGATAACTCCCCGACTCTGTACTAGTGGTAACATAGAGGTCCTGGAGACGCCTTGCTAAAATGAAAAAAGTCCGTAATAATAAATCTCTAGAAATCATTTTCGTTGACTTTTCATTATCTTTTTGAAACAGTGCAAATTATGTATCATAATAAATCTTAAACCGACAAAATACTGCGGTCGTCACAATTATCAGAAATGCTATAAAGAAGGTCCCAAACATTACGTACAGTGATCATAGTAAAACACGCACATGAAACAAATGGATTACCACGCAAACACTTTATATGAACAAACAGACGGAGACAATTAGAATAATTACATCAATGAGTGAATGAAAGTCAAACACAAAAGCCGAAACCAGATTTTTAAAAGCACCTAAATCGGAGGGCTTACGAGTTTTAGAAAAAAAAATACCAAACTGAACTTCCTCACGCAAAAATTGGACATACAGACGGAGACAATGGCATAGCTGCACAGAAACACGAAGGACAATTGTGTCTACTGTCCGCGCAGCTCACTTCAGAAATCGGAAAATTGAAGTTTTCTCTTCTTTATCGGCAATTGTTGCGATTAAAATTTATATGGGAGGATAGATCTCGAACACTCATAACTAAACGGTGTATGATATATGTCTGTACGACCAATATTGTGCTCACAGTGAAAGAAAATAATTTTAGATGGGGAGATTTCTATGTTAATTTTAGCATGACGTCGTCAACGTTCTCCATAGACTCAGTGCGCTAAAATTAACATAGAAAACTCCCTATCTAAAAGTATTTTCTTTCACTGTGAGCGTAGTATTAGTCGTAGGTACATATATCATACACCGTTAGTTATGAGAGTTCGAGATCTATCCCCCTATATAAATTTTAATTGCAAAAATTTCCGACAAAGTAGAGAAAACTTCAATTTTCTGATTTCTGAAGTTAGCTGCGCGGACAGTGATGAACTATCTCCAGTGCAAGTGCGGAAGGCATTGTGGAATACATTGTAGGTAGGACTGTCAAAATGTGCCGTACTTATACTTTGATAAATAACATGAATCATGTTACATGTACATATCTAAATTACAAATATAGTTTCCAAGTACGTAGGACCAAATAGGAAGCCCTTAGCCTATCCCAATTTCTGGCCTGGTGTTATCATAATAAGTTTCGCCGATTGGCCACCGAGTCACCCAAAATAATTGTAATGAGTTAAAGAAGATCGTGCCAACGATCTCAACAGCACTCACAATAGAGCACCAAATTGAGCATCGACGGACCCCTAGCAAACTAGTACTTAGCGCAACCCTGAATAAATTCTATGAACTACAATTGATAAATGCAATTCCATTGAATAAACACGAAAGAAGTACTTAACAGTTATAATTCGGTCTCAATGTCGAGAAGGCAAGACAAAATCATTAGATTTTCCATTGGAACGTAGTGAACCTCGGAATGAATTGTAACATCCGAAGTGAAACCAGGGAGAGAGTCAGTGCCTCCTGATTGCATGCAGCACACATCATAGCAACTCCTTTAAAACTTGTCAGATTCGGTGGTTGTCTCGATGTAGATATACACTGAACCCAAACCCTGCCAAACATCTTGTGGAATCTGTCATTACAAAATAGGAACACAGCAAAACGATCGATGATAAGACTACACGTCACTTTAACACGAATAATAATTCAATGACAGTCACTATAAACAAGATTTTCCCAATGAGACTTTGATTGAGGCATATAAGTGTCAATTCAGAAAACACGGGGATAACCTATAATGAAACTTGTCTACTTTCGCATTCTGAATCATCCAATGATTATAACCGGATTCTTCTCAATGATACTATAAGAAATAACGCTGCGAATAAGGAAACCTGTACTGAAACTTTCTACTTAATGACCATGCAGATTCGAACCTTCGAAAACTTGAATTAATACGACAAGGTGCACAGGAAGACTAATCATCTGTTTCGTGCATGCATTTCCCGTTGCTTACTGGATTATGAATATATGATATTCTACCCATGTGACACACTTAAAACCATCAAATATAATGTCATCTATGTATACAACAAAAGAAAATACGTTCTTCGGGAGGGGAATAATCTACCCGATGACAGTAAGCATCAGCTGATTACATAGTCACTACGTTATTACAGACGTAGTCATCACTGTGTAGCATCACGTGACTTAAGTTGGTGAAACCACGATTACAAAATGGAGACATATACCGCTCGTTTGAAGGAAAGAAAATAGGTACTGTGATGATTGTGTTGATTCAATTTTATCTTTTCATAGCCGATGTCCTTGTAAAAATTGATATTTTGATGATTCTTTGTTTGTCAATCAAGAAACCATTGTAGTTTTTACAAACATTCTGACAAATTGAACGTCGTGGTCGAAATATGTTAAAAATAATGTTGTGTTAGGTTTCCACGAAAATATTTACAGCTTTTGTCACAATGTTTGTAAAAACAACGGCGTTTTACTTACTAACGGTTCCATGATATTAAAAGTACCATTTTTGACAAGGATATAGGCTATGAAAAGATAAAATTTAATCAAAGCAATTATTGCAGTTCCTGTTTTCCTTAATCCAACTGAGCTTTTTATTCATTCGTGGTTTCACCAATTCAAGTCACGTGATGCTACACAGTGATCATGTTGGTAGTCAATCCTTTTCATAATTTTCGACAACACAAAGTCAAGTTGTATCATCAATACATCGAAAAAAGGGATAAATAAGAATTGATTATTTATATATTTCAAAACTACTTACAAACAGTTGACGAACGCGAAGTTGTAGCTCTCCCGCGATTGGCAATCATAATCTCATAGATGACGTAATCCTGTCCAAGGTCTACCATCCAATATGGGTTCAAATCATTTCTGGTATGAAAGCAGGACCCCATACTGTATGCGTGATGTCTACCTCCATCTACTCCCCTGCTACTATATCCACTGGAATCTACAGAGCTGCTAGAGGTACTCTTTCCTAACGCGCAATTTGTACCTGTGAAAACATGATAGATTAAACAGACACGAACCTTATTAGCGTCATACCTTTTAATCATATCATGCACACTAACTGTTACAATGCACACATGATGAATGGATTTACACTTTCAAATTTTCACCAGGGACCATCTATCCCTGGTCAGTAATGTCCTGTCTGAAAGAAATAAGGGGGACCCAACAGGACTTAGTTGTAGCACCCGCAGGAAGCACCGAAATACTGACCATTGTTTGTTTGTCGGACAAACTGAAGGAGACAATACAACCTTATCTAATGAACAATCTCAAGAGTTTAATGTAAGTACGGAATTTATTGTATTTGGCGCACCGTGCTTATTAGTCAAGTATAAACATTATTAGTTATACAGTGTTTTACAGGGGGGGGGGGGATACAAAAATATATGGGGTCGATGAAAAAAAAAATGTATTGGGCGAGGTGAAGCCGAGCCCAATACAACTTTTTTTTTCATCGACCCAATATATTTTTGTATCTCCCCTGTAAAACACTGTATAACGAATTTATCCCGCATGCAGATGGCTTTTGGTTTGTGTATGTTACGTCAACATATTTTAAAGCATTTTGGTGACGTCAAAAGCATAAAACGTCTTAGTAGAGGCAGGATATCAAAATAATATCCTGTTAGTAAAATAATACAACATAATATTTGGTTCTTCTCGACCAATCAGATTGCAAGAAATTTGCCAGAGGCGGGATAAATTCAAATACCACACGAATCAGGTACATTGATAATGCAAACTATAGTACCTAAGGAAGTAGGACCAAAAAGGAAGCTTATATATAAAGGTCATATGTTAACCATGCAGGTCTGAACTGTATTTCTCCATACCTATTTGAATTTGTTGAATCCTACACAGGTTCGTTGTATATTCCTTTGTGGAGTACAATGTTTGTTTTCACGTTTATCAATTGTTTTGTTCTTTTTAGTAATTTGAAGATAAAAAAGAAATGTTAATGTAGATTGTGGCCAAAACAATTTGAATCTCGGTACAAAGTTGTTAACTTCTTATATATTGTAGCAATTTTGAACGAACTAATAGATAGGATTTTTAATTACAGATCTGAATTAAAAATGAGAAAAATTCTTCACACGATCAATGATATCCCCGCCTGTCATTTTACCAGCAGTGACACTCACCAAGTGGTACTAATGTTAAACGTCTTCGAATTCAAAAGCATCATTTAAGAAAAGATTAATTTGCAGCATGTACCAGATATGCACGTTTCGTGTAATGAATGGTAAGACATATAGCAATATCCTTAATCTTACTAGTTTTCCGTAAAATGTTGGAAAATATAAAAATATTGAATTTTTCCAAGTTTGTAGGAGGATAACTCCGCACAGAAGCGACGTGGCATATATTCAGACTTTACCTGTACGTACTTCTTAATAAAAAATATCTAAGAAATGAGTGAATGAAAGTCAAACACAAAAGCCGTAAACAGATTGGTACCATATGAATCATATTACATATCCAATGCAGGCATAGTATCAAAGTACGTAGGAACAAAAGTGAAGCCCATAAATTATATATAAATCCATATCAATTTCTCTCTTAATGTTAACCGAAGTTTCGCTGATTGACCACCGACTCTGTACATGATTGAAAAGTATGACCAACATTCAAACTTGACCTGCTTTTTCTGACACTGAATCGACAGTCTGCAACAGTTTTCCTTTTTATGTCCAGAAACCACAAATTATTGAATTTTTCTAAGTTTCGGGGGCCATAACTCTGCACTTAATTGAGGGATATGGCCTAAATTCAAACTTGACCCGTATTTTTTGGTGTAAAAGCTAATTATAAGAAATGAATTGGATTATCTGTAATTGTTTTCCTTTAATGTTTAACGTCATCAAATTCATTAGCATCATTTTAAAGCAGATAAATTTACAGCATGGACCAGGCATGCACGTTTCGCTTATTTAACCCTCGTCAGTGATCCTCAATCTAAACAATGTAATATGGCCAAAATGTCCGGAAACGGCATGCGGAAGGACGGACATGTGTATCACTGAAAATGGCGGGGTATGATAAAGAATGATTTTGTGGCTAAAGAAATAGTTGTCTCTCTGGTACCAGCGTTGAAAGGTTGTGTAGCAATTTTCTGTAAATATGTCTATTATTAATTCAGATATTATGATTTGTCGTACAAGAGTAGGTCCTTTGCTTTGATCATTTTCTCTATTCTACTTATTTAATCTACATAGAATATCAGGGCTACACTACCATGATAGTCTTCATCAACTTACTGTGAACAGCAACATATGTCCAAATTCCCGTAAACGTCTCATTCAGGACGCTTCCAGTGAAGCGGAACACTGGGCGGCACATTTTAGAGTGTTCGTTGTGCATGAACGACCAGCAATCAGAAAGGCCAACGCAGAGGCCGGCGCACTGAGAATAGAAAGTGTTTGGAAAGACTGTACCAACTCTGCCAATGAAGTAATCTGTATCTTCTAGCAACGATATTTGGCTGAAAAATTTCCCAGAAAAGCATGATGTTCCTTGGACAATTAAAGGTAAAAGAAACCAAAACATGTCGGCATTAAATAATATGCACTATGAAAGTATGCATCCACTGCTCTTCATAGACAAGCTAACAAGTAATATAAGGCCATACCAAATTAATTAAATGTTCTTCGGATTTTCTTGTGAAAAAAGGGATGTGAGCGAGCGAAAATATATTTCTTTATAAGCTAGTATTGCAGTGTTTGAGGTTCGAGCGAGTGAACTTATTTTATTTGTGATATATGTTACCCCAGTAATACATTTCTGATGTTTTCCGTATTTAAAAAGGAATCCCCATAAGAATGTGGTGATTAAGATGCCTGGCACATAGCTGTACAAAAACTATTTTCGAACATTCCCCCTCCTTGACTTTCAGTGCCATGTATATGGGTCAACAGATTTGCTACCCGACACTATTTTCGAAGCACAAGATGTATCATTTTCTTTGAAATTTGCTCATTATGAGACTTCTAGAAGCTTTAAGATTTGCAAAAATCAGAACCGACCCTAAAAAAATCTTTAGCCAGACATTTAGTGGTGCGGGCGAGCATTTAATAAAATAATATTATTTTCTGAATTTTCAAAATATGGTGCGGGAAATCCAAAGAACATTGAATTAATTTGGTATGGCCTAATAATTTAGTGCCTGACATTACATAAAATGCCAGCTAACCTCTTTGTTGATTTCACAGAGAGAAACCATTTATGATATCACTTACTAAATCAAATCCATGACGAAAAATTTATATTGGCACCTATATATAAGTGTTTTAAATGACAAATTTGCTCTGAACAATTTGCATGGAACTGAGAGATGTTACATTTATATGTCAAGAATAGATTCTAAATGAGATTTATGCTAAATTAAGGATGAAAAGGAACACGTGATAAATTGCTTTTTCTATTGTAAATTTCAGAGTGCAATGATCGAATTCTTGTGGTTCGTCCATTAAGATTCAATAAAACAATTGATAAAATGTTAAAGCTGGTTTTAATAGAAAAAAAGTTAATTGCATTACTACCAGTTGTTTTTATGTATACCTGCTTTGGGGCTTCAGCAATTATCTTTCTGTCGCTCAATACCAACCAAAATTAAATTTCATCAGATTACGTAGTGTATTCGAATAGATTAGTTTTCATTGAATTTTGCTTTTGATTGGATAAATTAATGAGAGAGGAGTTTCGTGAAAACATTTTAAAAATGAAAAAGATATAAGATAATGATTGCATAAAGGATAAGTATTTAAATAAATGTTATTGATTTGGTACGAAACGATTTCAAACCGAAGTAAACGGGAAGGTCTCTAAGGATATGCTAATTTTAATCCCTTAAATTACAATGTACCATATTTAGCAACAAGTTTTATGCTATGGAGAAACAATAATCTAGCTGTCAATGTGAAATTTAAAAAAAAAATTTACTTTTTTGACTGGTGCTTTAAAAAACAAATAAAAGATTGAAAAATCATGTCAAAATTTAATAGCAACTCAAGTGTAATGAAATTGAAATAGAAATATATATCTAAAAAATCAATTGATATATCAATTAATCAAATAATTTTCTATATCTTATGTGATGGAAAATCGTATGCAAACAATATACAAAGACATGATCAAAATGTCAAATTTTCTAATCATCAACACATATTTGTAGTGGTTGAAGGAATGGATCTTCAACAAATTGTGGGAATTCCTATGTTAACCAACTGTACTCACTTCTTGATGATATTTCTTACAGTCGGCATTGGTCAGACCTTGTCCCGTCATTTAGTACCTTAATTTCAATCCCACATCAAACAAAGTACATCTATGATAATACGGAAGTGTTCCAACTCTATACTCAATTTTCATGCACCAGACACGTGTTTCGAATATCAAATTCCCATCAGTGACGCTTCCAGCCATCAAAATTCATTTCACTAGCGCCCTCTGGTTTTATTTTTAGAATTTAAATTTGTACATTTACTTTTCAGACAGTGCGCGGCTGCAAATTTCCTGTAGGGTCGATTCAGAAGCATATCAAAATAAAATCTATATTTCAATTAGCATTGGAGGGATGGTGCTAAGATGTTATGACTCTCTATCTCTATCAATAATTCAAATTTTGCTGAATATCTTTAGAATACATCAAAACACTCAACAGAAAAAAACTATTCATAAACCATATAATGAGAATACTAGGCGACAGGTTCCCACTTACGAATATCATCTGCATATTAGAGAACACGATCATACAACATGCACGACCAGGTGTTACATAAAAAGGTCAGATCAATATACACATTGAAGAAGTACCCATCAGTTATCAGTCTGCAAGTCAAGAAGGTAAGGCAAAATCATTAGAACATTTGCTAACCCCGAAATAAACAATATTCTGAAGTGAGACCAGGTGCACGGGAGAGTCAGTGTCTTCTGTTTGCATGACAAATATGAATAATGACCATATCCCTGTATACAGCACAAAATCGATAATTCAGAAAATCAGAAACCGAAGGTATACAAAATCAGGATAAAACAGGAACCAAAGCAAACAAACAAAAACCTCCACCACATGAAAAGAAGCGAACCCCCGATATGGGAGTAAGACCAGGTGCCCAGGAAGAGTAAGCATCTCCTGCTTGCATGCAACACCCACCGCTTCAATTCGGTAGAACTGTCTTATCAGGTTACTTCCATTTCGGAAGACAGAGTACAATTTTTGGTTGGATGGCATGTAACACCCGTAGCAAGAGTCCTATGTACATGTACTGCAACGGCATGAATGACAATCTACTTAATTAGTAGTAAATGGTGAGCTTATCGCATTTTTGTGTTGTTACGAAACGCAATCTGATTCACTTTAACATGATATGACAATTGAAAGACATACGACAAAAATGTTTGAGAACTCATTACAATATTCAGGACAGCGTTCATGGAATTCCCAACCCCTATCTCTCATAAGTACAGAGAATAAATTGTGCAATCGGTGACTATTGTAAACAAGAGAGAGAGAGAGAGAGAGAGAGAGAGAGAGAGTTATTCTAAGTAATGATACAAGAGAGAGATTTATGACAAATATAGGCTTGAGCGTTTTGATTCTCAAGGTCAGTTATGAAAGGTCAAGACCTTTTCACCAAAAAAAAAAAAGAACTTTAATGTAAAAAATGTATCTAGAATTCAAAAATAAATTCTTTATATGCTTGCTTTGAAAAAAAAGAAGATAGCCCACAGCTTTGAACAATTTGCAAATACTTTAAAATTGCTAATGAAAAAAAGATCCCGACAGGCGTATTTTGAAGCGTTAGCGTCGTTATCTTTATGGAATTGTTGCGACGAGTGTTGCATGCAAACAGGAGACGCTGACTCTACCCGGACACCTGGTCTCACTTCGGAATATTGTTTATTCCTTGGTTCGCGACCTTTCCAATGGAAATTCAAATGATTTTTACTTGCCTTCTCGACTTTGAGACTGATTATATGATTGGTACTTTTCCATATCTATATATGCATTAAACTTGTATTGATTTCTTGTTGTTTGTCTTGTTATGTTTTTGTCTCTCTTTCTTTTTGCATGATCTGCATTTTGATGTCTACTGTTTTGCTTTACAAACAATCGTTATTTAATGAAAAAAAAAATTATACAGCTGCTATAGAATGTCATGTCATAGAATTAAACAATGGATATAATGTTAAAAAAAATTAAATGCATTCGATCGATCGTAAAAAGCCCTAGTGAAATTGATGAAAAAGGAAACATTACATGTTATTTACATGTATATATTACAGCTCCAGCTCCCTTAATAGTAACTTCGAAAGGCTGAGAGGTATGAGTAAAGAGTGGAATGTGTCTGAAGGATTTCAACCACTGATCGAAGCAAATACGTTTTTAATTTCAAGATTTTAATTTTGTTTTTATTCTATTGTTAATATTGGAACATAAGTTGTTGATTTACAATTATGACAAATATGGATAATGACCATATCCCTGTGTACAGCACAAAATCGATAATTCAGAAAATCAGAAACCAAAGGCATATAAAATCAGGATAAAACAGGAACCAAAGCAAACAAAAAAAAAAAAAAAGAAAACCTGTAACATATGAAAGTTACGCATATCATCCTCCCATTTCTCTACTGTAGATCAGTTTTGCCTGAATTTGAAGACGTAACACTTGATAGTGTAACCGATCGGTGGCACAATTGTGAGGATAAACATAAAAAAAAATCATATATTCATCCAGAATGGATTTTACCACACGCAGGAATCTTTCGCCTAGATATTTAGTCTAATGTCTCGTCCACTAGAGCGAGTGAATAAATGCACGAAACAATCAATGTCATAAGGCGGTATTTATGTCATTATTATATCATTGCGTTGTACATGTGTTGTGCATGTAAGATATTTTGTCTTTTCAATCTGTTCTTGAAGAATATGGAAGTAGAAAGAGGGATAACTCCATGTGCAGTTCGAAGGGCATATTCCCTATCTTCTCACTCTGTCTCATGGCTGGAATACTCTTTTTGCGACAAGACTATTGTAAGAGTTTATTTTTTTCGTGATTATTTTGAAATACTTTGCGTCTGTGGAAAAAAAAAACATCTATTGACTTTCTACCATATTTTTCCGACATGAATCATCTAATTAATTTTACTATTTTTTTTTCTATTGTCAGAATAAGTCACTTCAAATGAGATACAGTAAGGATCGGACCAAACAAGGAAGAGGAACATTGCAAATCAATTTGTCTTGATGTAATCCGGATAGCCATATCATTTGCCACTGGAAATAGATATAGTGAGGTTACTGAAGGTAATGGGAAGTGACTGAAAGTAAATAATTTGACCTAAGGTTCAGGCTTTACATTGAAACAAAGACCTTAATCAAATGTAAACTCGGCAAACTGTTTTGTTTGATTCCTTCGGTTCCATGAACACAACAGTAATTGACACAACATCAGGTACAAATAAGAAATTGCAAATATGAGTTTATTGCAAACGTGAGTCAAGCTCCTTTGTACCGAGGATATATGATCCATCTGTCACCAAACGTACACTCGACATGGTCCTTGACAAATCTTCATCCTTGTATCACCGCATTCTTAAGAATTACACTTTGACTTACAGACATCCATGACGGGCCCTGTATAAACCTCTTGAGAGAAGACATGTCCCCGACCACCTGTCTCTGAGTGTAAGTCGGACTCCTCGGGTGATAACATGCATTAGCTCGCTCCAGACGGCAGAACACGGACTGTGTTTCGCATGCTGTTTGTTTTCTTTATCCATTTACAAATTCACGTGTTATGCTGGGCCCCTGTGTTTTGCTGTCTTATTTGTGTGATCATCTTACACAACGATTGGGCATTCATCGGGACCTCTGGGTAACCTGGTAAGTGGACATGTTGTTCGTACTTAATCCGTTTGCTACTAATCTGGTAGATTGCCGTCCCAACTCGGCACCGATTGGCCATTGGTCTCCTTGTTTTATGTGTAGTGTGTTGTGTTTCGATGGCGTATTTAGTATTCCGTGTTGTGTTTAGATGGCGTATTTGGTATTCCATATCTGTTTTGCACCTCTTGCAGTGTATGTCTCCTTTGTGGATTTTACTTGGGGTGTTTTGTTGTTCTGCTGTGAGTGCTGTAACCGAGTCTTGTTGGAGATCTCCACCTTTCATTAACTGTAGTTAATGGAAAGTCACTCTTAGTCACTAACTTGACTTTAGATTCAAGCTTTACAAACTCAGTATACTGTTTGGTTTGATTTCCTTGATACTGAGAACACTACATTAATTGACACTACTTTAAGGTCTCAATATACCAACAAATGAATGAAAACTCATCTGTGAGGGGCAGATTTTGAATTTTTAAATTCTGTTGCCATGGCAACCAATTGTCACAAATAATTTTTGATTTAATTGAAAGTTAGTATGTAGCAGAATTTAAATATACATTGACATATCAGCTACATGCTTCCTGTAGTGGTGGGATTGTATATAACGAGTGCCAATCTAACCATGAAAAATCACCAAAAATGATGAAAACCTACCCATTTTCAGCTACATCAGATTTCGTTATATGAATTCTTACAGCAGAAAGACAAGTTTCATCTTTCAGACAAAATCTTACAGTTTTCAAAAAGGTCTCATTTGCAACAGGTCCCTAGATTCATTTTCTGGAAAAATCACCACACATGGACAGAATGCTACTTTCAACTCATCATTACAGGCTTATAAGGGGATTCCCCATTTGACACAGAGCTAACCCTGATTTCATAGCGTACAGTTTCGAATCCAACTAATTGAACTTTTTCACTGCAGAATGGCCTCCTCTATACATTGAAATAGAAATAAACAACATTAACACTTGTAAGATAGTGAAAATGAAAGTTATATAAAATACGATTAAAAATAAAAATAATACATATTGCCACCGACGAGATTCGAACCCACTACCTTGCGATCGATGGTCAGCGACTTTAACCGTTGCGCTAAGCTGGACATTACGTATGACAGGTAGCGCAAAACTTATTAGTGTCCGCTGATCACTCAACCATGAATTAGATTTTAATGAAATAATAGAACTACTAAAATAATTTATAAAATTTAGATCGTTTTGTGTTATCATGGTTATATTAACATGAACCGTTGTGTGGTTATATTTTTGGGAAATTATATTTACTTTATTAATTGTAATTATTTGAATATCTTTGATTTCATTGGTCGATTACAAATAACAATTCATATTCGAGAAGCCCTTTGTTTGAGGCAGATCGTTTTGGAGAAGAACTTTTTGATACGTTGTATGATCAACGTTACTGATTGTCTGATCCGTTTGCATACTTTGCATTTTTCATTCAATTAGAATCATATTCCGTAAGTAACATTTTCGATTATACCATTTTTCTAGAATAAAATGATTTTTGACCAAATTCCATATCGTAGGTTCGAGTAAACAATAACTTCTTTTATTTGATATGTCTAATGCATTGATATTGATTATTTAATATCGATTTACTATATGATTATCTGTGACATTGATTTGCGATTTTTATCATTTTTAACATATTGAAAATAGTGTGTATGGTGCGCCATTAGTGTAATGACAATTGTGTGATGAAACGATATTTTTCATACACAGAGTGGTGTCTATATATTTATTAGTTTGTTATTGGTTTATAGATACTTTACCATGTAGATACCAACAAGGGACAATACGAGGAGATGTCATGAAGCACCGTATTTCCTTACTTAGGGTATGTGTAGTTCATTTTTGTCTCTTTGTGATTTTGTGTGTGAATTGAACATTGTGTGATTATTGAATACTTGTTTAGCCACGATGATCATGTTATATTGCTTCTGTATTGTATCAAACATGCAGAATATTGATGATGTGTATTTATGTATTTTCAGACCACCAGTCTATATGTCATGTCATATGTCATATTGTATATATATGATACCACTGTGACGCAATAAATATGATGAAATTGAGATGAAGATTTGTTGTGTTACAAATGGCGTCGCCGGTAGGATCCAAGGATTCCAATAGGACCATGGACGGATCTGCTAATGGACGTAGATAAACTTTGACGAGACAGTTTTGGGGCCCACTATCTGGAAACGAGTTCTAGATAACTTTTCGTGAACATTACCTTGATATTGGACGGCGAGGTGCATTGTGACATTCCGTTCTTCTTTGTTCGAGTTTGAATACTCAATATCCTTTTTGATTATTACTTGTATTGTCTATTGTATGATTAACATAGCTGTAGTATTTTGATATATGTTCACATTTTAAAAATTTTTATTTAGTAGTAGCTAGTATTGATGTCTGAAAACAAAATTGAAAAACAATTGTTAAAACTGCGACCCAAAGCAACAGGACCATTATTGTTTACTCCTGTATTGCTGTCAGATAGCAAAGGTAACCACATTAGAAAACATGTACAATTTGGTATAGATTTTGATATACAGTGGTGGTGTAAGGGTGGATCGCAGATAAACGATTCATTTGACTGGTTGAAGAGAAACCTGTCACATAAATTAAAGAGACACAATAAGATTGCTCTCTATGTGTGGTTAGGTACTTGTGACTTAACTGTTGAAAATAAGCAATATACAAGTTTAAGAGCCGACGATTTCGCTACTGTCGATTACATCGAGCGAAAGCTAAACGAAATCGTGAGTTTTGTACGGCGATTTTCGGGCGTAAAATTGACGATCTTAGAAGTACCCGTATATTCCATCGTCGAATGGAACAGAAGTAAAGGTCATAAGGATCCGAACTCCTTAAGTGACCAGGACGTCAAATTACAGTCACAAGTTCAGGAACTGAACAACCGAATCAGGAACATCAACGATCATTTAAAGTCTCGATCACCAAGATTCACTTTGGACATTCTCAGGTCCAAAAGGAACAACAAAGGGAAAAGGAAAAAGTCCGTTTTCAACTTTAAACTTTACTTGGACGGAATACACCCGGGAGCTTTGCTAGGAAAACTGTGGTTTCGCCAAATATCTTCAGCTGATGATCAACGATTGCGTGTCACATTAAGTTAGTAGCAAAAGAATCGTAGGGATTGCTTTCTGCTTTTCTATTGTTGCTAACTCGTGACGTCATCATGGAAGACTTAGAGGAACAAATCGAAGCTCTGAAACAAAAGCTGGAAGCTATGGAAGCCAAACCGCACCAAGTCCAACCATCCGTGGTGTACATGAAATCGGACAGGAAATTCCCTAAATTCGGTGGTCGACCGGTAAAAGAATCCGATCCCATTGTCAACGAATGGATCGCTGATATGAGAGACCACATTCGTTCGGTTCCATCAAAAGACAACCACGTAGATTTATTATGGATCATCTAATTGGAAACGCTAAAACTGAAATTAGACTAAGACCGTTAGATCAGAGAGCATCAGGAGATCAAATATTGAATATTTTAGAACAACTTTATCATCCGAAAGATACGATCACGCAACTTCAGCAAAAATTCTATCAACGTGACCAACTGCAAGGAGAAACACTTGAGTCATATTCGCTAGCACTTATGACTATGGCGGATCAAATTACTAGACGTTCCGGGAAAGAAATGCCAGACAAAGATAAAGTTTTGATAGAACGTTTTATCGACGTCATCAAAGACCAACATTTGCGTCAGGAACTAAGAAGAATATCTTTAGAAAAAGGACAAATGCCGTTTCTTGAATTTCGACATATGATGTTGCGATGGATAGAGGACAACCCATCGCAAACCGAAAGAAACATACACAAGACAAGCACGTCGGAATTCAGCGAACTCATGTTGGTCATGAAGAAACAACAAGAATTGTTAGAGAAACAACAGCAGCAGATAGACTATCTCACGACTCTAACATCAAATAGGAGATCACGTGATGAGAATGATTTACGTCAAACATCCGGGAGGTCAAGATCATTTTCGAGGTATCCACGGTACACTAATCGAGGACGTGGTGGAGGTCGAGGTAGCTCATTTGGAGGAAGGAGCAACAATATACAGTGTTAAAACTGTGGAGGCAGAGGACATAAAGCATCGGACTGTCCATCTGATGACTTAGATGGTAAAAAGACGAGAGAAACCGAAGACAGGTCTCAGCAAAAGACAGGACCGTTAAAAGACCGACCATCACGGTAGCGAGTCGACCAGTGGTGGGAAATGACAAAGGCTCGACATCCGATATAGCCAAAAAGATTAATAAAGCAGCAGCAAAATGTCCGACAGCAACTATACATGTAAATGGACAACAAATAACTTGCCTTTTAGATACCGGGGCTGAAGTATCAACCATCTCGGAAAATTTTTACAAGAAACATCTCTCAACATCGAAAATTTCGGATACTACAAAATTTCTAAAACTCTCTGCAGCGAATAAATTACAGATACCATATCTTGGATATATTGAAGTGGACATAGACATAAACGGATGTCCTATAAACAATGTTGGAATGTTAGTTGAAAGTATAACACCAGAAAACGATTCAATACAGGCTGTATTAGGATGCAACATCTTAAGACAAATTAAAGAGCATGTCGACGGAAACCCAACAACGATCATTTTGAATGAAGAATCGTGGAACACTGTCATTTCCGTAATAATTTTAGAACAGAAATCAATCCGCACTAGTTTTGTAAAAGTCGCTGGTAGACAAGCCATCAAAATCCCAGCAAATTCAATGAAAACAGTAATTTGCTCGACAAAACAGAACAACGTACCATTTACTGCCGCTGTACAAGCCATTTCTTGCGAAAATGGTTCATTGCCAAGGAATATCATGGTGATAGACACTCTAGCTAATGTCGAACAAGGAAAGATACCTGTACGAGTATTGAATATTGGACCCGAGGACGTGTGGTTAGAGCCAAAGTCTAGGCTAGGAACGCTACAACAAGCAGAAGTTTTAAAGTCAAGCGATGACCAATATTCCGTAGACGTTACACAAACAGAAGTTTTTATCAATAAAATTGAATCTACAGTAGATAAACGTCAGACTACGTGTAAGTCGGAGATAAAGTTTGATCTAGGTGACGTCGAATTGACCAACGCACAAAAAGAGAAGCTGGACGTTATGTTTTCAAGACATCAAGAAGTTTTTGCGAAAGATGATGATGATCTTGGGTTTACATCTACGATCAAGCACCCAATCAGACTGTCTGACGACATCCCGATCAAAGTTCCTCATAGACGTATTCCCCCGAATCAGTTGGACGAAGTCAAGCGACACATTCAGAAACTTTTGAATCAGGGTATCATTAGGAAGAGCAGCAGTCCGTACGCATCGGCTGTCGTTATCGTCAGAAAGAAAGACAACTCCATCCGTCTTTGCGTCGACTACAGAGCTCTCAACGCTAAAACTATAAAGGACGCCTACCCTTTACCTAGGATTGAAGAAACGCTTGACATTCTTCATGGCGCAAAGTATTTTAGTACTATAGATCTTGCGCAGGGATTTCACCAAGTCGCAATGGAGGAGGATGACATACCAAAAACCGCATTTAGAGTAGGATCAGGCGGATTATATGAGTACACGAGGATGCCGTTTGGCCTGTGTAATAGCCCGGCTACTTTTCCGCGATTGATGGAGGCATGTTTAGGTGACGAAAATTTTGAAACATTAGTCCTTTACCTAGACGACATCTTGGTCTTCTCATCAACAATCGAACAACATATTGAAAGGTTAGACGTAGTTTTCACGAAATTGAAATCCCATGGACTAAAGATTATTCCATCAAAATGCCATTTCTTCAGAAAGGAGGTCAAATATCTAGGTCATCTAGTATCGGAAGAGGGAGTATCAACAGACCCCGCTAAAACAGAGGCGATAGGAAAATGGCCTAAACCAACAACAGAGAAGCAATTAAGATCATTTTTGGGTATCGCAGGATATTACAGAAGATTTGTGAAAAACTTTGCAAAGATAGCAGCACCGTTGCATGCGCTACTATCAACACCTAAAAAGACAAATACCAAAATGAAATCCGACCAATTTACAAAGCTCTGGGATGAAAAGTGCGATACCGCATTCGAAACATTGAAAGAAAAGCTAATAACAGCACCAGTATTAGGCTATCCAGACTTTTCAAAAATGTTTACCTTGGAAATCGACGCAAGTTTTGATGGACTAGGCGCTGTTCTATCACAAGAAAGACCCGAAGGAAATATCGTCATAGCATATGCGTCAAGAACTCTACGACCAACAGAGAGGAACATGGGAAATTACAGCTCAATGAAATTAGAAATTTTAGGACTGAAATGGGCCGTTACAGAGAAATTTCGAGAATATCTTTTAGGATCCAAATTCATCGTGTACACTGACAACAATCCCCTTAGTCATCTTCAAACAGCTAAACTCGGAGCAACTGAAATGAGATGGGCGAGTCAACTTGCTCAGTTTGATTTCGATGTGAAATACCGGTCAGGGAGGGTCAATCGGAACGCAGACGCGCTAAGCCGAAGGCCTGTTTCGCATGCGGAAGTCAACAATGTTTTGTCTGAAGTAACGCAAACGACAGCGCTTCCTGAACTTCGGACAGAGGACGCAATTGAGGCGAAAATTAGCTCCGTTCAAACAGAAATTAATGGTGCGACCCCTGTATTACCTGAATTTCTGCCAGCCGATATATCAGATTTGCAAACAAAAGATCCAGTTTTATCTCGAATAATTACATTCATGAAAAATGCAGAAACGCCAACTATCCAAAATTTGAAAAAGGAACACAAGGATGTCAGAAAATTATGGAATCTGAGAGAAAATTATGTTTGGATAATGAAATTTTATTCAAGAAGTCGCAAGATGAAACGGGAGAGATACGTCAATTACTCCTACCAGACTGTTTGCGCGAAAAGGTCCTAGAACATGTTCACAATCACGCAGGTCATCAAGGCGTGGAGCGCACTTTGTCACTTTTGCGGAAAAGATGTTTTTGGCCGCGCATGATGCAGAATGTACAGAAGTATTGTAAACATTGCGAGCGCTGCATGATTGGAAAAGCTCCTATGCCGAAAATCAAACCACCAATCAGCAATTTGATAGCATACCAGCCATTAGAAATAGTAGCCATAGACTTTACCGTACTCGAGAAAGCATCGGACGGACGCGAAAATGTCCTAGTAATGACGGACATATTTACAAAATATACACAAGCCGTACCAACTAGAGACCAGAAGGCTTGCACAGTCGCCAAAGTATTAGTAAAGGAATGGTTCGTTCGATTTGGTATTCCGAAACGTATCCATAGTGACCAGGGAAGAAATTTTGAAAGTTCGATAGTAAAAGAACTCTGTAAAATGTACTCTATCGAAAAAATCCCGAACAACGCCGTATCACGCCGAAGGCAACGGACAATGCGAACGATTCAATCGAACGATGCACGATAGATTACGAACTTTGCAACCCGAACAGAAGCGAAGATGGCCAGAATACTTACCAGAGTTCGTGTACATCTACAACTCGACAGTTCATTCATCTACGGGTTATTCCCCTTATTACTTGATGTTCGGTAGGGAACCTACCCTCCCCATCGACTTTATTCTGGGCACGAGACCAAGCGAAGATACTACATCTATCGACGAATGGCTCCAGAAACATCAGAAACGCCTTCGCGAAGCTATGAATACAGCGATACGAAACACGGAGAAAAATGCAGAAAGTCGAAAAGAACAGAGAAATAAAAGTGCAAAGGAATGCCCGATTAGTATAGGAACGAGAGTTTTGACGAGAAACCGAGTACAAGGACGGAATAAGATACAAGATACATGGAATTCAACACCTTATAAAGTCGTATCTTACGCTGGTGACAATGTTTATGGTATACAATTAGCGGACGGTACTGGACCTGTAAGGAAAGTTACAAGGAAAGAAATATTAGATACTGGAGAATTGGTAAACAGCGATTCAGAAGAGTCTGATAGAGATTCAACGGATAATGAGGACCATGTTCGGTGCTATCAATCTGTTAATCCGGAACCGGAAGTTGTGGATAGCGGAAGTGAATCAGAGACCGTAACTATTCCGCGAAGAACCAGAAGACCTACTGCAGGAAAACATTCAAATCCACACCATTTGCCCCGGAGTGCTATCGCGTCAAATCAACAGATAAGCGCTCAAACATCCGGAAATTTCAAGGAGCTCAGTGATGCTATTGCGAATCTAGGCGCGAGCTTAGGATCATCACTCAGTGCTACTCTTAGCCAATCATGGTCGAATATCCAACAATGAGAAGTGTTGTACTCTGAAATAATCGCGGCATTTTTCAGTGTAGTTTATTTTATATACCCGTGTTTTACCTTATTACACTTCGTATGTGAAAATATTCATATGCGTAACATACGAAATCTGTGTTTTTTATCATTGCTGAGGACAGCAATGACAAAGGGGGGGGGGTGATGTGTAAGATGGTGAAAATGAAAGTTATATAAAATACGATTAAAAGTAAAAATAATACATATTGCCACCGACGAGATTCGAACCCACTACCTTGCGATCGATGGTCAGCGACTTTAACCGTTGCGCTAAGCTGGACATTACGTATGACAGGTAGCGCAAAACTTATTAGTGTCCGCTGATCACTCAACCATGAATTAGATTTTAATGAAATAATAGAACTACTAAAATAATTTATAAAATTTAGATCGTTTTGTGTTATCATGGTTATATTAACATGAACCGTTGTGTGGTTATATTTTTGGGAAATTATATTTACTTTATTAATTGTAATTATTTGAATATCTTTGATTTCATTGGTCGATTACAAATAACAATTCATATTCGAGAAGCCCTTTGTTTGAGGCAGTCGTTTTTGGGAGAAGAACTTTTTGATGTACGTTGTGTGATCAACTGATTGTCTGATCGTTTGCATACTTTGCATTTTTCATTCAATTAGAATCATATTCCGTAAGTAACATTTTCGATTATACCATTTTTCTAGAATAAAATGATTTTTGACCAAATTCCATATCGTAGGTTCGAGTAAACAATAACTTCTTTTATTTGATATGTCTAATGCATTGATATTGATTATTTAATATCGATTTACTATATGATTATCTGTGATATTGATTTGCGATTTTTATCATTTTTAACATATTGAAAATAGTGTGTATGGTGCGCCATTAGTGTAATGACAATTGTGTGATGAAACGATATTTTTCATACACAGAGTGGTGTCTATATATTTATTAGTTTGTTATTGGTTTATAGATACTTTACCATGTAGATACCAACAAGGGACAATACGAGGAGATGTCATGAAGCACCGTATTTCCTTACTTAGGGTATGTGTAGTTCATTTTTGTCTCTTTGTGATTTTGTGTGTGAATTGAACATTGTGTGATTATTGAATACTTGTTTAGCCACGATGATCATGTTATATTGCTTCTGTATTGTATTAAACATGCAGAATATTGATGATGTGTATTTATGTATTTTCAGACCACCGTCTATATGTCATGTCATATGTCATATTGATATTATGATACCACTGTGACGCAATAAATATGATGAAATTGAGATGAAGATTTGTTGTGTTACACACTATTCAAATTCAGAAATACACAATATAATGTAACCCCTATGTTAACCCTGGTAACATTAGTGACGTATTTTCAAAGCGCACAGTATATTGAGACTTTAAGGACTTGGGTTGTTTATGTCGAATAAACTTTTTTTCAATTTTATGCAAGTTTAAGACTTTTCGCACTTAACGGTACCAAGATTTGTGCGTTACGCATTGTACTTATGTAGCAACACATTGTCGAAAGACCCATGACCCCCCACCCCAATACCCCCTATGTGACCTTAACTTCAATACATCACAATACATAAACATGTTCAGTATAAATAATTCTTTATGCTCATGTTATCATATACTTAGTAAAAAGATAAAAGGGAGCCTAAATGTCATTTATGTAGGGCGGTTGCCATGACAACGACAATACTTTGTGGTATCGGAGACCGATTAACCATTCCGCCATATACCGACAAATGTCGAAAACACTTTTCGCATTAAATTTCCCATCATTTCCATATGGTTGCTATGGTAACCAAAATTTCTCATATATTCCATTATATACATGCAGTGATATTTGCTGAATATATTGATACCTATCACTATACTGTATACCTTATAGTTCTGTAGCAGTGGTGTTCCAAACATACCATGATGGCAGAAAATGTACTGTCTTTTCTCTAAAAGTCATTACAATACAGGAGCAGCATCAATTTTCATAACAATCAATTTTTTTTTTAATTTTGAGAGAATTTCATAAGTATTGGTATATTAAGATACAGCAGGGTCATGACCTTTAAAATACATATAGTGTTACCATGGTAACCATTCATGAAATTTGAGACTGCAGTAGCAATGTATGCTTAAGGTCTCAATATACCAACAAATAAATGAAAACTCATCTGTGAGGGGCAGATTTTGAATTTTTAAATTCTGTTGCCATGGCAACCAATTGTCACAAATAATTTTTGATTTAATTGAAAGTTAGTATGTAGCAGAATTTAAATATACATTGACATATCAGCTACATGCTTCCTGTAGTGGTGGGATTGTGTATAACGAGTGCCAATCTAACCATGAAAAATCACCAAAAATGATGAAAACCTACCCATTTTCAGCTACATCAGATTTCGTTATATGAATTCTTACAGCAGAAAGACAAGTTTCATCTTTCAGACAAAATCTTACAGTTTTCAAAAAGGTCTCATTTGCAACAGGTCCCTAGATTCATTTTCTGGAAAAATCACCACACATGGACAGAATGCTACTTTCAACTCATCATTACAGGCTTATAAGGGGATTCCCCATTTGACACAGAGCTAACCCTGATTTCATAGCGTACAGTTTCGAATCCAACTAATTGAACTTTTTCACTGCAGAATGGCCTCCTCTATACATTGAAATAGAAATAAACAACATTAACACTATTCAAATTCAGAAATACACAATATAATGTAACCCCTATGTTAACCCTGGTAACATTAGTGACGTATTTTCAAAGCGCACGGTATATTGAGACTTAAGTAAGGAAAAGATAGTGCAAACTTGAGTTAGCTGTAGTTAACTCATTTGTGTCACACGTATGCCGTTTGTCGTGTGGAGCTCGTAAAAATGTTCCCCGCGAGTGGTTTGACAGTGTTTTGAATATTTTCCCTGACATGGTCGCCATAGCACTTTCTATATAGACATAACCTCAGACATTGTATGTATGTAAGATATTGTTTTCATATTCGTGCGTGAACATCGACGGCCGTTGCGGCTAACCAAACAGGGGATGCTTACTCCTCCCGGGCACCTGATCCCACTTCTAGCTTCCTAGGGTTTCGTCAATGCTCAAATTTGTGCTCTATTGTGGGTGTTGTTGTTGTTTATTTTGTTTTGTTTTGTTTTGTTTTTTTTTTTTTGGTAGGATCTTCTTAAACTCATTAATGGGAAGTCAGTCTAAGTTAATTACTTGACTTTTGATTCCAGCTTCACGTGAATACATAGAATTTAATTGTTACCTCGGTAAAATGTTAGGTTCGATTCCCACGGTTCGTTGAACACTAAAGGATGCGGTGAAGACCTGACCTTGACCCTTAGCCATAGTTTCGTAAAAGTCACCACTGTTGATTTTTGAAAATGGATTTCTGTGATAGAATTTCTAGGATATGAGTAATCACAATGAGTTTTTCAGGATTTCTGATGATTTTGTAAGACTTGTAGGTGGTAAAAAGTCCATATGCAGAAGTATGAAATGTTCTGAGAGCTAGTACACACTTTCTACTTTCGGTTTGAGCAACTCTCACATGTGCTGATTTCAATACCAGAAATAATATGTATTTTTGTGGTCCTGCTTGTTTCATGGAAAATACCGAGAAAACAGACCGATAAACATCATATAAATTTGGTATTTATGGAAAGAGGAAGATTTTTTCTTGTAATTGTATAGAAGCAGATTTTCACACAATTTTTTCTTTACTTGCTATTTTGGGTGAAAAAGTTACCTTTTTGGCCCATTTTTTGCTCCTATTTCTCCTATTGGGGGCATGTTTTGAATGTATAATCCCTGGGGTAGTATACATGAATACTAATTTGTGAAATAACAGTTTGATTTTGTAGAGAATTCTTCTTTTTTGACAAAAAAATTAAGTCTGTAAAACGGTTGCCATGGTAACCAAATTAGAAATTGATGCCGTGTCTTCTTTCATGCAAGCGAAACAGGCCGCGGGGTCTTCACCGCCACCAAAGTTATTGACACAACATCAAGTGCGGAAAACAAAGGGTACGAAGTAAGAGTTAAATAGAAAATCTTTCGATCGAAGCTATTGCTTCTAATCAAAATTGAATCCGTCAGTCAACAGTTCCCATACACCTCTACTTCACACAGAGAAAATTTGTCAAACTGCATCAACTGTAGCATTATAAAACGGGCTACCGTTGGTACGCTATCACACTGGATATGTATTATTTGGCCGTTTGTTCCAGGACCCGGAAAGTTGGAGCAGTGTTGGTCTCTCCCGTTGTCAGACCTCGTGTAGATATTCAGGTTTCTGAGGCGCCTTGCTGAAAATTTGTGAATTAGATTGCAAATGAAAATCCATTTTTAGAATATCAGAAATTCCGATTCCGATCATTTTAAAGATTCTGAAATGTGGTAAAAGTATTTTCGTGGCGTCAAGATGCAAACAAACAAATACTGATTTATCTTTAAGGTTTGGAAAGGATGAATTCAATTGTTTTTACTCTGCTAATTCTAAAAATACTAACGAAAGTATAAGTCTTGGACAACTAGTCATGAGACCAAGTTACAATGCGCAAAATATTCCTACAATTAAATCGTATGCGCATTATTTAAGTCGATGAAGAATGAATAAGAAACAAACAGTAACTATTTGTAGCTCACCTGAATTGAGTTATTGTAAAAGCGCGCCGTCCGTCGTAAACTTTTGACATTTTCGACATCTCCTCTGCAACAGATGCACAGAATTTCATGAAAGCTTACAAGAAGCAAGTACTCAAGGTAATCTATTAAGTTTGTGCTTTTCGTGCCAATCGGTTTACAAATATGGCCGTCGAGGGCTCTGATTAGAAGACACATTTTTTACATCTCCTCGGCAACCGCTGCACAGACTTTCACGAAACCTTACAGGAAGCAAGTACTCAAGGTATTCTACCAAGTTTAATTTGTACCTTTCGTGCCAATCGGTTTACAAATATGGCCGTCGAGGGATCTGATTAGCTGACACATTTTGGACATCTCCTTTGCAACCGTTGCACAGACTTTCATGAAACTTTACAGGAAGCAAGTACTCAAGGTCTTCAACCAAGTTTGTGTTTTTCGTGCCGATCGTTCAACAAATATGGTTGCCGAGGGCCCTGGTTGGCTCACGCTTTTTTCGACTTCTCCTCTGCAACTGCTGCACAGAATTTCACGAAATCTCACACCAAGCAAGTACTCAAGGTACTCTACCAAGTTTATGTTCTGTGTGCCGATCGTTCAACAAATATGACCGCAAGTACTCAAGGTCTTCTACCAAAAAATATTGCCGCCGAGGGCACTGATTGGCTGACGCATTATGAACCTCCTCTTCAGCCGCTGCATAGAATGTTAGGAAACCTTATATGAAACAAGTGCTTAGGATCCGTCGATGTTCAAATTTGTGCTCTATTGTGAGTGCTGTTAAGATTGTCGTCAGGATCTTCTTTAACTCATTTGTGTCACACTTATGCCCTTTCCCGTGTGGAGCTCGTACAAAAGTTCCCCACGAGGGGTTCGACAGTACATTGTACGTGTTTTGAATATATATCCCTGACTTGGTCACCATACTACTTTTGATATAGACATGGCTTCAGACAGTGCATGTTCTTTATAGATTGATTTCATTTCCGTGCGTGTACATCGACGGCGGGTACGGCTAGCCAACAGGGGATGGTTACACCTGGGCACCTTGTCCTAGCTCTAGCTTGCTAGGGGTCCGTCGATGTTCAATTTTGTGCTCTACAGTGAGTGCTGTTGAGATTGTCGTCAGGATCTTCTTTAACTCAAGATCGTTCACCAAGTTTGTATATGACCGTCGAGGTCTCTAATTGGCTTACGAATTTTGACGTCTCCTGTGCAACCGCTGCACAACATTTCATGAAACCCTACAAGAAGCAAGTACTCAAGGTCCTCTACTAAGTTTGTGTTTTTCGTACCGATTGACTCACAAATATGGTCACCAAGGGCTCTGATTGGCCGACACGTTTCTGACATGTCTAAAACGGATGCTCATAATTTTGATAAACCTTAAGGAAGTAAATACTCAATGGCCTATGTCCACTTTCATTCTTTTGTTTGCAACTCAGTTGAGCGATGTGTCCCCCTTAGGTCTGTTTTAAAAATATCTTTAAATGATTTAGCACATGGTCTCACTGATAACATCATTATATTTATAAGTCTTCAACTTACTAGTATTTTTTACTTTTCACAAAGCTTACATGGATAATGACACTTACAATATCAAATGTCTTAAAATGTTAAACTCACACATATATGATGAAGCTCCTTAGCTTCCTGTCCCGCGATTGACTAGAACTATTTCGTAGATTGTAAGATTGTGGTAGAAATCGACAACCCAAGTTGGATTTATTTGATCATCCGTCCGGAAGCAGCTACCTCGGTCGTAGATATAGTCTTGCTCCTGTGTCATCCTTGATAAGTTGACGTTTGAGTATCCCTTCCTAGTGCACAGTTCCTCTCTATAAGATAATAGATTTCATTTTGTAAATTAAATGATGAATTTCGAAAAAAAAAACCACATGGATATCTATTATGGTAAATGTTTACTTATGTGATAGGTTAAAAGTTAAAAAGAAATATTATACTCTGAGTGTTTCCCCCCGATTGGCCAGAGGTCTTGAAGAACGTACAATTCTTAGATGACCACACACAAACAAGACCGCAAAACGCAGGGTCCAAGAAACACAGATGAGTATATAAATGTATAAAAAAGGGGGGCGTACGTTATACAGTATGTGCTCTGCCGGCTGTAGCGAGCTCATGTATGTTATCACTCTAGGAGTCCGACTGATATTCAGAGAGGACAAGTCGTCGGGGCCTTTGATATTTCTTATTTTGATAATTATGTCACCATAAATGCAGGTTGTGAAATACCCAAAGTAATATACAGTATATGTTTGGGTCCGAATTTCAAAAGAGTTTGACAATAATTGTTGTAATGTTTCCAGAAAGTCTTTACTACTTTCTTAAAACGAAAACCTTGACCGAAAAGTTTCTTCGTAAATCAATTTGTAAATTTCTACTATGAAAATCCAAAACATCCATACCTGATGAGCTGTGAAATGTTGATACTATATGACGGTAATCTAGGAACATCACCGTCAAGCCAGGGGAAATTTACTACAAAATGTATATTGAATCCAAAATCATATCTTTTGTCATACACAATCGTATAAATCTCTTAAAACAATTTTGATATTTATATCCAAAAATGGTGTTTCTGTGTTGGTAACGTTTGCCTTGTTTAGAGTCAATTCTTGTGGATAAATACATTTTTATACTTTTCAAATATTTTATAATCATTGCCGATGGTATGAATGTCATCCAGGTACCTAGAAGTACCAATGAAACATTTCACATCATCATGTTTTCTTTGCTTTTGAAGATTTTGGATAAATTCTTTTTCATACGTGTATAAAAATAAATCTGAAAGAAGAGGCGCACAATTATTACCCATAGGGATCCCTACAACATGCTTGTAGAGATTCTCACAAAATCTTAGATAAATTTTATCCAAGAGGAAGGACAATACAATACACAGGCCACTACATGTCCATGATTTGTTTAATTTGTATTCTGCAGCGGAAAAGAAACCCTTTGATTCAGATATATAGATTAAAGTCCCCCTCTCGATTAAAGCACTAAAATGAGTTTGAACAATTGATCATCAATTTTGTCATGAGGAAGCGTGATGTACATATTTGAAAAGTCGTTTGAAGAAATCGTATCGGCCTAAAAATTTCTAGATTTCATAATGTTAATTACATCCCCTGAATTTGTAATAGACCAAACAAATTACATCATTCCTGTTTAGAACAGTTTCACAATATTTTGCTACGTGTTCCTTTATCACCGTGAGTGCTGACGTCAGATTTCTAGACAAAATTTAAGTTGAGCAATTGCTAGGATTAGCAATGTATCGAAGTATGTAAGAATGCACAATTGTTATGTGTTTAGAGCTTCTCACAGGAAGATGGCCATACAAAAAAGACAGCAAAACGTTATATGAATATGCAATAAAGGCATACGAAAACAGTCCGTGCTCTGCCGGATGGAGTCCGACCGACATTCAGAGAGGACAGATGGTCTGGACTCTGTCTTCTTTAAAGAGGTATGATTGAGTCTAATGTGAAGTCCCGTCCTCACAGTCAGTCGGAGTGCAATTCTTAATAATGCACTAGTACAAGGCTGCAGATTGGTGAAGACTCATGCCGAGTGTCCGTTTTGTGACAGCAGGATCATATCGACGAATTTTCTATTAATTTCGGTCAATCCTTGATCCTCCTTTTTCTGTTTATAATGTCACCATAAAAGGTAGGTTTTGAAATTTCCGAAATGCTATACTAAGAAAAGAGGCACTTGGTACTTTTTCAATTCAATTCAATTTAAGTTCAATTTTACAAATAGACAAATTGAGGAAATTCTCTGAACCAATTATTACACGTCTGTGAATTCATAGCATCATTTCAGAACAAATAAATTTCCAAGTTTTGCGGATAACGTACACACAATTTATCTACGTGAACCAAAGGTGAACTTCTTCGTCGAAAATCGTCAACTAAACACTTTAATAAAAAAGAAACTTGATGACTTTACAATATCATTTTCAATTTCTGAGTGGTAACATTCGTTCATCCCCTTTCTTAAGAATTTATATCGCATTCAATACAATATCCTAACATGTCTAAACCAAGTGAAAATACGATGACTTGGAACACTTAAAATTTCTTCTTTTTTTCTCATTCAGATGGGCGAGACTGCTGACGAAGAAAGTTTTCTGAACCGGGTGTAAATTTGTGAATACACAATTGTACCTGATCTTATCTCATTTCTGAATTCTCTTGCTTCTTTGCAAAATGTTTAGTTCATTTGTTTGGTGTAAAACTGCCTTCTTTCTTAAGTCCATAAATTAATGTTGATTTTTGAATTCTAATTTGGGTTTTCACCGTCTTTTTACTCATTCAAAGTAAAACAGGTAGAAAAATTTTACGATTTTACTTTAATCAACATACGTCTTTATTTTCAATTTAATCCTATCAATAATTGTGCATTTTAATAACGGCAAGGAGGTGATCTCCGACATCACTCGGTTTCAGCACCCACAGCAAAACACCCAATGCAAACCACAGAGCAGACACGCATAGAAAGAGAAACAAAAGGGACAAGGAACACCAGCTCACACTATAGAAACATCCAACACAAAAGACTTCATATTAACCAGCGAGACTAAAAAGATTCTGTTTTCCAATTTCATAAGTTGTTCGTTGTGGATTTATTTGTTTTGCATCCTTTGTCTGTCAAAATCTTTTATGAGTTTGTGACCTTTCAAGCATTTTTGTGCATAAGAGGTACAAAAGAAACTCCTTATTCCGATACTAATCGTATATTTACTCGATCCCCATAATTGAGCTTTGTTTTTATAACCAAAAAGAAAAGCTTTGAAAGACTATCATGACGATCGTTTCCAAAAATAGAAAGAACATTTCCATGTATGGAATAATCCATAGAGATAAGATGGTTCATGTGTGATTTCGTGACCGTTGCGTATTCTAAAATGGACTTTCATTTGCAATTTATCTGCCTTGCTTTTGTTATTTTATTTAAGGTAAGATTTGCAATAATTATTGTTTAACGTTGTGTTTCTTTCCAATGTTAAACGTCTTCAAATTCAATAGCATCATTTTTTTAGGTGAGTCACAAGTATACAAATTCACATAAATCACATGATATTTCATAATAGTATCATAACATAATATTTACATTACTAGTAGATTCCCCATGTTAAACGCCCATTAGACAACTAGAATTATATTCCAATAACTTGGGTTGCTCACGTGCAAGTTTTGCATGTAGGGAGAATTTACCAACGTTCAAATACATTTGACACTAAGGCATGGTCCATTTGATATTCAGGGGGGGGGGGGGGGGGGGGGGGCTTGGGTTTTTTGTCGGAGCAAGATTATTATTTTCGCCCCTGACCGGGGCAAAATTTTTTTTTTCTGGCAAAGTTGGAGCAAGGAAATTTTTTTTAACAAAGTGATGCGCATATTAAGAATGTTTGTGTTTTATCAATAAAAATAATATTTTTACTCAAAACTCTAAATATTAATAAATAAGTTTATTTTTATGCAAGTATTCAATTCACTTTTAAATAGAGAGATAAAACATTTTTACAATACTGTTTTACAATTCTCAATATTTTATATAAGATACATGCATATAACATGAGGGTCTGAGGGGAAGGTCTCCTAGACAATTTTTTAAATGTTGCTAAGAATTGTAAATTGGTGAATAACTGAAGTTCTTCTAAGCTTACAAGAACATGACTCTATGGGATAAATGCAATATGTATAAATAGCAATACATAAATATTGATAATTTGGTAATATATTTAAGCTTTTAAGGAAGCCCTTTTTCATTCACATACATGTATAACTTTTGATATCTTCATATATCTGAACTTAAAATGCTATTAGTAAATAATGTTTAAATAGAAAACTTAATGGCGAGCGAAGCGAGCCAAAAATTTTTTATATAATTTGAGAACTGCGGCGAGCGAAGCGAGCCGGAAAATTTTCAAGAATTTTAGCGAAATTTTATGGTAATTCTTCAAATTCAGATTATTTGTATGAGCAAGATTATTTTTTTCTGTCACACCATAAGCAAATTTATTTTTTTCATCAAAATTGAGAGCAAAATTATTTTTTTCGAAAAAAACCCAAGCCCCCCCCCCCAGAATATCAAATGGACCGTGCCTAAAACAGGCAAAATGTGCGAAGTGCATGCAAATAAAAAGGATCGATATTTAGAATAAATGTAAATATAAGTAATGACTGTCTTACTTTTGGTGTACATGGGTGTATAATTCTGGTTGGACACGTGCAAATTTTCCGAGAATCGCTTCGCTTCGCGATTCACGGAATTTGCACGTGTCCAACCAGAATTATACACCCATGAACACCAAAAGTAAGACAGTCATTTCTTAAATACATTAGTTTTTGGCTATCAATCAACAGGGTTGAATCAAATTACTTAAGGCTGAAGTTTTTGTCAGGGAATATTCTTGGTACAGTAGCACTCAATTCGAATACATAATACTTTATATAAAGACATAATTTCACAAAAATACCAGCTAGAAAAAGTATGCTTAATCTTTTTAACATTGTATATCGTTGTTTTTTTAACTCATGATATCTATAAAATAGATATAATTATCTATATACATGTAAGCATAAGAAAATGTCAATACAGGTAAGTTACATGAATTGAATTATCTATTACACATGTAACCAAAAATTCTCTAGGAATGACCATTTCAACATGAAAACTTCAGTCTTTTCTATTCTACGGAAAAATTCTTTATATGTCTCATACATGTTTTAACAGTAGCCAGAAAATGCATCATGCTTAAAGCTTCTTTTCTACATTTACATTGATAAATAAAGTATTTTAGTGTAAGTGAGAAAGTACTTTCTGGATCGTTATAATATGGGCCTAATACAACCTTTTTGTAAGATAGTTAAAAAATAATATCTGAACTCTGAAGGCGACATCTTACATCATTATAAAAATCTTGCACAAGCAATTTAAACTGAGACTGACCCCAATTTAATTTCCATCCGTGACACATGATATCTTTAGAATATTTCTTGCTACCTATCCAGATTACTTGAGGTTTGTCGAAATTGATTTTTAAGCCGGATATTTTTTCATACCAAGAGAGCGTAAGAAGAGACTTATTCAATGATTTTCGGAACCATCTAACATGATTGTAGTGTCATCCGCGTACTGGGAAATCTTGTATTCAAATCTGTCTATGCTAATTCCTTTTATGTCCTTATCATTTTGTAATTTTATTGCTAAAATTTCAACATTTAGCTTTTGAGCGTAGTATGCTCCCTTTTACTTTTCTAAGATTTTCAAAGTCACTTCTTTTTGAAGTTAAAAGTTCTACATTGTTTTCACTTAAGCTTTCTTCTAAATTATTTATTTCTTAGATAAGTTTTTCTTCCATTTCTTTCCGCTTTTTCTTCTTATAGCTAGAATGTGATATTGATAAGCCTCGAATCTCAATCAAAATTGTTTCAAATAATAGTTGATCATTTATGGTGAAAAATATATCCTGCAAGTCCATGTTGTTAAGGTAATCAGAGTTGTGAACTGGTTTGGCGTATTGCCTTATTGTTTTCTTAATAACATCGTTAACTTTTTCAACATATTCCAAATCATACAGTAAGGAGTTGTTAAATTTCCATAAACCTTCCCGCGTTTAAAGTCATTGAATGAAAGTTGTAGTCTAATAATAGAATGATCTGTTCTGTACCCTGACTCTACAGTGCAACTTTTTAAACTTGGTAAAAAATTTTCAGTTATTAGAAAAAAATCTAGCCTCGCCTGTTTTAATGGATTTCTCCTTCTCCATGTAAACCTTTTCTTAGTCTCGTATAATTCTCTAAAGCGTCTTCTTTAAAGTCAAGCACACATTGTCTAGCATTAATATTATTGATGTTCACGTAATTACAGTAATCTAAAGTTGGATTTTGCACCAGATTAAAATCTCGACAGAATATTACATATTCAATATTTTGATTGGTTACTTGCGTGAAGAGTGAGTCATAAAAATCGGGATTTTCATTATTTGGTCCGTATAGGTTGCAAAGTAAAATATCTTTGTTATCAATTTTTTTATTCAATCATAAGGCACGGTCCATTTGATATTCTGGGGGGGCTTGGGTTTTTTGTTGGAGCAAGATTATTTTTTTGGCCTCGGACCGGGGCAAAATTATTTTTTTCTTGCAAAGTCGGAGCAAGGAAATTTTTTTAACAAAGTGATGTGCATATATATTAAGAATGTTTGTGTTTTATCTATAGATATTATTTATATTCTTACTCAAAACTCTAATTATTAATATATACTTTATTTTTATGCAAGTATTCGATTCAATTCTAAATAGAGAGATAAAAGATTTCTACAATACAATTCTAAATAAACAAAATTTATATAAGGTACATGAATATAAGAGGGTCTTTGGGGAAGGTCTACTACACAAATTTTAAAATGCAGAATTGTAAAATGGTGAATAACTGAAGTTCTCCTTCCAATTAAGCTTACAAGAACATAAAATTGAGACTCTATGGGATACATGCAACATGTATTAATAGTTATACAAGTATTGTTAACACTTTTCATATCTTTCAAATTTATGAACTTTGACATTAGCAAGTAACGATTGATAGAAAATTATGGCGAGCGAAGCGAGCAAAAATTTTTTTGAAATATACTAAAAACTGCGGCGAGCGAAGCGAGCCGGAAAAATTTCAAGAATTTTAGCAAAATTTTATGGTAATTCTTCAAATTCAGATTATTTGTAAGAGCAAGATTATTTTTTTCTGTCACACCATAAGCAAATTTATTTTTTTCATCAAAATTCAGAGCAAAATTATTTTTTTCGAAAAAAACCCAAGCCCCCCCCCAGAATATCAAATGGACCGTGCCTAATGTAGTTACCATTTTCATCAGTGATTATTCTACCAATATCAAAATCAAAGTTATTATTGAACAAAATATACACACCTCTAGCATTTGATCTAAATGAGGAAAAAACACAAGTATATTCCCATTCACTACGTATTTGATCTTCTAATTCTCTAATAAAATGTGTGTCTTGTAAACAGTATAAATTTTAATTTAATCTACGTAAATATTAAAACACATACTTTCTTTTCTTGTAAACACCAAGACCCTGACAATTTAAACTAATAATATCAACCATTATCAAAATTAAAAGTCCCTGTTGATACCTTCATATTTGTCAAATTAATGAAATTGTGATATGAATTTCTACAATAAAAATATGTGAATTGTTTTTCGACTCTTTTAAACATTTTAAACATTCTGCGCATATGGAAAATTGGATTAGCCAACTTTGTATTTATTGAACCGATTACCAAATCAATTTGGAGACAAAATGAGGGGTAGATGGGTGAAAGGGAGGGGGAGGTAGGGGCGGGAGGAGAGAGAGAAGGGGAGGGAAGGGGAGGGGGAGATAGGGAAGGGAGAGGGAGAGGGAGATAAGGGGGAGGGGGAAGTAGGGAAGGGGGGATGGCGAGAAGGGGGGAAGGGGGAGGCGGAGAGAGGGAAGGGGGAGGGAGGAGGGAGAGAGGGAAGGGAGGGGAGGAGGGGGAAGGTAACGGGTGGGAAGGGGTGGGAGGGGGAGAGGGATAACCCCCAATATATACGAGGGCTGTCCGTAAAGTTCGTGGACAAGTCTTAAATTAAGGAAAATTAACGTCAAAGATATTTATTTTTAGTATATTTAATGTCATATACTATTTGCGAATTACGAAATGTAAACCATTATCATATTTTGATTTTAATATAACAACTATGACTTCGTAATAAGACATGGGATGGTGACCCGGAGCACGGTGAATTTTAACAGAAATATGTTGTTTATCACTTTATTAATTTCATTTGCATTTTGTAAAATTCCGTGGTTAAAACGATAAATTTTACATTGTGATGTTGACAATATAGTTATGAAATCACACATGCAAAATTTGAACTTTCAATGTTTCAAGATGACAGAGAAAACCGGATTTGAAGGTAATAAGACGTGATCGTCATTGTTCGAAAAAAATGACGTTTTCTCGAGAGGCGGAGCAGAGAAAAGTGATAAAATTTTGTAAAGGCTTCAGAAAAACACCGACAGAGACCAATAGATCCCTTAAACTGTCGGAAAAATTATGCTTAACCAGTTATTCGTAAGTCTCCAAGTGGTAAATATAGGATTTTTGGACGTAAGGGACAGTTTGCAGGACGGTATTCGCTAGAAAAGAAAGGAATGCTTTTAAATGAAGAATGTGACGTGATTCATAGGTGTGTTCCCATTTCGCCTTAACTGAGAATTTCAGGTAGAAAAAAATATTCCCATTTCGCCTTAGTGGGTTTTCGTGACTGCCGTTAAGGCGAAATGGGAACTAAGAAAAACACTTCAATTATCGATATTAAGTTGAAAAAACAATAAATTCAATGCTCTAATCTATAACAAGTATTACTTTCCCAAACTGTTTGGGAAATATTAACATTTATTTCGTCTTGCAAAAGTTTGACGGAATTTTTTTTTTAAACAATATCTGTTCGTTTCATTCCGTTTCTTTTCGTTCCATTCCGTTTCTTTTCTTTCCATTCCGTATTCTAATGCGTTTCACAACGTGTCCGAAATTGTGCCTAGAATCAATTCATCGGGACAAATGTTATATACTCGCATACCAAAATTAGTTTCATCCCAGTAAAAGTGAAGTGTGACAGACAGACGGACTGGTACATAGACGGACGGAGTGGAAACTATAGAATACGGCTCTGTCAGAAGAGAAATAATCAAAGCTTATATGCAGTAATATTGTCAGGGCACTCGATCGTTAAAAATTCGGCCGAAATTCTTATGAATTTCCCTTAAATAGATAGAAATCCCCATCATACGCAGTTGCTTTGATAAAAACAAACCCTAAAATTGGAGAGGAACTTGCAAGTTTGATAACTTAAATTGTTTCCAATCAATTTGCTTTTTTTTAAATGCAATAAAATATGTTTAAACAAAAAAAAAAAACAAAACTTTAAATTACAGAATATCACGCTTAAAAAGACTCGATTTATTCAATAAATCAATCAAATTCTGAACAGTGAAAATCTTAAATCCTCAGGATCGAGTCTATATCGATTAATAATTTGGTTTTTTTTGTCCCATTCCATTTCCTAGTGTCGTTGATACCTATTCCCAAAGCGGAGAATGTCCATATCTAGGCCTTACCAAATCATCCCATGATCCAATAACGAGTCATGTCTGTGCTGGATGGGTTCCTAAAATTCTTAGAAATCTAAATATAGCGAGGAGAGTAGAGTTGTCAAAACAGTTTATAACGGATATTATATTGTTATAACGGTATGAGGAAGTGTCCTTTTCATATTGTATAGAAATATGACTATTTGTGATTTGTTTGAGATGAAGTTTTGGATTTTATTGATATGAAAGTTGAATTTAATGAAAATGATACTTTCATTCATTTTACAATTGTTTGCTAGCTTTTATCAAAGCAGTCCACGAACTGTACGGACAATCCTCGTACATGTACATGTTATTCGCTACAATACACCATATAAATATGTTAAAATAACAGTTCAATGCTATAGTGGCAAAATTAATCAAATACATATACATAAAAGTAGAAATATGTTGCTCTCTTTTACGAGTACCATAATTTCAAAAATCCCCAAAATTTAAGAAATTATCGTTTACGCAACACATCTTACAGATGTACATGGTTCACTGACTACAAGTAGCTATACTTGACCTCTGACCACTTTCAATCATGCCAGTGAAAAGAAAAAATACATGTCGAGATATTTGTGACAGTAAAAGACCGTGACCTTTTTTTTATTTAAAACTCTCATAAAATTGAGACTTTATATAACCTGACATAGATAAATATCCGAAACATGGATCTATATATCTGAAATATGGTACACGGGTTACATCTATAATTACAATAACGAGAAAGTAAATGAAAAGAAAATTGAGCAAAAAGGTAGTCTGTCTGTATATTATATCAGAAAGTGATACGTATATATACCCTCACAGGTCCGTGGAGTTGTTGCTGACCATCATCTGTACAGCGTCCGTCACAAGTCTCTCAATTATCTTAAAGCGTTCGTAACCAAGGTGATTCGTTCCATTCCAATGGGTAATCACAATTGCCGTGTCAGTTATATTGTGTTCTTTAAAATATTTTAGAATTCGCCTTCCGACGCCATGAGCACCGTCGTCAAAGTAACCGTCACAATCTTCATTGTCCTTTCTGTATCTATAGACGATAGTACGATGGTTTGAACTGGCCGAGTCCTTAAAGAGACACACTTTGCGGTATATGTCGTTTACCTCGGAGTCCGTATCGGATTTTACTTGACCGGCTGTAGCATACAGAAAGTTACCTCTAATCTCCGTACACTCGGTAGATACGGTCGGAACTTCATCTAACGTGGACTGTTCCATGAGAGAAATCTGCAAGATATCCGCATTAGATTTCGGTTTCACAGTGTCCTCGTTGATTTGACCGTTAGGCATCATGAGCTGGTTTTTGACGATTTTCGTGTTGACACCCCGTTGTCGAAATTTGTCCGAAACGTTGTAAAGACGTTTTCTTTCCTCTGCGGTCTCGAGGGGTTCCTGCGCCGTAATGTAGAACGGAATGTTCACACCCGCATTTTTCTTGATTTTTTGTGCTTTAAGGATATCGTTCTCCTGGTTACGGTCCATTAGCTTTGCGGTTATCGATACTGTTTTCCCGTTCGATTTCGGTTTACGATTTCTGTGGATTACTGCAAATTTCACATGAACTCCAAAATATTTCTTGATAGAGTCTGGAACTGACCGATACAGGTCCTCATTTGGGAATTGAGCGTAGCCATGAATCAATATATTGTCTCTCATCGACCTCCCTCTCAAATGAACAACTTCTTTGGCTATTTCATCCATTCGTCTGTCCATACGTATTACAACATTCCACAGTAAGTCAACTTCATCCCGTAAAGTTCTGTTCTCTCGACGCAAATCACTAATTTTCTCGATATTTGCACCGGTTTCATTGCATACTATTTTCAAACTTTCCTCATCACCATCCTGTTCATATATATCTTTTTTCAAGTCGTCAACAGTTGATTGGGCCTTTTCAAAATTAATCATCCGCTTTTGTATGTCTGTCAAGGTTGATTGAAATCCATCAAACATTTTGATCATATCACCGCTTAAAGCTGAACTAAGTCTTTAAAAAACCCCATGACGTAGTAAAATTTTTTAGGGAACGGAAATTGTTAGAAGTGAAACTAACAATCTCCGTCCCCTAGCTAAAAATACATTTGGTCATGTGTTGATTTGAACTTTCCCCCTGGTGACGTTTTGCATACTAATGTATCGTGACCCAAAATCCACTACCTCGAGTACTCGAGCGGTATATAAAGAAGCCTGGACGTGTGGACATTGTCATTTGTATGAGATGTCGTCTACCTGTAAAGATGAGTTAAGAAATTAGTAAATTGCATAGAAAATCATACATTAAAATATATAATTTTCAAATAAGAATAAAATTATTTTCTCATATATAGTTCTAATGAATGAGATCTGCCCCGGGTACGTGATAGAGGGAGGGGAACTCGGGGGAGGGAGTTGGGGGGGGGGGGGGGTTTCCGGTACATGTTTCACATATACAGCACCTCCAAAAGAAATTATGGCGTATGCATTATGATATATACAAGTACTATGTTTAAAAATCAAAATTAAGGTACAGATTGGAAAAGTTTGGGGGGGAGATTTGCTACCAGTAAATCATCATGAAATGTAGTAAATAACAAATTATTATTTACAAAGATAACATGATCACAAACTTATCACAATGCATATGCATGTAGGGAACTCTATGTTTCAAAATTTGGACAGATCAAGAGGGTTTGGAGTTCGGGGGGGGGGGGGGGTGATCGAATGGTAGCCCAAAATCAAAGCGTTGAAATAAATATATGAAGCGAAATATTATTTGCTTGTAATTTACATAATAGATCCGGACTAAAAAAGATCTGGGAAAAAGAAGCGTTGTGAGGTTTCGAGTTCGCGCGGGGGGGGGGGGGGGGGGGGGGGGGGGGGGTGCGCGTTACAGGGAGAAAGTAATGCATACTCCAAATGTAATTCAAAATCACACTCTTTTACATAGTGAAATGCTTCTTAGCTATGTCTGCCTATAAAATAGTCATTTTCAGTATAGCTGTATCTTACACAATTACATAAATACACTTAGTGACCCACATTATATATTTACATTGTACCTGTTTACTAAACGTCTAAAATACAAAAATTTCCTAATTTCAAAATTTATTTTTAACAAGTCCATTGTCTCAATCTTCTAAAATTATATCAGAATAAAAAACTGCACATTGCATGGTTTTACTTACATGTTGATAAAGCAAATACAATCCTATATTACAAATGATCGGTACACATGTTACCATTTTACACGCATGTGAAAAAACCGCGTGTTCGATTAGAGCTTTAGTAATACTTGTCTTGTAAATAATAAGTAAGAACACAATTTCGTTATCCTAATGTTCTATGTTTGGAACAAAATAAGGAGTGATAAATCTAAATCAAAATGGCTCATATTTTGATGAATTAAAACGATCTATACATTTTCCAGGGGGGGGGGGGCTGTTTCCCAGTCGTCGCTGTCAGTGTAGGGGTGGGGTGTCCCCATATGGGCATATATATGGTTATTAGTAAAATTCAACTTGAAAACGGAAAAAAAACCAGCAATTTTAGACAAATCACAAGAATTAGGGGGAGGGCCCCCATAGTTTGTGGGATGGCCCTACTCAAGAATGAATTTGATTTACATGTACACTTTACCAACTCAGGTATTTCGTGGAAATTTAGGGTTAAAAATGACAAATTTTATAAAAATGCTGAATTATTTTATTCAATTTTTTGGAGTCTTTACATACTTTGGACAATTACTCATATCAAAAGTAGTAAATGAATGTTTTCAGTCATCACATTTCAATTTTCAAATTGAATCAAATTAAGCAATTCCAACTCAGAGGTATCTTGAAGAAATCGGATCTATATGGGGATACCATATTTCCAAAAAAATACAAAATTTCCAAAGATAAGTGCAAATATCAAACTTTAACTTTCAAATTACGTTAGTCTACCATATTTTACACATATCTAAAGCTTCAGAATCTGATGTGAATTTGTCCAAAAGACGGTGAAATTATTGAGTTTTTCCTTTTTCAGCGATTTTTGATAAAAAATAATAAAGTTTTTACCTCCATTTTTTTCTCGTAACGACGAGATTTTTTTTTTTCGTAACTTCGAAATTTGTTTCTCGTAACTACGAATTTTTTTTCTCGTAACTACCACAATTTTCCTCGCAACTACGAGTTATGACATGGTACGAAATGGCTTCTGTAGGAAATACACGCTCATGGACTAGAATATTTTATACATATTGGGAGCATTTTATTTTTACTTAGAACCAACAACCTTTTTTTTATCGTAAAGCGATACAAATCCCCTACCGGTATAAATCTGAGACCAATACTGAACACAATGCATGTGCAGACAAGTACCAGTTCGGTATCTGTAATAGTATCAATAAAGAAAAGATAAGAAATCTGAAACTGTAATGAAAATAACAAAGTCAAAGGGTAATAACTCTATTAAAACTAGGTCAGCTTCAGCAAATATTGAACATTATCTATCACAAACCAAAACACAGTTCAACATTTGCGATACATGTAACATTAAAAAAAAAGTCTGAATTCTTAAATCTAGGAAAACTGGAATTTTACTAAGTCCAAGAACAAGAATTCTTGTGCAAATAGGTCAATTGAAACTAATTTGAACTTCCTCTGAATTACACCGACATATATATTCACATACTAGTACAAAAAAGTAGTACAATAGATTCAATAATGAAGAAAAAAAGTCCAGAAAAGTTAAAATATTATGAAATGTAATATGTACTCTTCGACGTGCAAAAAGGAATCAAGACTAAAACTCTATCTTTATAAATCTAAGATATACTCACATATCAAAACTTATTTCAATATAAAAGTTTCATAAAATTCGAAAAACTAAGGCACGGTCCATTTGATATTGGGGTTGGAGGGGGGGGGGTTGGGGGGGGGGGCTTTGGGTTTTTTTTTTCGAAAAAAAAAAATTTGCTCTGAATTTTGATGGAAAATTAATTTGCTTATGGTGTGTCAGAAAAAAATAATCTTGTTTTCACAAGTAGTCTAAATTTGAAGAATAACCTTAAAATTTCGCTAAAAATTCCTGAAAATTTTCCGGCTCGCTTCGTTCGTCACAGTTTTCAATTTATATAGAAAAAATTTTGGCTCGCTTCGCTCGCTGTAGTTTTCTATCAAAACATTAATTTTTAATGGCAAAGATTATATTTGAAAATATCAAAAGAATGCATGTTAATGGGGAAAAAGGGCTTCCTTAGAGGCTTATATATATACCATGAATATAATGCATTACTATTACATGCAATAGATGCATGTTTCACCATAGAGTCTAATTTCATATACAAGCTTCGAAGGAGAACTTCAGTTTTTCCCCTAATTTACAATTCTAAATTCGAAAATTTGTCTAGAAAATCATCCCCTCAGACCCTCTTACAAGATATAAATTTTGTTTACTGAGGATTATATTGTAAATACTTCTATCTCTCTGTTTATAAGTGAATTAAATTTTTCATAAAAATAAAGAAATATTTTATTAAAGTTTTGAATAAAAATCAAGAATTTCTATTTAAACACAAACATTCATTATATATTGCACATCACTTATTATAAAAAAAAATTCCTTGCTCCAACTTTGCAAGAAAAAAATAATTTTGCTCCGGTATAGGGCGAAAAAAATAATCATGCTCCGACAAAAAATCCAAAGCCCCCCCCCCCCCCCATAATATTAAATGGACCATGCCTACAGACAGATATACCTCGCTGAGAACGAGACGTTCAGTAGTTTTGGGGAACTCATGCATTCGAAAATCATTGATAAAAGGGAAAAAAAGGAATAACTGTTCAAAAATGAAACCATGTGAATGCATGTATAAAAGCTTTGATGAGTTTCAGATGAAATTAATTTTAAATTCCAATTCCTATACTTTTATTGTGGATTTAAAAAAAATCGCAGAAATTCAAAGTAATTTTACTTTTTCTTCCAACATTTCTGCTCCAGAGTAGTGCATATGATGATCGTTCATGGATGATTTAGACCAAACAAAACCCCTCCAACTCGCCACTTTTAATTGGCCGGATTGCAAAGCAATTCCGGTCTATAGATTGACGATGTCCGTCTGTCTGTCTGTCTGTCTGTCTGTCTGTCTGTCTGACTGTCTTTTTGTCTGTCTGTCCGTCTGTCCGTCCGTCCGTCCGTCCGTCTGTCTGTCTGTCTGTCTGTCTGTCTGTCTGTCTGTCCGTCTGTCGTCAACATTTTGGTTAAAGTTTCTGGTTGCAGCAAAATCTGAGGAACATTACGCAGTAGAAACTTTATATCATACATGAAGGTTGCCCGTTACAAGACCTTTCAATTTATGCCTTAACATTTGACCTAGTGACCTTGACCTGGAGCTTTGACCTAGTCATGGTTATGGTATCGGGAAAGTGTGTAGACTGTAAGGCCACTATGTTCCCCATTCCCTCGACATAAATTTTGGACCCGGTCCTGAAAAGAAAGGGCTATACAGAATTTGATTGGGGGGGGGGGGGGGGTAGTTATTGAGATGGGGATATTGAGAGGAAACGGATCCAAGGCATGGCTTAGGTAGAGTTGTTCGACGAAAAATAGTTTCAACACAAAGGAAACCTATAAACTATTGATAAATAGGATTGTCAAGAATTCTATAAATTGTTTCTTTCCCATTTCCGATGCTAATTCCATCTGTTGCATCCCAAGGTATCCACGTTCACGGCCCCCCCCCCCTTTAACACATCAATGTAAATAATCATACAAACGATCATAAATATAAATTCCAATGGATAATGAAGCTTATTTAAATATTCGGTAACTAGTATACATGTATATTTTAATTGATATGAATTTATAAAAGCCCATTTTCATTATGCGAATAATCTAATCGAACACGCGATTTTCACATGTGTCTACACAATGAGGTCATGTTTGTTGTAGAAAATTGTATACCGACCATAGGCCTGTATTGGATTGTATTTTCTAAATTATCATGTAAGTAAAACACTATAATTATCATGCAGTTTTGTATTCTCGAAATTTAGCTGATTAATTACATTTTCTTAAAGAAATTTTGAAATGAGGAAAATGCAGAGAAACAGCTATGTACTTGCCTTTCACAGTATACAGGTATATGTAACAAAATCGTATGTAATGAAAATAGAATATATTATAGAAGAATTTAACTATCGTATTTTAGTATGTTAATGTATGTACTTTTATTGTGCTTTTTTGCATGACAATGTTTCGATATAACATCCCCCTCCCCCCCCACACCGGCATCCCCCTCCCAACTACTCTTCCGTCAAATAAATTGCATTCCATTCTTTGATGTAACTTTTAGCAGTAAACACTGATCAATATACTATTTCACTTCAGATAATATAAATTTTCAATAACTTAACCCCCCCCCCCCTTCCGGCCCAACATGTCTTGGTTGATCATAAACATTGGGCTCCCTCATCATCTACATGTATATTTGATCTCCTTTGCTTGTGATAAATCATTTCAATTTACTTTCATGTATGTTGGTTTGAATGATTTTTGGTTCGCAATATTTCATATAAATCATATGAAAAAACCTACCCACCCGGTCCCGTCCCCATCCCGTTCTAAAACAACCCCCTTCCACCCATCCCCTTCCACAAGTTCCCGAGATTACGTACCCGTCTTTTAATTATTTCAGTAAAACTGAAGATTTCATGATTACTTTATCCATTTTCTATTTCCATGTATGGTTTTCTATGATATTTTCTAATTTCTTAACTCATCTTTACAGGTAGACGACATCTTATACAAATGACAATGTCCACGCGTCCAGGCTTCTTTATATACCGCTCGAGTACTCGAGGTAGTGGATTTTGGGTCACGATACATTAGTATGCAAAACGTCATCAGGGGGAAAGTTCAAATCAACACATGACCAAATGTATTTTTAGCTAGGGGACGGAGATTGTTAGTTTCACTTCTAACAATTTCCGTTCCCTAAAAAAATTTACTACGTCATGGGGGTTTTTAAAGACTTAGTTCAGCTTTAAGGCACTGGCCGCCGAATTTCTTTGTGAGATCTTATCACCCAATTGTTTTTCTCTGGCATTCGAATTTTTTCCTTGTAAATTTGACATTTTCCAAATGTTGTTTTTTAAATGAATTCCGTATCACTCCGGAAACACATAAACTTTAAGATCAGACAATTTTCGGTTAAAAATTCCAACTTTAGCAGCATAAATTTGGCTTAATCCAGGAGCTCGGAATTATGCGTCCATTCGCTATCGCATTCGTCATGTGATCCAATAGCATCATTTTTAAAGACCTGATAAATTTACAGCATGGACCAGACATGCACGTTTCGGGTACTTAACCCTCGTCAGTGATCTCATACCATTGCTGTCAAAATACACAATTTTCTGTCAAATACTCAAACTTGGGAACATATCGGAATTAAGTGAACTTAAGAGACGATTTTCACATAAAACCATCCGTATAACCAGTAATTTACGCGAGGTACTAATTTTCGCTATATTCGCGAGTGATTTAGAATCGCGAAAAATTATCCTCGCGAAAAATTGTGTTTGATAAGGTTGATCATAAATTGGTATATCCGTTTCATTTGTTCATATTGTACATGTGTCATTGCTCATTTCTCCTGATTTTATAAATACACGTAAAAAGAAGTGAATTGAGTGTGTTCTCATGATAAAAATAATTACTCTAATAATAAAAGGTACAAAACATTAACATCATAAAAAAGGTACAAAACAGTAACATCATATGTACATATTTTTTTCTAATTAAGGAATCGCGAAAAATTGCACTCTCGAAAATAAAGACACACTATTTTACAATTAAACCGCGAAATTTGATACTCGCGAAAAATTCTGGTTATACGGTAGATAATAACAATAAAGTTGCATTTTATAAAGTCCAAGACCCGACTTCTCAACATTTGACGTATCTGTTTAATGTAACGCCGTTACATATTCATGACGTTATATATAGAAATAAATTTATAAGTAGTGATGTCGGGTTTTGGTGTGTCTAACATGAGTATATATAGGGATATGGTCATTAGCCATATTTATCATTCAACGGTAATATGAAAATGGTATATTGTTGATATGTACAATCCGTTCGCAAATGTACTAATTTTAGAACTAATCTGTTTCTTAATTTATCAGTGGAAAAAACAACAATATAAATTATGATAATTCAGGTACAATGGAGGGAAGCATCAGCAGCACCTCGATCTTGTAATGTCCAGTCTGACTGTAAATCAAATGAATGTTGTGTTAGTAATGTCCAGCCGATAGGCCGCCGCTCTGCTGGTCAGAATGGACACTGCGTTTCCATGGGAACATCCGGAAGTGGTATTTTGCTTCTCCATTCTTTCTTTACTTCATTTACAATCGATACAGGGTCTCGATTTTCGAATTTGAGCCTAAAATCATGATATCTATTTCAAATACGAATGAAATGTTAAATTCGTTTTGAATATTTATTTTTTAGACTGCTATGTTAAGTATGGATCTGCAACCCATCCGCCCAAAGATATAGTCTTTGCCTGTCCATGTAACCAAGGCCTCCGTTGTGTTGGAAAAGGTGTTTTTGTGGTTCCACTTGGAGAAATAGGTTCGATCAGTTAATGAAAATTGAACATATCAATTTGAAAGAAAAAAACTCAGATTTTTATATTTAAACGTGAGCGATTCATTATTTATCAGGGATCTAGTAGATAGAGATCATTTAATTATCGTGTATGTGTTTTATGTATCCTCGAATAGAAAATTTTCTAACTGCTCATCATTTGACATGACGTGTTTTGGTAGTGCGATGTTCAACCGTCCGCCCGTCCGTTCTTCCGTCTATCTGTCTGTCTGTTTGTTTGTCTATCCGTCTGCCTATGGAACGCAATTTAAGTCATACATGTCAACGGAATTTCATGAGATTATTTTCTTCGTTCAGAATATTGAGAGGAAGCCGAATTTCGATTTGGAAGATTTGTCGTAATGCTTTTATGGGACATAGATTTTTTTAATTTTGATAAAAATCTTCAAAAGATAGTTTAAAATTCTTTAAAAATCTATTCTTGGGTGAAACATTTTGAAAATGTTGATACTTTTTGAAGATAGGATTATCTTTTATGTATGTAACGGGGTTTTTAAATTCCTTTGTCCTATAATTGAGAAATTACGTGTGATTGAAGGTGGGGGTTATATGACCATTCATGTTAAGCTAAGGGAAAAGTATAGGCGCATGAATTTTCATGATATTTATTCACTTTGATCAGAATGTGGAAAAAATGCCTTTCGATTTTCATGTCCACATGATTCGTCGTTTCAGATGTCAATGTAGGCTTTATTTTATTCTAATTGGTCTAATTTCATGAAGGATAAACGAAACATATCAAATCTTCTGCCGGAAAGCAAACCCAGAATCAGTCGAAAGTTCTGCTTTGTATCCCCCCCCCAAAAAAAAGAAATTCGTAAGTCTTTCGATTGTGGGTTTTGAATCTGGTTTCGGCTTTTGTGTTTGACTTTCATTCACTCATCCAAATACTGTAAACGTGATTATTTTCGCTGGGGGGAGGATTTCGCGATTACAACATCAGGACGTTATGAGTGGGGGAAATTTTCGCGATAAAAATGTCTTTCCCATTGTAGGAATGCAGCAGGGAATTTTTGGCGAAAAAAAAACCCGCGAAAATTACCCCACGCGAAAATTTCCACGTTTACAGTTACAGTATCATAAGCGATGGGTAGGAAAACGTTGAAAATACAAAATCCTTGCTAAGTAAAATACACCCTTGGAAAATAAATGTTTCGAGAAGTAAATAATTGTCTACTATCATTCGAATACTGTAAACGTGGTAATTTTGGATGGAGGTAATTTTCGCTAAATGACAATTGCAAACAATACGCATGGGGGTAATTTTGCCGAAATCGGTCTCTAATTTCCCATTAGTCTGTTATATTAATTAATATATGTCTCACGGAAAGGTTTTTTTCGATAATGAAACAATCGCGAAATGAACCCCCATGCGAAAATCTCCACGTTTACGTCAAGGAAAGAGCCGCTCCAACTTCTGTGATGAATTTGGATTAACCAATAAAAATTCAGTACCACCTTATTAATCTTTTTTGATGATTGTTTTTTCTTTTACATTTGATTTTAAATTTTTTGTTTTTATCAAGTCTATCTAATCTAATAGGAACATGCTCAAAGCCGTAAATGGGGTGATATCATGGACATCCTGCGGACCATTATCATTTATGTAGAACGAATAAAGAAACTATTTTAAAAATGCATTTTATTGTTTATTCATGGTTTTGCAACTGTTCCAATGGAAATTATAAAGGTTTTACCTTGTCTCTTTGAATTTGAGACTGACTAACTGATGAGTACTTCTGCGATAATTATGTAAATGAAATATCATTGTTCTAGTACATCTACAAACCGGTGTTGCATTATCCTGTGTACATGTATCATAGCTCACATTAATTAAAATATGTAATGAGTTTTAAAAGATGAATATCTGCATGTAAATCGTTATCCTCGACTTATCATATCCTCTGGTGTCACGTGCATGCATTTCTGAATCATTATACTTAATTTTGGAAAAGAAGCTTGACTACTTATCAGAGATTTCAACCCCAATTCACTTATAAACCCTCTTTAATGAACGGCCAAATATGTACATTTAGAGGGACAGTTTCAAAGTGTGAGGACAAAGAAAAAAAATCAAGCATGACTACACACGGCCTGTAATGACCACAGCGGAACACATACCCACAAATAAACAAAGGTATCAAACAACAGGGGACAACAAGACATACATAATCCGGATAATCACACAATTCATCACATACGTTTTTGTTGTGTCTCCTTTGAATGTCTGTTGGACAGTTCGTCATGGATGTTCCGGTCTGTCTTGTTGTCTCATGACAATTGTTGATAATATTTTGTCTGAGGTTCGTTGTTTGTTGTATCCTGTGGTTGTGTTCCGCTGTGGTCAGTGTTTGGTAGTCTTGTTGGAGATCTCTTCCACGTCATGCGTCGCCCCTGTCCGATTCCTTGGGTACACCTGCACTTCATAATCTGATATAAAAAGTGGGATGATATACGAAATGCAGTTACACTGATAATCAATGTTTTAGAAGGTACATCTTCCGTATTACTACATGTATCTATTGTCACAGTAATGTTTGAACACTTACAAATTTCATTCACAGTCTATATTTTATTGACGTACGATCTAACCTTTTAATTTCTATTGTGCAGTTCGACAAATTCATTTACTGAAAAGGTTGAAGTCGACTATAACTTCATCATATTTACAAAGGTTTAATCTTTAAATAATAAAAGTACTTTAATGACTTTTCGAACTTGTTCTATGCTTCATACAATACATACAATGAAAGTTCACTGCCTTGCGCTCTTTATTCATAATGTAATTTCTTTGTTGTGCATTTCTATTGAACACATTTTGTCATCTGCCTTGTTTGTTAAGTGATTACAGAATAATAAGAACATCAACAATGGAAACAATGTAAAATAGGCATTTATGTAACTAGTGGATTCCCCAGGATGGATGCTAATAAGGTAACCGGAATGTTTAACCTATAAATATCTATTTTAAGGGGGGGGGGATGTTATTGATTGCTTTCGGATGTAATAGTACCAGAGCTTCAGCATTACTGTAACACATGACTTTATAATTGCAGATCTAAGATACTAATGAAAAGTGTCACTTATTTTACATTTGACTGACAATTCACCCTTCTACAGATTTCGAGAAACCCTCCGGTAATAGATGTAATCTAATTGTTTGTATTGCGGCGTCCTAATAAGACTTTGACTTAAACTCAGCTTAATTCTAAATGGAGTTACAGAACCCCCTTCCACAACCCTATCCTTGCTCGAGGGATGTACTTCAAAATGCTTCTTTTTCGACGTTTGCGTATAATATTTTGGAGATCAAAGGTAGTGTAATCACGCCCTTGACAAGTGTGCGCCGCCCTAGAAAACCCTTTCTTCTAGATCTGCATATTCAGCTTGTCTAGAGCCATAGTCAAAATAATTCTTTTTATTAATGATTATGATAACTAACTCAACTTTGCACAAGCGGAAATGTACTTGCCTGTAAAATGTTTTTTTTTTTTATGTTCTCATTTTCGTGCATGAACATCGATGGCGGGTGCGGCTAGCCAAACAGAGGATGCTTACTCCTCCCGGGCACCTGGTCCCACTTCTACTAGCTTGCTAAGGGTCCGTCTATGATCAATTTTGTGCTCTATTGTGAGTGCTGTTGAGATTATCGTCAGGATCTTCTTTTACTTTTTTTCTTCTTTTATGTTACATTTGTTGAAAATATCTTCAGCTTGGTCGCATGGTTCCCTCTTGGTGTTAAACGCCTTCAAATTCAATAGCAAATTTATTACCGGATAAATTTGCAGCATGGACCAGACATGCACGTTTCGGGTACTCAACCCTCGTCAGTAATCCTCAATCTAACCAATGAAATATGGCCAAAGAGGGTGAAAATTAGTATGTCAAAAAATGTACCGAAAGATGTAGCAGGATGAGTGGGATATAATGATACAGGACCCACGTTTTAGAAATTTCAAGAATTTTAGTACCAGAAAATTTTGATTGCGTTGAAGAGACAGACGATCAACCGAAGTTGATCGAACTTGGCTACATGTGCCCTCGGGGACCCCTGGTCCATCAGCAGTGACACTCACCAAGTAGTTCAAATGTTAAACGTCTTCAAATTCAATAACATCAGTTATGACCGGATAAATTTGCAGCATGGACCAGACATGTACGTTTCGGGTACTCATCCCTCGTCAGTGATCCTCAATCTAAACAATGAAAGGCCAAAGAGGGTGAAAATTAGTATGTCAAAAAAATGTACCGAAAGATGTAGCAGGATGGATGGGATATGATGCTACAGGACCCACGTTTTAGAAATTTCAAGAATTTTAGTACCAGAAAATTTTTGACTGCGTTAAAGAGACAGACGATCAATCGAAGTTGATCGAACTTTGCTACTGTACATGTGCCCCCGGGTACTTATTATAAGTTTGTTTTATACACTCATAAAAAGAATATTCAAAATGTTCAAAAGGAACGGAAATTTGATGCTTTGAAATGTTAGATAGGTACTTCTATGTTCCTAGACGATTTAATGCTTATTGACAACCCTGTTTTTGACAATCTATCCACAAGAGCAAACGTAATTTTTGAACTTCGATGTAAAATTGTACAGGGATATATTCATATTCATACCAGTTTGCATGACAAAAAAAAATAAGTTGGATTCAACACAGTAAATTTTAGTTGGCTTGCTCCAATGTTCCTAGAGGGTCATAGGGTATTACCATGACTCAATTCAACGGTACGCTAGAGCATGTATTAATGTTTTGGATTTTCACAGTAAAAATTTACAAACTATATACTTTTACGTAAAAGTTACCACTTTCATAAAATTTTAAAGACATTCTGGAAATTTCATAAAATCTCTCAGCTTCACTTGAAATTTGAATGTTTACCTGCAATCGAGAAGCGGTATTATATTACTTTGGAATTTGCACAACCTACCTAAGTTTATTGAGACTCAAGAAACTAAATATGATTATGGCGGATCAAAAGTATGCTTTTTCCCTATCGAAAATGCATTAAGGTATTAGATGTATAATAAGGGATAATTGGTTCACCCATTTATTGAATTTGAAATTCTACACTTATGACATAGTTATGATATAAAAATTCATTGAAAATTTTCCACCAATGTGTTTTTGAAAAAAGTTAGCTCCTATTAGAGTAACCGGCCCTCAAAGTTTACATTGAAGTCTATGGAAAAATTAATATTTCAGCCATATTTTCCAAGAAAATGATGGGGGCTCAAATGTACATGTATGAAATAATTCTAAAAATGAATATATAAAATTTCACTGAAAAATATCACGTTCGCCGTTTAGATCTTTTGCAATTAATTTTCAAAGTTTTGTTTTCGTAAATGGGAGATAACTCCTAAAAATGACCCTGTTAAAATCCTTTTTCCGTTACCTACCATCATAGTATAAAAGTTTGAGCAAAATCAAATGCGATTGAGCAATATGAAATAATTCATACACATAATTTCAATATTTTGAATATGAATTCGTTCATTATACATCTAATACCTTAAAATCATAAATCATCTTGAATGTCGTGGATATGAATCAAGAGAAGGACACTCTGTATTGAACTTGACCCTACTGCAGCCTTTTGACAGCGCATTCTTTGGCATTGCACACTACTTACTATAATGACGACGAGGTTACATGAGGCCAAACCTTGTCAGAGAAGACAAAAGTTGGTCTAGCTCCTCGTTTGATGACATGCACTCTCTCTCTAGCCGGCAGAGCACGGACCGTTTTGCCTAACGTTATGCTCACAACTTCACATCCATTTACTAGTACATTATCATGTTCAGACTAGAGGTGTAACAACACATCAATGTTACGTTATTCGATAAAGATGTATCGTATCACTATACTAAATGCGCATCGCAATATATTGCCATGTTTTAACTTTTCAGTCGTAAGGCTAAGTCGTTCAGTCATTGATTGATCTAATCATTCATTTGAAAAAAAGGTAACGCGCATTACATGTACGATAAATACACTTGTTGTGTGTTGCATATCCTTAACGAAACACAAATTAAGACTCTTATTCCCTCTATATTGCCACGCGTGTCCCTTTTGTGTCTCTTATTGTGATCGTCCTCTCTGTTAATCTTCGCATGTTGATATTTCTGAGTCTTGCTGTGGGTGCTGCACCCAGCTAGGAACTGTTAGAGTTTGAGGTCACCCTTGCCTTGATATATTAAATACACATGACGTAAGGCAAGTTTAACATTTTTGACAATGCAAACACATCAATGGCCATCTCTACCGAGGATACTACTATAATCATGAAGCCTAAAATACATCCTACATGGTATTATTTCCATAGCTATTTTTGTAACAACTCATTTCAGCAACATTGAACAATCTAATGCGAAACACACAGTTAGCATGGACAAGCACAAGATACGAAGGGAACGAGGAAAACACGTCCAAAAAAATCAATGCCTTGGGCGACTTTACTATTTTTACCAGAGCACAATTTGGACTTTACGATCAAACTGCGGGTTTTTTGTATTTTTTTGTAAGTTTTGTTTTGTTTCTGTTTTGTTTTTGTTTGTTTTGTTTTTTAGATTTTCTACTTCTATACTTACTATGCACGCTATTATATTTCCATTCCGTAGTGAACATTTCATGTGTGATTTGTGCAGTACTAGAGAGTGACACGAGTCGACAGAGGTTATGTTGTCCATTATGTAAGAATGACCAGCAATCAGCAGTGCTTACAGCAGTATAGCGCGCATTTTGAATAGGACGTACACGTTTCGTTAGTAACTGGCTCCAATCGTCCAATGAAATAATCGTTCTCACTTAATAATGAAATTTCCTGAAAATGCTTCCCTTCAAACCTGGATAGCCCATTGATAATAACTGGTAACGCCATTATTAAAATAATTATCATTTTGACGTCCATTCAAGCTGCATTAATTTTTCCCCAAAATTGTCTGAAGGTGCACTTCTTGAATTAATTACTATCAATTTGCGGTAATAATTTAAAACATTTATCTGTATTGATCAATGATTTATAACTGTGTTAATTTCTATCCGCAAAATATTCGAAGTATACATAGACATGATGAATCGACTTTTCATTCATTTCTTTAAATCTTTCTCCTGCTCTTGGAAATGCGTCAAAAGATAAATGGGCTTACTACAATGTACATTGTTTATATAACTTTTGTTTCTCCACAATCAATAATTGAATGAAAGTCAAGAACAAAAGGAAAATCGCAATTCAAAAATCATAATTAAATGGCATACAAAATCATGAAAAATGAAAAAAAAAACTTACCAAAAACTGAAATATTCTGTAAAGGAGCAAAAAAGAATCCCGAAATAAGATAATTATCAGCCACTGTCCGCATGGCTCACTTAATTAGGAAACTGGATCAACGCGATTTTCATTAGTACTTCGTCATGCAAAAATTTAGATAAAATTCATATCATTAAATAGTTCTCACTAAGTAAAAAATGTTGATATATGTAATATCATATAAAAGAAAGAAAGGGATCACCAACAACACTCGGTTGCAGCACCTACACAAAAACCACAAAAACACAGAGCAGATACGCACAGAAAGAGACTAGAAACCCAAAATCACATTATAGAAACATGAAACACAAATGACTACACATAAACCAACGAGACCAATGGGCAATTGGTGGCGACTTTGGACGGTTATCTGCCACGCCTGTAGCAGACGGTGTAGTTAATTGGATTACGGGCGCACAACCCTCCTACTTTTCCGATTACCCATAAGACAGAGGGAAAAGCAACATGCTGATGGATGTAAATGGATATAAAAAATAGTAGGCTTACGAAATACAGTCCGTGCTCTGCCAGCTGTAGCTAGTTCATGCATGTCATCACCAAAGGAGACCGACTGATATTCAGAGAGGACGGGTGGTCGGTTCCCTGTCTTTTCTACAGAGAATTGGACAGTGTCCATCATGGAGTCCTGTCGTCACAGGCACAGATGCCTGCTAGCTTATGATCATTGGTTTATGGAATCATATCACACAGACAAAATAATTTAGATGGGGTGTTTTCAATGTTAATTTTCAGCGTGACGTCGCCGAATACAAAATTAACATCGAGCCTATAATGGACAGCGTCATGACGTTATTGGGAAAATTAGAGTGGAATCTATCATATGGTATCAATTTCATTAAATTTTTTGATGATGAATGATTAGGTCGTTAAAATCATGTTTATATCCACAAGAGTCACGCGTACAGTAGGTGCCATCATTAATCATTATCTTGCCATTTTATTATATCTTAACATCGCCGTATGATTTTAAAATGGCAATGACTCGGTAGTATGTAAATAACAAAAGAAAACCCAATCGCAAAAAGAAAAGTCATACCATCATTTCATCGTAACGTTTTGAAATTTTATCATTTTTTATTTATCATTTGCGTTCCATACCATCACAACATCCTACCTGTACCAAACTCCAAAGACAAGTTCTGCATCAATATGACGACATTGCAGTGATCACATCAAAACAAACACGAATGATTTTCCTTGTCAATGGCAAATATGGATAATGACCATATCCCTGTAAACAGCACAAAATCGATATCCAGAAAATCAGAAACCGAAGGCATACAAAATAAGGATAAAACAGGAACCAAAGCAAACGAACAAAAACCTCCACCACTTGCAAAGAAGCGAACTTCCGATATGGGATTGAGACCAGGTGCCCAGGAAGAGTAAGCATCTCCTGCTTGCATGCAACACCAGCCGCTTCAATTCGGTAGATGATCATACCCACCGATTGATCTTTCTCCTTATGTCTGAAAAACCTCTAAAATCATCTTTTTCCTGCACTTTTCTGTCACCTTTTGACCAAGACTGAAGAGACACAGCACGTCAGAGACACATCGCGTCAGTCTTCTATTGCGTCATAGTCAACGTCGCACGTGTAGCTTATCAGCCACCCCCTGATTATGGTGATTCATTTGTCATTATGCACATTTTATGTGCACATGCAGCTCTGTGAATACAGGAGAAAAAAGAATATATTTAATGTGACAGCATGTAAAACTAGGTAGCACGTGAACAAACAAATGGAAATACATATTTCATACAACATAGAAGGCAAAATCTACGGAACCACGAAGCACACAACACACAAAACTAAGATTCACAAAATAAGGAAGGCAAACAATGCCAACATTGTACGAGACAAAAGTGGAATTCCTTGTAGGTTACAAAACAGAAAAGCAAGCATTCAATTAAAAGGTATGACATAAGATATCAACCAATTACACACGAATAAACGACAAACAAACGGATATTACAAATAATCCGCATTAAAAAAATCAACAATAATGGAAAACACCCTAGAATAATTAAAAGATCCAAATTCTACGTGCCAGCTGCTAAGAAAACGGAGTTCATTGTACATTGGCGGTGCAAGTGTAACATGACAAACAAAAGGTTAAATGATGCTATTGAATCAGAAGACATTAAAAATTCAAATTAAATTCGTTTTCTTTGACTTAACAATTAATTGGATTATGACCCAAATATTGAAACTAGGAAAACAGAACTCCCCAAATGTCCTGACGGCATGACGTGTACCAAAGTAGAAGTACCAATCGTAAATCGATAAGGAATCAATGTCACAAAAATCACTCATAATCATCCAAGGTTGCCATCATACTGTATTTACATTTCTTAACTCATCAGATATACGCAAGACTTTGCTCCCAATATTTCTGATTTTCAAGGTTAAATTGCAGAAATCATTTTAAACAGTCTGGGGTATAACCTTAAGCAGTTATCACTAAAAGTAGCGTATTTAATTTATTAGGGATTAAAAGTTACCCCCTCAAATACTCGTTTGCAGATTTTTGGGGTTTTTGATAACGGTCGTTGTGGTTATTTTTTTAATACCAACGCAGTGATTAATTGCATGCAGTAAATTTTATTGCTAGAAAATATAAATCAATTATTATCAAATAAAATAAAATTTTTCGCTATATTAGCCTAGTAATTTAAATCATTTGTATATAAATATAACTAGCTAAAACACCAAAATATAACGGATCAATCACACTTTATCCAGCATTGAACAGCACACCTTGGCCAAACTGTTACAACAGAACTCCGGCATGCAGGGGCTGTACAAATCTCTTCATTTACATGTAGGACTGGACCGTAGCTTGTCTGTGATGTCACCTTACATTGAGAAGGCTAAATTTAAGTGCTATTAGAACACATGAGATAATATTACTTCTTAAAACTTTTTATACAACAGTTGACTTGTGCTGACCTAAACTATAATGGGTAAGGCTTTGATATTTCACATGTGTTAATTTCTCGTGAACAGACCTTCCAATCTCGACCTTGACTTTTGACTTTGTCACCTTGAACTTTGAGTTTGATCTAATTTTAGAAAGCATTCATCTTGGCTATATATCTCATTAACAATAAGAGCGATCTTTGATCTATCAGTAGATCTTTCATCTGGTCGTTAGACCCTCTAAATCCATTCTCGACAGCTCTTTGTTTTGAATAATTGATGTCACGTACCTTGGTGAGGCCGGAAGCAGGTTGGCGAAAATTTGATGTCCATGTTTTTCCAGTGGAAATTTAGTTCACACTATTGGCGGTCTTTGGTAAATTGTTCCATGTATTCACTACTCTTTGGGTAAAATTATATTTCCAGACGACTATGTGTGTTGTTTTTTTTGGGGGGGGGGGGGGGGGGGCGATTTTAAGATTGCACATGATATCTTGTTACAATGTTGGTGTTTAGCTCTAAAACATCCCTTTCCATTTTATCATGCCCTTTTAGCATATGTTTGGAAATTTGTACAGCTGTACCATATCACTACGCAGACGTCGATATTCAAGAGACCTAATCCTAGGTATCTGAGTCTCTCCTCATGGGATAAATGGCAAATTTATTAACCTAGTTGCTCTCCGTTGAGTGTTTTCTATGAGTTTTGCATCCTTTTTATAAAGCGTGTACCAAACATTCGACGCATATTCCAAATGTGGTCCTAAAGATTTGTATGTGGTTTAGGAAAGAGTCCTTATTCGATTGGATATTTTTGTTGGCTTTCTCAACGGATTAAGGTCAACTATCAGAAAAAGATGAAAAAACAGTGAAGTAGTGAGTGTTTATTTAAAATAACACTGATGATAATCTGACTAATTTCATATCATGAAAAGGAACTGAAGTAGGCGTACGGGGGGACTTATAAACAACACACTCGAGCAAAATAAGTCGAAACGAGATAAGACGAACGAAAAATTACTCGAACTCGCGCCGGAATTTCGAATGGTAAGATCCATAACGGTAAAACCTCACCTTACGAAAACGGGCATTTTCATTAAAATTTATCTCTGTTTAAGTGAAATATTAGAAAATGGAGCATGCAGGTAAAAATGATACTTATTTCCATTCATTTTCTCTCCGCACATTGTCAGGTTTTAACCGAACGACGAAAACACGTGGTTTGTACACTTGAAATATGGAGGGAAAATCAAAAAGTTCATTCAGCCTTGAGATACACTACTGCAGATCACAGGTTGCAGACACACCCCTCCCCCCTTTCCCCCTTCTTTAAGAGATTTAAGGTCTTGAACTCCGATTTTCACAGACCTAGATGTCGGAGAAAATTCAATTTTCTGAAATTATTCAATTTCAACTGTTCCTGTAGACTAAATGAACCAGTCTCCACTGCTCCCGCTAAACAGGTTGGGGAAAACTTCAGATCGAGCTATAATAGTTCGATCGGGCTATAATAGCTCCATGTAGCTATCATAAAACTATTTTTTTCTTAAGAAAAAAATTAAAAATTGATGATAATCAAATTTTGTTTACAAGTCGCACTAGTACTGATAAAATACTACAACTTTTGTATAGAAACCCCTATTGAAATACCAACAGATAAGGAGATAAGGAACCTCAAATTTTTCCTTTTTTAAAAATCTTGTTGCTCATCATCCGTCCATATTTGAATATAGGGATGTTCGAGTGACGAAAAAGTGACGTCACACTGCGCATGCGCATGAAAATTGGTTGGCAAAAAGTGGTTCTCTTATATATATGTATAGCAATGTCCACTTCTATTTACGTTAATATTCTTTATCAGTACAGTTTATCGACATATATAATTGTGTTAAGATAACTTTAAAGTTGTTATAATATTAATCGATCGTTTTAATTGTATGTAATATTTCTTAAATTTAATTTTTCTCTGTTAATCACCGGTATGTATAAATAGCGTTTAGTCTCTCTGTGGGTTGATTTAATTTTTAAAGTCGTGAATGTGAACATCTTATATCATTCATCAATTTATCAAGTCCAGCCTATACAGTGTATCTCGTATACACATGACAATTATCTGACACCTGCCATTTACCTTGATTTTTGTCGGCTGTCCAGGTAGATTTTTCACCCAGTCGTCGCGGCGGAACCAATGATCCGCAAAGGAGAGAAAGCCACTGCATGTGATCTATCCATTTCATATTTCAGTTTTGGATATTTTGACACGGTTGAAACATCTAAACCATTTTTTTTTTTTATAAATACTTACATTACATTTGTCTTTTAGTTGAAAGAAACAAAAAGGAAATGCAACCCATTTATATATCGATCATAATCATATAAAAGTTGGAACAGTGGATCATTATTCAATATTTCTCATTTTTATCTCAAGATTTATTTATTTATTTATTTATCTATCTATTTATTTATTTCAACGGGATAATTGTTAAAATAATTCCTAAAATCAGATAGATGGAAATCCGATCTATTCTTGATATTCTTTTCAAATATTGGATTTTTTAACAGTCGAGGTGCAAATGATGGAAATAGAATGCTAGGGTTTTATATGGTCCAAGATCCCTCTCTTTAATTTATATTAACATTTATCATTTATTTTTATTGTGTATTTTAATCTCATCTTTCATTTTAAATTCATGAATGTCTCTTTTTATTCCAACGATTTTCAATCTTAAGGGGTGCGGCTGTCCAAACTACAAAATGTACACGGAAGTTGAGAAAAAAAATGCTTCTTTAGGCATTCTAAAATTCTAATCTTGAGCCGCCCCTCCCCCCCCCCCCCTTTCTCCAGCAAGCAAAAAGTTAGATAAGGCATGTCAATTTTTGAATAAAAATTCCATATCCAAAGTAAGAAAATTACTGAAGGAATAATAAAAGAGAATTTGTGCGTGTTTTCATTGTTATTACTATGACCGGCTTTTTCTATAAATTGGAGACAGTCGTGAGAAAAAAAAAACAAACAAAAAAAACAAAACAAAATGAAATAAAGCTAAGAAAATAAGTACTCTTTACTTTATTAAACGTTGTCTGTTAGTTAAATTAATTTTTTTCCGTTTTGCGTTTTCAAACAGTTCGACATTAATTTTGATCAAACTATTTCCCTCTATCCATCCCGTTCAAATGATCCGCCTTAATTGAATCACAATAGGAACGTTGCATGTTTGAGGGATAGGTGTGACTTACTACTTGTCAAAACAACTGGTAATGTGTCGGGTATGTTACACCTAATACAGGAGCATAAAAATGGGACACTATGAATTACACCGGCTTCTTTGAAAAGCAAAGTTTGAAGTTAAAAAAATATCGGCAGTTGTCCTCCCCCCCCCCCCCCCCCCCCCCCCCCCCCCAAGTGAACGGCAGTCTAATAAACAAATAAACTCAGCGGGATTTCTATACTGTCGTGATTAGAATGGTCAGCGCTACAGCAGGACTTATCAATAAAATAATAATAGGAAAGTAGCGCATATTACTATTATTAGAGCATCAATTGTCGATTTGTTCCCGGGTATCACGTATATTTCCCTTCAGCTGCCAACCGTTTTTGCCAACCAGCCTCGTTTTCGCGCGACCCGTGACGTCACGGCGAACATCCCTATATGTGCCTTGTTAAAATTATTGATATATATCGAGTACAAATTGAATCAGTTAATATTTTTCAAAAATTTTGATCTTAGTTAAATTTTGTATTGAAAAATGTCATTAGGCAATAGCTTGTTCTAGCTATTATAGCCTGATCAAGCTAAAATAGCTCGATTTGAAGTTTTCCCCGACCTGCTAAAAGAGACTGAATCCTATCGCGTTTGTGATAGAACAAAGTCTGATCACCAATCAGAACAAAGGAAACAAAATATCACGTGATCAACTCTCTTTATCAGTTTATCCTTCGTTCTGATTGGTTGGTTCTCCAAACTTTTGCTTTGCCTGTTTAGTTTGGTAGGGAGTTAAAAATTGGCAAAAAATGCAATAACAAAACGAGATAAAAATACGAAGTGGATAGAGATAGTTAGATAAATGTTTTCTTTAGTCCCTTCAACAAGAAAATTGATATTTCAGACCTTCAAAATGGAAAAATAGTTGGGCAACAATTTCGTCCGACTTCGTTGTGTAACAACCATAGTGGGGTTTAGTCTCTTTTAGCAGCAGCGGTAGACTGGATTATTTAGTCTACTGTTCCTGGTTTCAAGACGCATATTCCGTAAAACTGAAATAATTTATGAAATATACATACACTACCGGCATCGCGTGTTTTTACCCTGTCAAATCATCCCCGCAATCTTTTTTGACCCAGGGTTTTAAATCCCCGCGGTCATGGATTAACAATGGAGTTGACTCAACGCGGACATCGATCCTGGCAATTCACCGCAACGATCGCCGGGATACGCGGTGGCGATCGCCGCAGTTCTCAGCGGCAATTAATAACTTGTTATTTACCTGTAACAGTACAATAACCATTCTTTTATATTTTACTTATTCTTTTAAAATTTACGTCCTTTATTTTGATGTATTGTTATCATTGGTGACATAAAAATGTCCTTTAAAAGCGTAACGTGTTTATCTAAGGATTAGAGAACAATGGGCAGTCTACGGTAGCGGTACGGTCAAGCAAAAATGGGTTTAAAGTCTCCGCCTTTCGACTTTGAGAGAAACATCGACTGGAGCCGAGGCTTTACGACATTTTTTGTATATCTTTACTGCTCAAGTCCAAAGCACTGCAGACCTTTTTTTTTTTTGTAGATTCTTCCGTTTGAGATTACTAGTTAGCGGTGTTTTATGTTCGCTAGTTCGTATGTTAAAATGTTAAAAAACGTCCATCTCCCAATTAGTCAAATATAGCCTTGATAGCCTTATTATGTAATTTATTGTTTATTTGGTTGTTTTGTTTGCGCAAGTGAGGCGATGTATAGTAAAACGTTATCCAAACAAACCAATTATATATATATATATACTAGTATACGAAATTACGAAGGTGGTAATTAGGTGTGAAATGATTTCAATAGATAATTCACAATGTCCTGCAAAGTTTACAATTATAGAAGATTTTTTTATAGATAACATGTATCTAGAAGTTAAACTCCAATTTCACAATGCATATATATCTTTTCATAGAAATAAGCTCCGTTTTTATGCGCCAGGGACGCAGGACTCAGAGGTAGATTAATCACCTGCGGCCGTCCGGGAGAAGGGGGGGGTGTAATTTTCCTATAAAATGTAGAATAAATTTTCTAGCCTGTCCGTTTATTGACTTTATACATACTATTTTCATCTTCAAAAGCATTTTGCGCTGTAATGCAACCCCCCTCTGTCCATGCTAAGTGTGAAATCGTGACTCCCCCCCCCCCCCCTTCACGATTCAAAAAGGCGTGAAGCCAAAATTACTCATTAAATCATTAGATTAATACAGGGGTAGACGATGTTTGTGTGGATCGAAATAATCTGGGTGTCTTCCTGTCTCTTCGACTTCCGTAAAAAAATATATGTAAACACTATTTTATTTCTTTCTCAAGAAAAAAAGAATTATATCGTACGTAAACATTATATACAGGAAACCTTATAAAACTTTGAGCGTAATTTTATTTTCTTTCTGTCTCAATATGCCTAATTTTCTTCGGACTAAAAAAAAAACTAGACATTATGATAGATAAGATTTGAATTGAGTTATATTTGGTCACTCATTCTTATTTTTAGATTTTAATCATATATATCATTAATTTTATGTATTAAAAAAAATCTCAATTTCATGCAGATAAGGAACATGCAAAGTTTAAATTCAATTCTTCGGAAAAAATCCAGGTAAATACTATGTAAAATTTATTTATTATCTACGGCTTAGTCATGTTGGTACAAAGTTTGCTTATTATTTTCTTACTTGAAGTAAATAATTATCATAAAATGGCATATATTCTGGAAAAGTCGCTTACGTCGATATTTCCATGTACATGTGACCACAAAATACCTCCCTAGTTCTGCTTGAGTGACGACGTGTCGCGTGTACGTAGCTGTCAATATTGATTAGGGAAAGGTTATATATGGGCGTGCCTATATGTCTGGTCTTACGAGGTGTGAAGACATCGCCTCTCCCCGTACAGGGGATGATTGTTATACAGATAGAAGCGCAGGGTAACTGAAAAGGTGTGAACAACTTGTGAGGCATCGTTTGTTGATTTAGTTTTGGTTTAGTGTTCACCGGTTTACTTTTGGAATTCAGTGCGAAAAAAAGGGGGGGGGGTTTATTGTATTACATCTGTTTTATTATTTGGCTATCCTTTTTTTTTTTTTTTTTTTTTTTTTTGCTTTTCTTTGTATGCCGGTCTTTTTTTTTTTTACTATGTTTACATGATTCATCTTTGTCTGGATACACGTCCTTCATCAATCGATTTCTTTTTTTTTTTTTTGCGGACTTTTTTGACCAGAACAAGGAGCACGCACTTTTTCTTTTCTCTCCTTTTTTTTTAAATTGCATTATCGTATGATCTTCAAATGTTTTTCTCTGAAAGTCCAATCATCGTGGATTGAATTATTGCGAAGGAGCGATACTTTTACAATCAATGGGCAGATCTAACTCACGGGGGGGGGGGGGGGGGGGGGGGGGGGGGGCTTTACTATAATGGCAAATTCCAGGAGGTTGGGACTGGATCCTGACCTCCTATCTCTAGATCCGCGTGTTGACACACAATTCAAAGCTATACCCGTTTAAAGACGGGTGCTTATAAAGCGATTAAAAAAGGTAAAAACCCCATCCATTGATTTAAAAAAAGAGAACTTATAAAAAAGGGGGGAGGGGAGTGGCGCGTTAATGCAATCGCATTTGACAGGTAGGGTCTTCCATCTGGTTCAGGTCTGGCAGAGGGGATTACTATAAATTGACGTGTTTTCACACCTTATCGGATGGCTGCGCAGGGCGTATCATCTACCTTCAATCGCCGTTTGATTTACCGTTCTAAAGATCTGAAGGGGGGGGGGGTTGGAATGCGACTTTGTAAAGAAAAAAAAAAAAGAAAAAGAAAAGTGACTTTGTTAAAAAAAACAATATCGAGAAATAAATCTTACCAGCCCGAAGTGCTGGCGTAAAATTCTGTATTTTATTTTAATAGGCAGCGACTGAAGAAAATATGTTATTGCAGAAATATTAGATGCCGCAAATGCATGTTCACGTAGCTCCCTCTTGCTATTTCTAAAATTTTACAGTAAAAAGCCAGGGGAAAGGGAGGGTTATATAATTCCAAAATCCCCGGTCGAGCTTCCTTGTACATATCTATATGTCGATATCACAACTCACTCTTCAAATTTGATTACTTCAACTTGTACCCATTGACTGACCACTTAAAATGACATTATAATTTTACGGACGAACGCATACACAAGTACCTTTACGTAGATAAGACACGTAAGTGGACGTTGGACATTTAAATCTCAGGCGCATAACGAGGATAAAAAGAATGTCGGAGAAAAATCAATATTGTATCATAATAGAAAAGAACCATTATGGTGAGCGGATCCACACTATTACGTCCCCGGGGTCAGACGAGTACCCATGACAGCGTAGAGATCGCCGCTCTACTGGCTTTGTTTGTCCAGCAATATACCTGTCACCGGTATAATTAGCACTAATTAATTTGTTTGGAAATTTGATTGTCTGGTCTCTACAAACGGAGTTATGCGTAACGTGATACACAACTGGGGATTTTGCATTTCATCTGGAGTAATCTTTCATATAGCATTTATTTTATCAACGCTAGTTTAATATGTTTTTAATAATAATAAGTGAACAAGGAACGACGATTCTTTGCATATTTCACATGCCTATTTAGTATTATAAGTACCCGTGTAAAGAGCCTACAGACATAATTTGATCATGCTACAATTTTAATATGAATAGATTCCGCTTCATCTGGACTTGACGCCAGAAGATGTAACTTTTCATTATTTTGACCTGCTTATCCGATATACAAAAAGAGTCGGGATGAAAATAAGGTAGATCCACAGGCACCCGCCCCTTCACGTCTCTCTATAGTCAATATATATAAGGAAAGTAGAGGCGGATATTCTTGTGGATCGTTGGCATCGAGTCAGGTTATCAGAAACATTTTTAGGCTCAATTTACAAAATGTACTTATGTTTCATGTCCTAATGTTTAAATTATCATTTTATTTATACATGTCATGCTTAAAAACAAGTTTCTATTCATCCGTAAGAAATAACACCTGGTCAGGTAACACCTGGACAGGTAATTGTCAGCGCGGCAATCAACCGCAACGCCTCCGCAACTCCCGGCGATCTTGGCACCGCGATGAAGTGATTTGCGGGGGTCAGCGGTGATGCTGAGGTGGAATTCCACCTTAAATAAGCCAGCTGCGATAGGTGGGCTCAGTAAAAAAACGCTTTGCCGTATGTGTAGTACGGTCACTATAAAGTGTTTTGGTCGTCCATGAAAAGCCAATTTTTTTATAATTTTTTTTCTAGGTTGACCTTTTACTTGTAACATTCTAGTTTGGCATTGTCACAGTCAGCACTGCTTGTGTCAGGCCCTCGGTACGCAAGCACGATACAGTAGCAAACTCTAAATCATTATTAGGTGTGATGGATACGTACCCGTTCTTTTACAAAACAACACAAACAACTCTCCTTTTGACTTTTTCAGCTCTCGTCGCTCGTCACTTGTTGTCTTGCAGCCATTTTTCCTGCCCAAAACCTCTAATGAAACAAGGACTCTTATTGGCTTGAGCAAACATTCGGGTAAGTCTTGAGCCAATCAGAGTCCTTGTTTCATTAGAGGTTTTTGCGACATTTCAAATTTTCATTATCTGTATTATGATATATTGTTTCTTTTTTTTTTTTTATCATTTTTTATGTAAAATCAGGTTTGACTTTGACATTTAGAAATGTAATTTTGTGTTTAGGCATTTGTTTTTACATGTAATTGAATTATCCAGATGAAAGCATTCTACCTCCAATTTTTGAGAAAACTACAGCCCCAGTCAAGAGCCTTGCATGTAATTATGTAAGAATGTCAATTTTAGAATTTGACAACCTGGAGATTGGTGGCTCCAAGCCATGGAAGCCTTAGTCAGGAGCTGTTTCTCTTATCCTTTACTATGCCCACCATGCTTGATTGGTAAAAGTGTAACCATACAGGTTTTTTTTTTCCTTGTTTTGGGGCCGAATTTCGGCCCCTTCCCAATGCCAAATTTCCTCTATTTTTCCCAAAAAATCACCCTGAAATTCCCAAAGAGGAATTATGAAAAAATCACCTGAGAAAATAAGACCCAAAACCTGGAAGTCAGCATTTTTTAAAGATTTTTATTCATCCCATGTTCAGTTCAAGCAAATCAATGGATTATCAGTGTTAATAAATGATACTTTAAGGTTATACTTTGGTGAGAATTTGTACAAAAATTTTCCCAATTCTAGCAAAATGTCGCAAATTTTCCCAAATGGGACAGGCACAGGCACCTTCCCCGAAATAAAAAAAACCCTGCCATACAAAAACATTGACAGGGTACCACACCATTGGTTTGGTCAAAATATAAAAATAGCACATACTGTTGTAGGTTTTGGGAGATAGTGAGTTTTGGACCTGTCTGGTCATGTGATCCATGGATTGAATTGAAAAAAAAATTCAGTAATACTGTTTACGATTTTAACATGGCAATTTATTGGTTATAAAGGAAGGGTCACCATGTCATATAAAGAAGTTGAATCAAAATTGTTCAAGCCAGACAAGTTGTCATAGGAACACCCCCCCCCCCTCAAGAAGGGGTCAGGCATTCAGTACTCGATCAACAATAGCCAATAGCATGCAATTTTTGGCCAGATTGCGAAGAAAAATCCGGTCTATGAAATGGCGAAGTCCGTCTGTCAGTGCGTCAACATTTTGGTTAAAGTGTTGCATTTGTCCGTTGAGAGAAAACTGTTTGGAGGAGCAATTTGAAACTTGACATGGTGATAGACCATGATGAAACGAATCAAACACAGCTACAAAATTTGACCTAGTGACCTTGACCTTGGAGTTTGATCTACTTTTGAAAAACTTTAACCTTGGCCATAACTTTTGAATGGCAAGTGATATCTTTCATATTTCACTTGTGTATTTCTTGTGACAAGGCCTTTCCATGGATACCGAAAATTTTTACCTTGTGACCTTGACCTTTGAGTTTGACCTACTTTTGAAAAACTTTAACTTGGCCATAACTTTTGAATGGTAAATGATAGGGCTTTTATATTTCACAAATGTATTCCTTGTCACAAGACCTCACCATGGATACCAAAAGTTTTGACTTGTGTCCTTGACCTTGGTGATTGACCTACTTTTAAAAATAATTAATCTGGGCTATATCTCATGGACTATAGAGGCTATGGCTTTGAAATTTCTACATGCAGAATCTATATCATGTTTATGACCAGACCTTTCATTTGATACATGGATCATGAGTTTTGACCTAGTGACCTTGACATTGACCTTTGACCTACTTTTGAACTATAAGACTAAGAGGTAGGGTTTTGATATTTCACATATATATTCCTTATGCCCAGAACTCTCATTTGATATCATGACTTTTGAGCTAGTTACCTTGACATTGACCTTTTACCTACAGTACTTAGAATTATAAGAGGTAGAGTTATGATATTTTACATATAGATTCCTCATGACCAGACCTTTCATTTGATATCATGACTTTTGATCAAATGACCTTGACATTGACCTTTGACCTACTTTTAAACTATAAGAGTTAGAGTTTTGATATTTCACATATAGATTCCTTATGACGAGATCTTTCATTTTCATTTGATATCATGACTTTTGACCTAATGACCTTTGACCTACTATTAAATTATAAGAGGTAGGATTTTGATATTTCAGTTGTAGAATCCTCATGACCACACCTTTCATTTGATATCATGACTTTTGATCAAATGACCTTGACATTGACCTTTGACCTACTTTTGAACCATAAGGGGTAGGGCTTTGATATTTCGGATTTAGATTCCTTATGACCATAGCTTTTCTTCATTGCGCAATAGTATTAATGACCTTTGACCTTTCTGTCTGCGTAAATATGTATACATGTACATCATCTAATACAAACACTTGGCAATCTGGCCTTACAGCCTTTAGCGGTTTATGGTTTATTGTGGTTTGTAGAGTTTTAAGGTATCCGTTGTACAAATTGATATCAAGTGTAATAACTGTGTATTTTAAAGTCAGAATTACGCCATATCTTTACCTTAATATATCATAATGCAACATAAAAGTTGGTTTCCAACATGAAAGGTCAACATGCCAACCGCTAACTAAGCCACGGAAACTATCAAGACACTGCTGTAGATTACCGAGATAATTTTGACACTAAACTGTTTAAATGGATGAGATGTCAGCGAGATCTCCATTTGTAGTATTGTACATTGGATATTTTTAAAAAATTTATCATGCCTATAAATGCCAGAAATTTGGCTTCACAGTTCAAACCGATTATTAAATTAATTGTCTTTCAAAACGAATTTCATATGCAATAATTGATTGACTATGAACATGATGAAATACATTGGCAGATCTAGAAAATTTTATTGAAGAGGGTGGAGAGGTCAAAGCTAATTGGGATGTTTCAGTTTATTGTTTTGAAAATGAAAATACACGTAAAATGAGTTAAAATTAGTATATAGTAGTTTTGGCAAGTTCACGGAAACCCTCTTTATAATGTTATAGTTTTGCAATTGGAATTACAAATGTATACTACATTTGTGTTTTAGATCTTTGGAGATTCGTTATGTTCATTTCTTATCTTTCTAGGCAATTTTTTTTTAATTTCTTAATCCTTCATATATTTTCAGGTACTCTTTACTATTAACATGGCGAATGTAAAGTGCACCGTTTAAAAAGAAACAATTAGTGTAAACCATGCATCATCTAACCAGTGTCAGAAAATCACTTAATCTGACATTCTGTGTCACTCGACTGATCAGGCAAAATTTGAAATCTCAGCAGCTGAGGAGGGGGCTTGCTGCCGATTCAAGTAATAACAGGGGAGATGATGAAGCCTCGAAGAATTGATTCTTCAGGCACAACAGGTCCAGGGAAAAAGCAAGTTAGGAAAAAAGTTAAAGCAAATGAGAATAGTGGTGGACCTATAGATGTGAAACTGCAAAAACCAGATACTGTTAAAATTCCTGGTGTATTGACAGAAGATGCCTCCGATTCTGTGCAACAAAAGAAACAAAAAAATGTGCGGAAAAAATCAACGAAAAGTCTTTCAAATCCTACTTCTGAAGAGTCTGGAGAAAATGTCAATGAGGAGGGCAAACAGAAAAAGAGACAAACGAAAAAATCCAAGCCAAAAATATTGGTGTCTGATGAAGATACTGAACATGTTGAAGTGCATCAGATGAATTCAAATGATGAATGTGAGATAGAAAGTGGTCGGGAGGACGCAGGTTTAGGAAACCGAAGCATTAATAATGGTATTCCTGATTTTCAGATAGAATCTGGAGTAGACGGTCTGGAGGAAATTTCAGGTGAAGGAAATGGTATGCCAACCGAATTTACTAATCCTTTCGTAGATGATGAAGGGAAGGAAAAAAAGACCAAGGCGAAAAGAAAGAAAGTGAAAGAAGAAGCACTTCCAGCGGAAGTTGAATTGAAAGGTAGAATGGCTCCTTACATATCAGCGTTTCTAGAGGACAATGAGTTGAAGTACGAACCAGGGTTTAATTGTGTGGCCACTGCATGTAGGAAGCTGGGAAAAAATAAGACTTTGAAAGAGGAACACAAAATGTACATTAATCTAACAACAGGTAAGAAATGGCAAGGATTACGTTAGAAATATGTCCTATACTGGTATCATGTACAAGTAGGCCTCTTGTCAATGCATTAGCATGTAGAGGAAGTCTCAAATGATTTTTAGCTTGCCGGGACGAAAAAGTCCGGAGAGCTAATGCCATACCCTCAGCAACGTCGTTGTTGTTGTCGTCCGTAGACAAAACTGGGCTATATCTCTTGAACTATAAGGGGTAGGGCTTTGATATTTCACATGTACATGATGTAGATACCTTGTGACAAGACCTTTCATTTGAGACCATGACCTTTGACCTAGTGACCTTGACCTTGGACTTTGACCTACTTTTCAAAAACTTAAACCTGGTTTCTGACAAATACCTGTATAGGCGAGCTATGTAATCTTTGATTACCCTATATTTAAATTATTTCATAACAGTATTTATATATTTTACAACTTTACCTCCCAAAGCCTTTGAATTGGGGGGGGGGGAGGGGTAGGACTGAATTTACACCCTTTTCGTAAATAACTTTCAACATGTTCAACATGTTCAAAATGGAAATATCATTTGAGATTCTTTCTTTCTAAATATTTCCGATGAATATGATGATATTGGTAATTGTTGTGATGAGAGTAGCATAACATTGTTAAAGTTTTGACGTTATTTCTTTCAAAATGTTCAAAGAACGTGTAATTGTTGGCATTAAATTTTCTATTCTGACATCATTAACATCTTAAAGATTTGAGTTTTTTTTCCTTTGACAATCAATGATAGTACCTTTGTAACTAAAGGAAAGTGAAAGAAAGAGTATTTATAATTTATCATGTTTATGTTATTGAATATAATTATGACATCATGAGATAATAATCCATATGATAAATATCATGAATATACAACGTAAGAGTTCATATGTTTTATTCTAATATGACTTGAGATTTTCTCCCAATATGAACCATAGAACTCGCCTGGTGTAAAATCTCCAACAAACTTCCAGTGCGCTACGCTCCGCCCATTCACGTGCTATATTAGAATAGAAATAACAACTAGCTAGCCGTGATTCATTGTCCAGTAATTCCACTCGTCACATTAACCAATTAAATTATCACCTCACCACTTGGTGGCTTGGTGATAATTTGATTGGTTCATGCGACTCGTGGAATTACTGGACAATAAACCACGGCTAGCTAGTTGTTATTTCTTAAATAAAACGTGTTAAAGTAATATATTCACATGATTCATGATAATATTTTACCCACATACCTTTACTGAGATGAACATGATGTAGGGCTCTCATGCACACATTTTTTTGGGCTTGGGCCTTTGAATTGGGAAAAATAGCGGCATTTTCTCAAAAATTGTGAAAAAATATTAATATATTTGGATGCCTTTTCACATGAAATTTAGCATATTTTAACTCTGCTTTTTTCTAATTTTCCATGAGGTATCAAATTGGGAAATATTGGTCTATAAACATGATAAATTGGGAAAAAAAGTCTCTAAGATAATATTTTGCATCGGGATTGGAGCCGAATATCAGCCCCATTTCAGGCTGATCAAGAACCCTGTGACAATGAGGATTGAATCTGTTTTCAGGGTTTTTTGTATGCCACCATTGTAAGCAGTATGGTGATTACAGAGAGATGGAAGGAAACACGAAAAAAATCATGGAAAAGAAAACAAAGAGGTTTGTATTGCTTACCGGTACAAGTATGTAAGCCTCTTGAAATTTCTAAAACGTGGGTCATGTAGCATCATATCCCACCCATTCTGCAACGTCTTTTGGTACATTTTTGGACATAATAATTTTCATACTTTTTGGCCATATTACATTGTTTAGACTGAGGATCACTGACGAGGGTTTAGTACCCGAAACGTGCATGTCTGGTCCATGCTGTAAATTTATCAGGTTTTAAATGATGCTATTGAATTTAAAGACGTTTAACATTTTAATCTAAACTTACATGTGATATTTGTGATAGTGTTATGGTAACCAGCAATATACATGTACCCCTGGCTCAAATGACAGAAATTGCATGTTCAAGAATCATCTAATCCTATATTTACATGAAATATTCATCTTAAAAAATGGTACTATAAAAATCTACCTCAGATTTCTAAAATTTAAAAAGAAAAAGTACAGTGTTTAAGAAAAGTCACAAGTCACAAGCCCGATGCCTGTAGTTAGTTGAAATCTTGTCGGGCTAGTGGAATTTCACTTTATAAATTATACAAAAAAATGTTAGGAATTGTCTATGGGCTAGTGGTCTCAAAAAGTTTTCGTAAAGACTGTGTATAAATTATGTTCGTAGATTGTGTTTTGGTGTTAAATATATGTACAGTACAATTATATTGTGTGCAATAGTCATGATAGTAAGTTTTAAAAAGGAAAAAAAAAACATATTTACATTTAATTTACCAGAAAAGTGTATTTAATTTCGCAATTCTTTTGGTATCTCCAAAACACATTATATTTATCAATGATTATTATTATCTCTTACTATAGAAGAGAATTTGAATGCTTTGGTACTTACAACCATGCAGAAAAGATAAGAGTGAATACCCAAGAACTACATCAGCTGCTAGACACAGGGGTTCCAGTACAAAACATGGCATCAGAGGATTTCTTGACGATGACTGATTTGTTTGACTGCATGGTACGGAACACAAGTCTTTGATTATGATTATATCGAATGTTTATTAATACACCCATCTGAAGACAGAGATACATGTATCAAGAATTGAAAGTTTGTCTGGTTGTACCTTCCCAATACCAGGTACCAATAGCCCAAAGGTCTTCATAACTTGCAGCAAAGAATATTCATTGTCATGTGTAAAGGTCCTCGAAATCAGTTCAGTTTCTAAATTAATTGTTGACTGTATACAATGTCGATCATACAATTTTATTCATTCCAGGGTTTATCGCAAGAGCAGTTTGAAAGATATAATGTTCGATATAACTCAGCGACCAATACCCTGTTATTCCCATGCTATACACACATCAGAGGTGAACTCGTGGGAGTCAATCAGATGTCAGTAACAGTTATCCCCCCTGAAGACGAAGACTCGGAGACAGTGAAGAAATTTTCTGGATTGTATACTCCTCAGTTAGTATTTGTTCTTATTCATACCAAGTGATAAAGATTTTGATAAAAGCACGTAAACACTCAAGTTCACAAATTGTTGGCCCCTTGGCCCTCATCAAGTGCAAAAGGGACAATGTAAATGTATATGTGAAATAAGTAAAATCCATCCTAGGGTTCACTGCAAAATTGCAATTTGATTTTGCAATGAACGCAAAGGATGGATTTTACTTATACAATGTCATATTTGCACTTGATAATGGCCAAGAGATTGAAAATATATGTACTTCAGTGTTATCATTCTTTCTGTCAATATGTCTGTTTGACATTTTAATCATTCTCAAGAATATTTGAATATCATGGATATTATGTTATGTTTATAGCACAATGTTTGCTTTAAGAGTACATGTATGAACACATTCATGAGCTTTTGCTTTTGTCAACAGATTTGAATTCAATACATTGTTTGGTTGGAGTGACAAACCCGACGTACAACAACGACCAAAGAGAGCAGTATTAGCTGCGTCAGAGTTAGATGCCATGATCATATCTCAGGAAACGGACACTTTTGCTTTAGCTCTGCCATTCAATGTAAAAGAGTTGTCAATACATGTGAGTAGTAATGAAAAATTGCAGTGTATTTTTAGATGCCAGTGTGTCCCCCCCCCCCCCCCTCCCCGCCACCCCACATCAAGTTTAAACTTTTTTCACCCAGTTATCGAAGGAAAAATTTTAAATGGGATAAATTGGGATCAGGATCCACCCATCCCTCTTTCTATGTTACATGTACCGTAATCAGTTAAAACAAAAACACTACTTAGCAATCTTTTTCTTGAATTCAAGCTGATATCATCATGTCTTTCCCCAATCATCCCTTGCACTTCCTTCACTATGTTTAAAACAACTTACAGAAAGATGAGTGAGGGCTGCAACGATACGCTATGCTCACAATACGATATGTATCACCATATTTGCTTTAGGTATCACAATTCTTTGATTTATATGCTGAAAGATGAAATCGACTTCAGATAGAGCTTTGGGAACTCTCAAATTATGTTTTCTACTTGGAGAGTTTACGAATGAGACCAAAAATCCATGGGACAGTTGTCCTGTAGTTTAATGAAATTTCTTAAAATCTAGTGTACAAAGCTAAAAATTACAGACAATTACAAAATGGCTTATTACAAATTTGCTGTTTGTATATATAGAAAAAATCTGAGAGAGACTGAAAAGTATACAAACTTAAAAAAAAATTGCATGATGTAGCACTCATGAACATTAGATATTCGTGACACATAACGGCACGTGGTCAGTATTTCTATATTGTCAATGGGTACAATATCGATACAATTTTCTCTAGAATTCATTTACAAAATGTGAATAAAGTGGGCATGTAAGCATTATATTGTGACCATTCATAACTCGCGCCGTTACTGTAAAATGACTCATGATGCAATGCTGAAAAATATACGGGACACACTGTGATTTCACTGAAATATCTATCGTTGTACATGTTTATAGACAGATCCTAGTTGGGACAATGTAATTCTTTTAAACAGGTTCAATAAAATTAATGTTAATACTATTGAATACTTCACATTTAACCAACAATAGATAATGTGAATATATTATATGATGGATACTCATAGTTTAAAGAGTGTGGCGATGTCGGAGAAATAAATTTCAAAGTGGACTCTAATGTCTTATTGAAAATCAAATATTGTATATGTTTAAAGGAAAATGAAACAAAAAATCATCAGACATTTTGTCTGGCTCGGAACCAGAAACTGTCGGACATTTGAAAAATCCACTGGAGATTGCCGGCAATCCGGCACTTTTCGTAAACTATGTACTAGTATTAAAGAAGACTCCCAATATACATGTACATGTAAGAGCAATACTATGAAGTAATAATCACCTTGAGATATCTTGCATGTCTTTATATGAAGTTCCTTGTACATTATTTATGTTGAAACTTCGTTTGCAAATGTCATAGACTTGTTATCCAAATGTATCAAAAAAGCTTGATACAGAGACAATGCCATACCGTGTATCGTACCGTCAACAATAACCACGGTTAATCAAGAACCACAGTGAATCGTTGCAGCCCTGAAGATGAGACAGTTCATTTTATACAGTACACATACATGTACATGTACATTGACAATCTGATAAGTCACAATATTGTGAATTTATGGTATAATCTGAATGAGAAGGCAGGTTGATCTCAATATCCACAAATATTAGACTTACCAAGGCACTGAAGCCCTAATGCTTTATAAGAAAGGATATCCTAGAGGAACATCTTTAAAAATATTTGACATTGAAAATTGACAAAGTTTTGCGTACATCGTTCAATTATTTCCATTGCGTCTATACAAAGATAGACAGCGACATTTTATCTATAGCTGTATAGACAATGTTGCCTTTTATGAATCTTACATCGTTTGTTGCTACATTTGGCCAGTACAAATATTACGTCGCCAGTTTTGAACTTGAAAATCAACAATGCTAAAATGACGTAAATTGCAAAATAAACTAGATAATTAAATAGTAAATTAATTAAATTGTAAGATTGACTGAAATAATTTTTCTGTCTATGGATGTACATGTATAGACAAAAATGATGCACAAACTGAAAAAGTATTACAGTCATTTCTTAAATGTTATGATACACAGACTAAGCTCTTTTGACATGGTTTCAGGTTTTACCCTCCCTTGAGTGTGTAGAAGAACTAATCATCTGGGATAGTCGAGACAAGATTGAAAGAGGTGTCTGGGACGTCAACAGACGGAAAAAACTCCATGAGAAAAGATGCATGGTGTTCAAGTGAGAGTTTTTTCCCCTAATCATAGTATCTGTTAAGAAATTTTTAAGACGATATAACATGATACAATGTAGTAAGTTTGAGACCAAACAAGAACTCAAGTTCCTTACAATATTAGGGTAATGCTTAACTGCTTTGGCACACTGTATTATATCTTGGGAAGAACATTACATGTATGTATATTATATTTAAACAGTCACTGAGATCAATTTTTTCAGTAATTTGGGAATGGGATCGGGGCCTGTGCAGTTGGGAAAATTAACAACTTTTGGAATATTTTGGGAAGAACTAATATGAATTAGATAAAAAGACTGTTTATACAAACAAAAGTTCAGAATTGAATGTTTAATGAATATGATCAAATAATTTTTTTTTAAATATGATTTAATTTCTTATGCTTACAACAATATGGCAAATAATCATATTAGTAAATTTGCTACTTTTGAACCAGTAACAAGTAAGTTTCACTAATTTTGGTGATAATTCCATCTACATGTACATGTATATATGCTTGGGAAATTTTAGAGCCACAATTGGGATAAAAAGATACTGTTTGTCATTGGGAATGTGGCTGAATATTGACCTCAGAAAAGGAGAAATATCCCTGTTAAACCCAGTTTTGAAAAAGTTCAGCTGAAGTTGAAGCTCAGACTGTTGAAATAAAGATGATAGAAATTAAGCATTCTATTAACTGTATGTGTACTTACATGTATATTAGTGGGAATCAAATTTTAGTGGAGTGAGCCTCATCATGAGATCACTAATTAAAGAATATGCTAATACATGTGTATGTATCTGTATCTATGATAGAAAAAAAAACATGTATTACACTTTTATTTCAGTTTTTCCCCATTTTCTTCAGTTTTTCCCCGTTTTCTCCAGTTTCTGCTAAAATGTGATTGAGCTGAAATATGTACACATGAAGTATCATTAAAACAGTTTTAACATAATTATTTGACCTTGTATTGTACAGAAACAAGACCTTAGGTGCCTTAAACGGTCCTATACAAGCCTTTAAGAAGGGTATGAATCTGAAGGACATCCTTAAGACGACTGTAGCCATGTATAATGCTGGTATTGCTGACTTTGGGGAGATACGTAACTCGGTTATTAATGAACTGCTACATAAAGAACAAGCTTATGGATTTCTGGTAAGATAATTTACTTTTTGACTTTTAACAGTGTAACATTGCACTATTTAAGGTACATTTAAACTATACCATAAGATTTAACTAGATGTACAGGTACATTGTATATGTTCAGTATCGGATTGGCTAATATGAACTTGTTTGGTGTGATAAAAGCTCACACTATAATATCAATGGTCCATTTTCCAGATAAAAGATGTTACCAATCCTTACCTTGATTTTATGCACACAGATACCAGACATCACATCATTTGGCAAAATTTTCCATTGTGACGTCACATCTGATCGCACTGTCTTGAAGCACCTTGATGTGTTGTCATGCTTTTTATTTTGACGTCACAATGAAAACATTGCGAAATTTTGTAATGTCTGGTGTCCATCCGCCGAATGAATCTATTTGAAAAACACCTATTACATGTATTTGGACCGATAAAAAGTGCCTAATGTCCGATATTCCATGCAAGTTTTCAAGAACTCTGCAATAAACAATGTACATGTATTATATGCTATATTAATGTACATGTATATGCTCATTTTAACAAACCTTGCCAAGTACAGGTATGATTCATTATTTTTCACACAGTGGACGAGGTTTCCTATATTAAATGATAAACTGAAGGGATTGAGGAAAGGGGAGTTAACTGTATTTACGGGACCGACAGGAAGTGGCAAGACAACATTTCTCAGTGAATACTCACTGGACCTTTGTCAACAAGGAGTAAGTATAATGCAAACTGTAAACATGGTTATATTCACTGGGGGAAAACTTCGAGATAACAACATCAAGATGTGACGCTTGGGGAAAATGTTTGCAATAGAAATGCCTGTACCTTTGTAAGAATGCAGCAGCATTATTGTGGTGTGGGGCAATTTTTGCAACCTCTCTTTATTCTTTTTTTCCTTATTTTTTTTATGCCAGGTCAAATATACATGTAGATTTTAACTTAAAAAAACAACGAAAATTTAAGGAAGTGAATCAAAGCTGTGTTCTATTTTTAACAATTATGTACATGTATCAGGATTTGCTTTATTGATATGCCTTTCCATTGTAATGATTTAAGAAATGAGCTATTTCTTATGTGAGTTCATCACTCGTACACTCTAGTTGGTCTGCATAGCTCATGGTTGGCCTACTTTTAACCCTGATCACTTTACAACTAGCAGGGGATTTGTTGTTTTGGTTTTTTTTTTTTGCAAATAGATGTTGATACATAGAGAATGCATATCGATTGAGGTGAATGCATGCAATTTTCATGTGAATCCTTGATATTTCAGGTGAACACACTTGTGGGGAAGCTTTGAGATCAGTAACACCAGACTTGTGAAGATGATGCTGTCACAGTTAGCATTGTAAGTCAATATATCTAGAAAAACATGTATGTTACAAAAGCATCACAAGCGTGGTAGGTTGGGGTTTCTTTACAAATTAGACAGACTGAAAAGAAATCATTTATGATATTATAGATCGAAATGGGTCGGCTTCTTCGTGACAAGAGCTTTTGTTTAGTATCATGACTTTTGACTCAGTGAAATTGATATCAGATTTTGAACATTTTTTGAGTAATCTGATGTACTTCATATAAATGTATATATCTTTTAAAATATATTAGGGCCCCTTATTCAAATCTGGGAGCCCTATAGGAATCGCCTTTTCCGTCTGTCTGTCCATTTCTTCTTCCATCTACCGGTAACCTTCAGCATGTTGAATTTGTCCTTATAAAAATGACTTTGATATAATTGCACATGTAGATTCTCTGAGAATAATATTATAATCTTACACCACCACAAGGGAGGGATGGTGAAATTCTAACCTGTTTGTACAAAAGTTTGACAAGGCTTGCGAAGTCATGGACCAGCAAAATTTTGTATACGAGGGTTGAGAATTCGCCATCCCTCCATCATGGTAGTGTTTGATTGTTTTTCTCCCATGTCGTCAACTTATAAAGGTCTTAAAAATTTATGATCAGCCGTTTGCTGTCTTACCTCTATGATGTCGTCTTTGTAACATTAGCAAATGACGTCAGGGGGTGAGATTGATTTATCTCACCCCAGGAAAATTTGAGAGTTCTCATGGTGTATCTTTGTGTTTGATTTGGGACAGTATCTGACATACATGTAATAGCGTTATGACGTAATAACATTTTGATAGGAAACATTGGTTTTGAAGCGTATTATCCATGAATTTAATGTTGTTTCTATAGAATTTGATGACATCATAGGTTTACGTCACATACCTTCCCGAATGGGAAGTAACTCTGTATAACAAAAATCCCGCATAAATATTTAATAAAATGCTTCTTCATGCTCTTGATCTCAGTTAAATTTGGGAATGACACAGTGAGTTGCCATGATTTAAAGAAAGATATTAGTTTGGATTTACATAAAACATATAGTATTACATTCTTTTGTTTTCTTCAGAGAAAATATCCAGAACTTCACAGCATGGGAAATCGACCACTGGTATGATCAACTAGAACTGCTGCCCATGAAGTTCATGACGTTCCACAGTCAACAAAACATACTCAAAGTTATGCAAGTGAGTATTTTAATTATACCTGCTAATGTTTTGATAAAAATCAGTTAAGTATTACTCTGCTATAAGGCATTTATAGTACTGTGGTCCTGCTTTCAACTTTTTCAAAATGGTAGATGGTTTAAACGTGTGAAGTCCAATATACATGTATTTGTCAGGTTTTTGAGGGTCATAGGAATTTTGAAACATGTCTCTGCAATGAAAATCTGAGATTTACATGAGATTTTATGAATTTAAGAATTCTTGAATGTTGAAAAATGTCTCACGGTCCTGATACCTTTGTTCACAGACGTTAGAGCACGGTGTCTACATGCACGACATTAATCATGTGATCATCGACAACCTACAGTTTATGATGGGTTCGGCTTACTCACCTTCTGAGGATCGCTATGCCAAACAGGATATGATATTTGGTCTGCTACGAGCATTTGCCACGGAAAAAAATTGTCATGTGACATTAGTCATTCATCCAAGGAAGGTAATGTTTGCTATTTATTTTTATGCCCCGTGAATGATAGTGAGGCATTTAGATTTTGGTCTGTCCTTCTATTTGTCTATTTAGTGGGTACTTTTATCTTTTGAACAGTTATCTTGATCCTTGACAAAACTGTATACCCTATATATGTTTTTCTCCTTATCTACATACATCATCTTATAAAATAATGCAAAATTAAGAAATTCTATCTTTTATTTTAATTTGCACAAAGTTGGATTTAGTCCTTTTTATTAGTCAAAAATCCAATCAAATTATAAGGGGTACACTTGTGTTGGGCGATATATTATTCTTACTTACATCTTAAAATACCGCTTTACATGTATATGCCATATTTCTTCTCTATTAGTTATTTTCATTATTTAAAAAAAATCTTGGGCTTATTGTAACCAAACTTTGAGGTTTTAAAAGCATATACATGTACATATATATGCACAACCAATGTAATTCCCTGAGATGTTACTATTGAAAAAAACGTGCTGCAATTGGTGTATTAACACTCGTGACGTCACAATGCATAAGATCTAAAGAAGCATGCCGCGACGGCTGTTCTAACCTACAAACTCAACCCGCGGTGACCTGAATTTTAACGTCACCCTTTCACCTAGAAAACGCGATTTCAGAAAACAAGAATGAAATAGACAACTGTGGTGCATATATAAAGAATAAATGTCATAATTTGTGTTTTGTTACAGGTACATGTATGCTAACGCGCATTACATGTACGATAAATGCACTTGCTGTGTGTTGTATACCCGTAACAAAACACAAATTAAGACACTTATTCTCTATGTATTTGATATTTGATATTCCTCGATTTTAAGGGTACTACATGTACCTTTCTAAAATTTCCTGTGTTCTCTATGATCATATTTGGACCATGTTGTGTAGGAAAATTCCTTTAAACAAAAAAATTATATGTTAAACCATCAGTTGGGATGTTTAATTTTGACACCGTTTTCAGGTTTTACGACTCATGCAGTCCATGTTTTATTACAATGCATTCTTCATTGTTTTGGCTTCATTTTTCTCAAGCAATGGTCATATTGAATAATTTTGAAGTTCTGGTATTGATTATATCACAACATGATTTTTCTTTTCACTTGATGTTTTTTAAGGAGAGGTTCGGGGAACCTTTAAGCATACAGTCTATATTTGGAGGAGTGAGGGCATCGCAGGAAGCAGACAATGTGCTGATACTACAGGAAAGGAAGATAACTCCTACAAAGTCCAAAAAACATATAGAGGTAAGGTATTGAGTATTTGGGGAATACAGAGTTATTTCCCATTTGAGACGGTATCTGACATAACGTCAATTTTATACTGTCATTTTCCAGAGTTTTCGGACTTTTTCCATAGAATTTGATGACCTCATAATCAGTCTACGTCAGATATTGTCTCAAATGGGAAGTAACTCTGTTTTTCGAAAATAACGAATATTTACAGCAGCGAATATGTACAGCAGAGATATGGAAAAGTGTCAGTCTATAGGAAATGTCTGACAGAAAATCTTTCGGACCGACAAAAGTTTGCAGTACTTTTCATTGTTCGAACTGACAAAACAGCTAAATTGTCTGAAAAGAGTGAAAAAGATTTGGACATCTCTGTACAATCTCTTCAAATATTGGAAAATGATTTTGATACCTCCTTCAAAAAATAATGGGGGTTCATAAATGATATCTATGTGCGCATGTTTGTATGCTTTCTGTATGCAGTTTCTGGACATTTAAAGGAAAACCATTACAAGGAAATAATTCTTGTTTAATGCTTTAACACCAAGAAATTCAGGGCAAATTCAATTTTGGGCCAAGGTGCTGAATTATTTTTGCCCATTGAAACTTGGCCATTGAAACTTGGGGAAAATTCGATGATTTCTGGTTTTCAGACATTTCAAGGAAAAATTTGTAGTCCCTGTATAACTTAATCCTAATGTAAAATAAACAGTGATAGCGGTGTGGGGGAGGTATTAATGATCCAATTCGCCACAAGTCAAATTGTTACATGCATTCTCACTTCATTGTAAACGATGCTATGTTTGTGAAAAATTCGATTTTGAAAATGGGTTCTGAAGATAACAGAGATTTTATTATCAAAGGGTTAATAAGATAGATGAAAACATTCACTTTCTCACTTGCTCCATATATAATAATCATTTTCAAAGTTTTCATTTCTTGCTTGACCAAAATAAGCATACAAGGATTTGTTCATTCTACTTTTTAGCTCACCTCGACGAAGTTGAGTGAGCTTATGCTATAACCCCACGCGTCCGCGTCCGGTTAAGAAGTTTGGGGTAGCTCAGTATCTGACAAAGTACTAATGCTACAGTAACCAAACTTGCATAAGTGATTCATCTTTGGATGCTGAGGTGAACCCATGCATCGGATGCAGCATCTGACCTACATTTTCCGCTTGAGTGACTTGGTTAAGAAGTTTGGGGTAGCTCAGTATCTGACAAAGTACTAATGCTACAGTAACCAAACTTGCACAAGTGATCCATCTTTGGATGCTGAGGTGAACCCATGCATCGTATGCAGCATCTGACCTACATTTTCCGCTTGAGTGACTCGGTTAAGAAGTTTGGGGTAGCTCAGTATCTGACAAAGTACTGATGCTACAGTAACCAAACTTGCACAAGTGATTCATCTTTGGATGCTGAGGTGAACCCATGCATCGGATGCAGCATCTGACCTACATTTTCCGCTTGAGTGATTTGGATAAGAAGTTTGGGGTAGCTCAGTATCTGACAAAGTACTAATGCTACAGTAACCAAACTTGCACAAGTGATTCATCTTTGGATGCCGAGATGGACCCATGCATTGGATGCAGCATCTGACCTACTTTTTCCACTTGAGTGATTTCGCTTTTAAAAGCCAATATTGAGCAAAGTATAAGTGCTACATGTACCAAACTTGCATATTGGATGTATCTTTGATCAAACTTTCATAAAATGACCTTGACCTACTTTTTCCGCTTGAGTGATTTTGCCTTTAAAAGCCAATATTGAGCAAAGTATAAGTGCTAGATGTTCCAAACTTGCATATTGGATGTATCTTTGATCAAACTTTCATAAAATGACCTTGACCTACTTTTTCCACTTGAGTGATTTTGCCTTTAAAAGCCAATATTGAGCAAAGTATAAGTGATACATGTACCAAACTTGCATATTGGATGTATCTTTGATCAATCTTTCATAAAATGACCTTGACCTACTTTTTCCGCTTAAGTGATTTTGCTCTATAAAGCCAATATTGAGCAAAGTATAACTGCTACATGTACCAAACTTGCATATTGGATGTATCTTTGATCAAACTTTCATAAAATGACCTTGACCTACTTTTTCTGCTTGAGTGGTTTTGCCTTTAAAAGCCAATATACATGTACTAAGAAATATGTTTGAATTGAATTTTGCTGTCACAAGGTGAGCTTCGTAATCTGTGATTACCTATGTTTTAATTATATTCAATATTTATTATTTGCAGATTTCCAAGAATCGGTTTGCTGGTGATCTTGGTGTTATGTCACTGTCTTTTGACAAGGAAACTCTCTCCTTCTCAAAGAGTGTTAGGAAGTCACAAAAGTCTGGTGAGATTGAGGAGGAGAGTAGTAGTGGTGGTGAATATTCAGAAGACGATTATTATGATGGATACTGACGTTCTGTTACCGTGAGATATGACGAGACGTTAACGTGAGATGTTGTGTTACTGTTAGATTCAATGGTTTGTTATCATGATATATGACGAGACGTTAACGTGAGATGTTGTGTTACTGTTAGATTCAATGGTTTGTTATCATGATATATGACGAGACGTTAACGTGAGATGTTGTGTTACTGTTAGATGCAATGGTCTATTATCATGAGATATGATCAGAAGTTAACGTGAGATGTTGTGTTACCGTTAGATGCAATGGTCTATTTTCATGATATATGACGAGACGCTAACTTGAGATGTTTTGTTACCTTTAGATGTAATGGTCTGTTATCAATATATATGACGAGACGTTAACATGAGATGTTTTGTTACCTTTAGATGTAATGGTTTGTTATCATGATATATGACGAGACGCTAACTTGAGATGTTTTGTTACCTTTAGATGTAATGGTTTGTTATCATGATATATGACGAGATGTTAACATGAGATGTTGTGTTACCGTTAGATGCAATGGTCTGTTATCATGATATACATGTATAATAAGATGTGATGTCCTGTTATAATGAGATGGGATGTGTTATTACTATGAGTTGTGGTGTTATGTTTCCATGAGATAATTAGATATGAGTCTGTTATTGTGAGATATGACATACTGTTACCATGATATGAGATGAGAAGTTATTCTGTTGACATGTTATATACATGTATAATTGTGTGAACGTGAGATATGACATTCTGTTACCATGAGATATGATTTCCTGTTACCATGAGGTGAGATGATGTGTGACAATGAGATAGGATGTGCTATTACCATGAGTTGTGGTGTTATGTTTCTGTGAGATAGTTAGACATGAGTCTGTTACTATGAGATGTAGTGTTCTGTTACAAGTACCGTGAGAAAGGACGTGTTATTACACTGAATTGTGGTGTTATGTTACTGTGAGATGTAGTGTTCTGTTACATGTACTGTGAGATGGGATGTTTTATTACCATGGGCTATGATGTTCTGTTATAGTGAGATATGATGTTCTGTTTAATTAATCTCTGTTACCAAAATGGTGTTCTGTTACTTGAAGAAATGTATTATGACCTTGAGATGTGTTCTATTCCTTTGGGAAATTATGTTCTAATATCACGAGATACACAGTTCTGTGACCTGAAGAATTTTTTGTGATCATGTGAAATATTTTTTTACTGTGAGATATAATGTTCTAATACATTTAGATTCAAATTTACATGACTCGAAGAGATGTTTTGTGGCCATGAGACATGCTCTATTACTTTTGGACATGATGTTGAGTTGCCAAGAGATACAATGTAGATATTTCTGTCACTTGAAGAAATGTTTTCTTTTTAAAACTGACCAAGATATCTGACAATAACAGTTCTGCTGCTATAAGAATTATTCTTTGTTACCATAAAATATGATCATGTTAGCTATAGTTATGATGTTTTGTAATAACATGATGAAATTTCAATTTTTTTACTCAGACAAAGTGATCATGAGACAAAACAGGAATGATTTTATGAACCTTAAAATATGAGATGTCCTGATTAAAAGTTGAGATGTTTGAGCTTTTGTAGCAATTTTAGATATCTCAAGATATGAAGAAACATATATTTGTCATTTGAAAATTTTATTAATTGTGATCATGTGGTGTGATTTTTATGTACTAGAAATCCAGTGTTTTTAGCTCACCTGAGCCATAGGCTCAAGTGAGCTATTGTCATAGTGTTGCGTCCGTCGTCCGTCGTCGTCGTAAACTTTTCACATTTTAAACTTCTTCTCCAGAACGGCTGAAGGGATTTTGATGAAACTTGGTAGGTATGAAGTACTCATGGTCCCCTACAAGTGTTGTTGTTTTTCGTCCGGATCTGTCAACAGGTGGCGCCACCACAGCCAAAAGTAGGTCACGGGGGGTACCCTCCTTTGACAAACTTCTTCTTCAGAACCGAAGCATGTATCGACAAACCGAAAGCATCAGGATGATCTAGAGAGATGTCTTAAGAAGTGTTGTTATTTTTGGTTCCACTTCGAAGTCAAATTTTTGACGCGTTTTTGACGTCTTTTCGGACTTTGTCAGAAATGCACATTTTTGCACTATTTCTTTAAATAACTCAATAAGTGTATGATTTTACACACTCATTTACTACATATTTATCATATTTAACTTACTTAATGCTTTGATATGTATTTAATGCTTAAAATTTATTTTTTTGATTTTTTATGAATTTTTTTCTTATGTAAAAAGGAAGGGGGGGGTTGATTTTCATACATTTTCTGCTTCTTTTCTATAACCACTCTTCAGATTGTCATGACAATTTGTAGGTATGAGGTACTCATGCATGGTACCTACAAGTGAAAGAATTTTGTCAAGATATCCACTTTTGGATTTTTAAGGAATATTTTTTAAGATTGTACATAGGTATAATGTATGTTTTCCATGCCAGATGGACCCATGGGGAGTAGCTTCAAACCCTGGCGGGACCCCAACAATTTTTTTTTTCCCTTTTTCAGTTTTTTTTCTCTTTTTATTTTTATATTTATCGCTAGAAATGAAACTGTGAAAGAATTTTGTCAAAATATCAACTTTTAGATTTTTAATGATTTTTTAAATAAGACAAGCTATAGCTAGTTTGGCTTTGTGTACTTATTTTCATACTTCGAATTAACTTGGCCACATACGCTATCAAATATACTCTGAATTTATTTTTAAGATGTTGACTTTTTGTGTCGCCTGTGAAGCACAGCGACACTTAGGGATCACTTTGTCCGTTGTTTGTCTGTCCGTCCATCCGTCCCTCCGTCTGTCCGTCTGTCTGTCACACTTGGGTGTCACACCCCATAACATTTGATTGGTAAGTGATAGGGCTTTAATATTTCACATGTGTATTCCTTGTGACAAGACCTTTATACACATATCATAATATTTGACCTTGTGACCTTGACCTAGATATTCGACCTACTTTTCTAAAAATCTAATATTGGCTATATCTCTTGATTGATTAGTGATAGGGCTTTGATATTTCACATGTGTATTCCTTGTGATTAGACCTTTCTACACATATAATGTTTGACCTTGTGACCTTGATCTGAATATTTGACCTACTTTTCTAAAAATCTAATATTGGCTATATCTCTTGATTGGCAAGTGATAGGGCTTTGATATTTCACATGTGTAATCTTTGTGACAAGACCTTTCTATGCAAACCATATTTTTTTACCTTGTGACCTTGACCTAGATATTTGACCTTCTTTTCAAAAAATCTAAGATTGGCTATATCTTTTGATTGGTAAGTGATAGGGCTTTGATATTTCACATGTGTATTTCTTGTGACAAGCCCTTTTTTCACATAATATATTTTTTAACCTTATGACCTTGACCTAGATATTTGACCTACTTTTAAAAAAAAACCAAGATTGGCTATATCTATTAATTGGCAAGTGATAGGGCTTTGATATTTCTCTTGTGTATTCCTTTTGACAATACCTTTCTACACATACCATAATTTTGACCTCATGACCTTGACCTAGATATTTGACCTACTTTTCAAAAAAATTAAGATTTGCTATATCTTTTGATTGGTAAGTGATAGAGCTTTGATATTTCATATGTGTATTCCTTCTTGTGACAAGGCCTTTCTACACATATCATAACTTTTGACCTCATGACCAAGACCTAGATATTTGACCTACTTTTCAAAAAATCTTAGATTGGCTATATCTTTTGATTGCTGAGTGATAGGCTTTGATATTTCACATGTGAATTCCATGTGACAAGACCTTTCTTCACATACCATCATTTTTAGCTCACCTCGACGAAGTTGAGTGAGCTTATGCTATAACCCATGTATCAGATGCAGCATCTGACCTACATTTTCCGCTTGAGTGACTTGGTTAAGAAGTTTGGGGTAGCTCAGTATCTGACAAAGTACTGATGCTACAGTAACCAAACTTGCACAAGTGATTCATCTTTGGATGCTGAGGTGAACCCATGCATCAGATGCAGCATCTGACCTACATTTTCCGCTTGAGTGATTTGGATAAGATGTTTGGGGTAGCTCAGTATCTGACAAAGTACTAATGCTACAGTAACCAAACTTGCACAAGTGATTCATCTTTGGATGCCGAGATGGACCCATGCATCGGATGCAGCATCTGACCTTCTTTTTCCACTTGAGTGATTTCGCTTTTAAAAGCCAATATTGAGCAGAGTATAAGTGCTACATGTACCAAACTTGCATATTGGATGTATCTTTGATCAAACTTTCATAAAATGACCTTGACCTACTTTTTCCGCTTGAGTGATTTTGCCTTTAAAAGCCAACATTGAGCAAAGTATAAGTGCTAGATGTTCCAAACTTGCATATTAAATGTATCTTTGATCAAACTTTCATAAAATGACCTTGACCTACTTTTTCCGCTTGAGTGATTTTGCCTTTAAAAGCCAATATTGAGGAAAGTATAACTGCTACATGTACCAAACTTGCATATTCGATATATCTTTGATCAAACTTTCATAAAATGACCTTGACCTACTTTTTCTGCTTGAGTGGTTTTGCCTTTAAAAGCCAATATACATGTACTAAGAAATATGTTTGAATTGAATTTTGCTGTCACGAGGTGAGCTTCCTAATCTGTGATTACCTATGTTTTACCTCGTGCACTTGCCCTATATATTTGACCTACTTTTCAACAAATCTATGATTTGCTATATCTTTTGAGTGGTAAGTGATAGGGCTTTGATATTTCACATTTGTATTCCTTATGAAAAGACCTTTTTAAACATTCCATAATTTTTAACCTTGTGACCTTGCCCTTGATATTTGACCTGATTTCAATAAAAAAAAATCCGCTACGCAGGCGACACAAGCATTCCTTGGATTGCTTTTTTTTCATACATGCATATTTCAGAACAATTTCCCTATTTAATGATTATTTTCTCTGTCTTATTTCTGTATCTATGGTAAACATAGTCGCCATATATCTTGTGTTACAGATTTGATTGGTTCAATACCTCCTTGCCCCTTTAGTAGGGTTAACTACAGGAAATAAAAAGGTGCTCACTAAAAATTTTGACTGACTTGAAATGCCCGGAAGTCTGATAAATTGGTCTTTTTTGATTGCGAATCTTTGGCACGCATAAAAATGTAAAGAAAAAAGGGGGGGGGGGGGTCATGCATGTCCTTTTTTCGCAAATTTCACTTTTTTTACAGGAACTCTGCATCCTCATCGAAAATGTTCCGAATTTTGCATATTTTCAAACCTATCTGTAGATTGCATAAAAGACAAGATCAAGTTCGAAGTTAAATTTATCACGACTATTGATTCAATATGCTAAAAATACATTTCCAAGCGCCGCATTTCAGCATATTTACCGAAAATAATTTGTCCAAGTGGCTTCACTGGGTCATGAGGTTTGATACACCGTACACTGCTGTTTGGAAAATAAATTGGCTCAATTTCTGCACAACTCACTTGAATTAATATTGTCCGCTAACAACTTGTCTGTGTTAATTGGATTAACACGATTTTGACTGTACGTTACGTGTATTAAGATGAAATCAATACTATTCAAAAGCTCTCATTCATAGATTTCTGTATAATTTAATATGAATAAAGGCAAAACCGAAAAGTCTTTGTTTTTTATGCTTCCGGAATCAAAGATACGGGGGCATATAGTTTTTGGCCTGTCCGTCTGTCTGTTTGTCTGAAAAACTTTACATTGGGCATAACTTTTGAATGGAAGGTGATAGAGCTTTCATATTTCACATGTGTATTCCTTGTGACAATACCTTTCCATTGATACCAAAACTTTTGACCTCGTGACCTTGACCTTGACCTTTGACCTACTTTTCAAAAACTTTAACATTGGACATAACTTTTGAATGGTTAGTGATAGGGCTTTCATATTGTACATGTGTATTCTTTGTGACAAGATCTTTCCATTGATACCAACATTACTCTGACCCTGACCTCTCACATACTTAACAGAAAATGGTGTTTATACCAACAAAGATGCCACCGCGGGGCATTCGTGTTACACAAACACAGGCTTTATTATTTTCTGGCATACTAGCTATTAATAATGAAAGGTTTGGTGTTCAATTCTAAATAAACTTAATTTATGAAATCATTTCATTGTTTTATTCTGTTTCTGTTGCACATTAATGTGGAATTTTACAAAATGATTTTATTTTTGATGCTGCATAATCGAACTATACTAGCTGGGCATATGACTTTGGATCGCATAATCCATCTTTTCAAATCAGTAAAAAAGTTGTTGTTTTGAAATGTGACTATTTCCTCTTGTTTGTACTTTTAAAGGTTGTCTGAAAAAAAAACTTGTCTGCATCCGGCAAAAATCTTGTTAGAAAGGTTGTGGGCTAAAATCCTGGTACTGGCACTATCAGTATTCAATGTCAGTATGTCAATTAGAGCGTGCATGGGTATCAGGTGAGCGTTGTGCCCCCTGGGGCTCTTGTTTAATTGAGTTATCTCAAATGATCTCTCAAATTGTTGTTTTCCTAAGAACCCTGTCATAAAGATTTGATGTTCATATCATTTGATTATGTATTGGTCTTTTGTCATATGATATGTCACATTTGATAATCATCCATGCCCAGTATTGAAGATGGCGAAAATATTGTCTTACTCTGGTTTCCTTGTAAATATCCTCTACATGTTCAGAATGATGTACAGAATTTCTATCCTCGTTACGTGGCCTTTCATTTGACATGTTGTAATCAAAATATTTTACTTTGTAACTTTCCCTCGCATTAGTACGAATTAGCCTTGCATTAACGTGCAAATAGTGCAGATGTCAAATTAAACTGTTGACAAGAGTATGCAGGCAAGTTGGGAGTTCTGGGTCGGCTTGTGTGTTCAGAATCAAACCTACATTTTGTAAATGTTCACTTATTTAAGATGGAAAATAATATTTGGTATTTTTCTACAAAGAAAACTCTCAATATTCAACAATAAGATGAGAACTAATTACGAAAAATTAATTAGTTTTCATTTCAAAATTACAGACAAATTTGCATGTTTTGGACAACCTGGAACTCAAAATTACATGCAGGCTTTCCCTTACGAAAAAATTTTATATGTGACATATAGGGATCTGCTATAGGTTACATATAGTTCTCTTATAGTCTTTACATATATGTGACATATAGGGATTTTAAATGCAAATTAGATGCAAATGAGCTTCAACCTATACTTGCTGGCAGCTTCTACCTATATCACCTATAGTTCGTCTATATGTCTTTCACCGTTATGTCCTTTATACTCCTCCTATACTTGAACTATACATGCATGTAGGTCACTTTCAGAGGTACCTGTATTCCCCCTATACTCTACCTATACATAGATAGGTAGATACATAGGTCCCATTCAGAAGCTCGCCTATACTTCCCATATAGGGCAAATATATGGGAATTTTAAGCCTTCTAATTGGTTCTTTACCAAGTATTGAACATTACATGCTGTACAGACATATCAACATATGACAAATATTCCCAATTATTGATGGTAAAAATAACTATCAAGACATAAAATTGAATTAACTTTTTATCTCACATTAACACAACAAAGCAGTTGAAGTTCAAATCAATTTTAAAATGTAACATATTCATAGTTTTTCTTGTCTGGATCTGGATAGTTATGTCGCCTGGCCTTTTAAAGCATATGCGATGGAGGAAAGAGCACAAGTGATGTTAGTTTCGCTGCTGGATGGCCGATCGAAAGGCCCCTGAACTTTTCACAAGCATGATTGTGTCTTCAAGTAGGTTCCAATCAGTAATGGTCTTTGGGAAGTACGAATTTCTGTACGGTTCTGTATTACACTGGATGATCTTATAATATCCACGAGAATTACACAGAGAATGATTATGATGTTTCACAACATGTAAAGAAGTTTGGAAATTGTCAAAGCGTTTTGGTACAGTATCTACACATTTTTCCGTCCTTAGTTTGGCCTGGTTCTACCTCTACTTCTACTTCTAACAGTCAGTGGCCTCTGTCATCTAGCTGCATGACTATTCTGCCACGTTGGTTCTCCCTCTACCGGTACAATTGTACAGTACCCCGTAGTCTGAAAGTCAAAAAACGAGCAAAATTTATTATACTAGATTCAGGAGAAATAGTGATGAACAATTGGACAAATTTTACTATTGATTATCTGGACACTATCGGAGGCTAGCTATTGATTCTGTACCAGTAATTATCGGAACCATCAAAGTTTTAAAAAATGATGTTTAAAACCAGTGAAATACCATTCATGCTGTGTTCTTTTATACATATACGCACACTGCAAATGCATGAAACAGTGACACACAGTGACACTCTTCATATACATGTAGGTGCACATTTGCCCTAGCTGCACTATTCCCTTCTTCCTCCAACCCCCATTCCTTCCCCATTCTGTCCTCTTCCATGATCCCTCCATTCCTCTCACTTCCTGGCCCTTCCCCGGATTTAAAGTCATGACATTGGATGTTTCCACTGTAGAATTTTTCAGTCCCATGATGCAGTAGAGATAAGACATAAAAGTGTATTTTCTCCGCCCTTTTGTTAAGATTTAGCTCCGATTCCCTCTGTTCAGCTGTTAATTTACAACTAGCGAATCAATTATTTCTAATACACAAGGAAAACATAGCTTACCTTCTTGTCGGTCTAACATCAAAATTTCTCAGCTCTTCTAGTTCTACCTACTGCGCATCTTTTCACAGAAAGTAAACAAAGATTTGATGTAAATATCCCATCGACTGAGGTGCTTAGTATACCAACGTGCTCAGTAGACCGTGGGAATTTTCACTTGGCTTCATGGTCGTTTACTTTGATTTATTCACTTTTCTTTAGTGTATCACATAAATGCAGACGAAATTACGATCCAAACTTCTACTTTTCCGCCCGGACCTTTTAAAATCCGTCGTTTTGATTGGCTGTCTTCTAATCATGGACGTGTCGTACACAAACATTTCAAACTAAGATGCTTCTTAAGATATACTATATCGTTCATACGTGAGTGTCGTGGCTCAGTTGGGTGAGCGTCGGACTTCTGATTTAGGGGTCCAGGGTTCGAATCCTGGCATGGATGGATTTTTTCTTTATTTTGTATTTCATGGTCTATGAGCCTTTTTCTTTTCATATATTCAGAGCAGGAAAAGGGGGGAGGGACTTGGATTAATAAACATTCTTTGCTTTTCTGATTTGTCATATTCTTTTTATTAGGCTGGACCCACTTCCATGGCTGTAAACAACCGCCACCCCACCCCACCCCCAAACTAAAACCAATTACAAACAGATTAACTGATAATTAAGGTACAATGTGAAAACAGTAAAATGTGAAATACTGTTAAATTCCAGATTGCTTTTCTTTTCTAACAGATCTCGGAAAAATACACATTTTGATACCCCGATGATATTGCCTTGTATTTCATGTCATATAAGTTTAAACACAATTTTTAAAGAAATTGTCATGGTTCTGGACTTAGAAATTTTCCCTCAAAGATGCAGAGCAGTACAATTTTCTAAGTCTAAAGAGAAGCTAAATTAGACTAAGTTCAGTATTCATATAGTTGCACTATAACCTCCCTATAGCTCCAGCAGACATGGTATGCTGTATGCATTTCCCCTATTTTTAACATATATATCACCTATAGGTTAAATTCAATTTTACCTATATGTTACCTATACCTATAACCAACCTAGACACAAAAGCTGGAAACCTATAGGAGAAATATAGTTTACATATAGGAGACATATAGTTTTGTATAGATTTTTTTCGTAAGGGTTCTACTGTTCCTACTTTTTCCTACTATTTCCTACTTTTCCTACTTTTTTATTTTGATCCTATTTTTTCCTACTTTTTCTTCAAAACCTCCTACTATTCCTACTTTTTCATCTCAAAAGTAAAAAATTACTTGCTTCACTTTTCATGTTCATCTGATTCAAAGTTATTAAAAAATTTCGGGCTCGCTTCGCTCGCCCATTCTGTATATTTTACATGAAAAATCAATCTGTCCTTATTTCTCTCTCTGATTTCCTCAAAGATGAACATTTCCAGTCTACAATCATTGCTTACTGTGATTTTTGTGTCGTACTTACTGAAAATTGTTGCTAAAAGTGATGGAAAATTTCCTACTTTCCCCCTATTAATTCCTACTTTTTCCTATTTTTCTCCTACTTTTTTTCATTGACTACTCCTACTTTTTTCCTACTTTTTCATCAAGGTAGAGTAGAAAGCCTGTACATGTGGTATTTCACAAACATTGTTTTGTAGTCCAAATGGAATCTTATTGATGGTTTATTGCAAGCATGTACTTGCATTTAGAATCTCGAATCCTTACACATGTTACAGAATGAAATTGTATTTCAGCTCTAAGTCAAAACAAGCGCTCAATTCACCATGTGTTCATCGTTTACATAATTTACATATACTATATATTATTTCGTCATGTTACAGCTACAACTTTTTAAAATACACATGTACATTTTATGTTTAGAGAAAATAATACTTTTTTGTACAGATTTTTGTGTGCTGTTAATTTGCAATTTTATCAATAGAAACTTACTCATCAGGCTCATGTTATTTCTAAAAGTAACTGATTATCCCACATATTTTTCGAGTATTTTTTATCATAATGTAACAAAATAAAATTCTGTATGATCTTTAAAAGAATTGAATATCCTTGGGTAACAAGTATCGTGAGAGGAATTAATTCGACTGGTTATGACCATTTCTGTATGCTTCACATCGTTACACATTTTGCACGTACATGTGTTTATATGTAGATCATATTCGTTTTCCAAACAAAAATGGCAACATTTGTTAAAAGTTTGTAACAGATACGTTTTGTTGAGGTATATTGTTTATTTGGTGCATATGTGCTTGTGCAATACTGTGTGCAAGTTTTTTTCAGTAAGAACAAAACCAAACAGTGGTGAACAATTTATGAATTTCTGATGATCAAAAATCAATTTCAAGTTGATGCAGATGCACTTGCAGACCTGCCTACCTTTACGACTTTTGCACAATTTTTATGAGTTTTGACCTTTATTTACGCCCTACACTTTTGCTATTCCATTTAATGCCTAAAACTTACTTTTTAGCAAATCCGACCTTTTCAATATTTTGAGCGCTTTATCAAACAAATGTCTTCTATATTGTATAGGCAAGCGCATGAATTTTTTGAATTTGTAACATTTTGTCATAGTGGACAAAAGACAATTTTTTTCTCACAAAATTGCTCAAATGTTTTACATTATGCTTTACTCCCCAAAATTACACATTTGTGAACAAAATATAACACTTATGGTGAGAAACAGGTAGGCAGGTCTGCACTTGTTATGATAATCTAACGAATAAAAACTTTAAGGTTGTTTAAGATTATTTTCGAGTTTTTGATGTACATGTATTTTGTATGAAGTGTTGTGCACTTGTTATCTTAATATTCCATCTTTTCAATATACAAAATTTCTTTCCATTAAGGCTGGTGTCTGATATTAATGTATTATGATGTCATGAAATTTCGATATGCATGTATCCTATCATTACTTGAAATGCATTCCGGGAATTTTTTGTTGGTTTCCATAGAATTTCACTGTGTAGCATCACGTGACTTGAGTTAGTGAAACCACGAACACAAAATAGAGGCATACTGCTCGTTTGTAGGAAAGAAAACAGGTACTGTGATGGTTATTTTGATTCAATTTTATCTTTTCATAGCCGATGTCCTTGTAAACAATGATATTTTGATGATTCTTTGTTTGTTAATCAAGAAATCATTGTAGTTTTTACAAACATTCTGACAAAAGGAATGTCGTGGTCGAAATATGTTAAACACCATGTTGTGGTGGTTTCCACGCACAAATCTACAGCTTTTGTCACAATGTTTGTAAAAATAACGGCGTTTTACTTACTAACGAGTCCATGATTGTAAAAGTATCAGTTTAGACAAGGATATAGGCCATGAAAAGATAAAATTTAATCAAAGCAAGTATTGCAGTTCCTGTTTTCTTTCCTCCAACTGAGCGTTTTATTTATTTGTGGTTTCACCAACTTAAATCACGTGATGTTACACAGTGGTTTGACAATGTCAAATTAGTGTGTCATATACCGTAACTCTGTACATAAAAACAGCCAATAGATGGAAAAACTTTTGTGAATATTCTTTATAGAAATATTTAGCTTGCCGGAACGAAAAAGTCCGGAGAGCTAATGCCATACCCTCGGCGTTGTCGTCGTCGTCGTCCGTAGACAAAACTTTAACCTGGACTATATCTCTTGAACTATAAGGGGTAGAGCTTTGATATTTCACATGTAGATACCTTGTGACAAGACCTGTCATTTGAGACCATGACCTTTGACCTAGTGACCTTGACCTTGGACTTTGACCTACTTTTCAAATTCTGACAAAAACCTGTATAGGCGAGCTATGTAATCTTTGATTACCCTATGTTTTGTTACAGCTTTTCAGAATTGTCCCTGTTCACGAAAGCAATAATACGGAAGTGTTCCTTATCTTTACCTTCTTGAAGAAATTTCTACTTGTATAATGGATTTATTCAACCATGTAACTCAGGCTTTATGATTCCTTTTTGCCATGCATGCAAAACTTAAACTAATTTTTCACCTACTTTTCAAAGATCTACTACATGCAAAACAGAATTGAAAGCTTACTGTTCCTGTAAAAACTTATGATAATTGGACACCTATTTTTGACGGCTAGAAATCAGATTCTTCTAATTTATTTACGCACCTGAACCAAAGGGTACTTGAAATTAAAAGCCACACAATACATTAAGGAATTTTGCAATTTTTAAGGGGGAAATTAAATTAAAATCATAATTAAAAAATGTAATCATTAAATCAAAATTATTGATATCAATCGTTTCAATTACTAAGATCAGTTATGCCTCCAACTTATTTTAAAAGGTCTCAAAAATTTGTGAGCAGGGCAGTTACTTCCTATGTGAGATGGTATCTGACGTAGACTGATTATGACGTCATCAAATTCTATGGAAACAGTCCTAAAAGTCTGGGAAACGACGGTATAAAATCGACGTTACCATACCATTTTCATGACATTACAATGGTTTTACGTCGGATACCGTCTGTAAGAGGAAAAAACTTTCTATTCCGCAAAGACTCAATAGATGCTGGTAAAATTTATGTAGAATCTCTTTAGGACATACACATAGACCTTAAACCTAGATTTTAGATTGTAATAGAACTTAGTGACATTATATTGTTATGTAGACTTTAGATAGATTGTACAATTTAGATGTCAATTTTATTTCCATTCTGTTAAGTTTTCATACATTTATATCATTATGCTGTACATGTACAACAGTCTCCCTTTTTATACCTGAGCATGTGTTCATCTTCAAATCAAACTTTTATATTTCTTCTAACAATTCTTGCCAGTTCAAGTTCCAGAAAACTTTATCTTTGTTCATGTACAAATTTATGTGTTGAATTTGATTTCAATCCATTACACTATTATCCAAAGTATCACCTATCACATTCAGAAATTGTTATTAGAAATTGTTGAATAAATGAAAATTTAAAAAAGATGCGAAATAATTGTTTTGACTGTTTAATTTGCATCATGCAGTTACAGTATGAAAGTTAAAAATGATAGTGCTTACTTCACATGCTCCACAATATAAATCTGTCTGTTTATCCATTCACTTTTGAGCATTTTCTTTTACACACATTGAAGTTCACTTAAACAGAAATGCATTTATACTTGTATCAGGGTGACAGTCATTGTTCAAGGTCAAGAAAATCTGCAAATTTGTCTGTTCTTAAATGATACTATTGAATTCACTAAAACAAAAGAGAATACATGTATCAGGGTGTAAGTCAATCTTCAATGAGTTAAAGAAGTTCCTGACGATAATCTCAACAGCACCCACAATAGAGCGCAAAATTAAACATCGACAGACCCCTAGCAAGCTAGAGGTGGGACCAGGTGCCCGGGAGGAGTAAGCATCCCCTGTTGGCTAGCCGCACTCGCCGTCGATGTTTATGAAGTATGGAAATGAAAACATAAAAACTTCATGCACTGTCTGACGTTATGTCTATATATATGCACAACCACTGTAATTCCCTGAGATGTTACTATGGAAATGAACGTGTTGCAATTCGTGTATTAACATTCGTGACGTCACAATGCAAAAGGTCTAAAGAAATATGCCGCGACGGCTGTTCTAACCTGCAAACTGAACCCGCGGTAAAATGAATTTTAACGTCACCCTTTTACCAAGAAAAAGCAATTTCAGAAAACAAGAATGAAACAGACAACTATGGTGCATATATATAGAATAAATGTCATAATTTGTGTTTTGTTACGGGTATGCAAAACACAGCAAGTGCATTTATCGCATGAAATGCGCTAACGCGCATTACATGTACGATAAATGCACTTGCTGTGTGTTGCATACCCGTAACAAAACACAAATTAAGACACTTATTCTCTATATAGAAAGTTCTTTGGCGACAATGTCAGGGAAGTATATTCAAAACACTTACTGTCAAACCCCTCGCAGGGAACTTTTTTACAAGCTCCACACGGCAAAGGGCATAAGTGTGACACAAATGAGTTAAAGAAGATCCTGACAATAATCTCAACAGCACCCACAATAGAGCGCAAAATTAAACATCGACGGACCCCTAGCAAGCTAGAGGTGGGACCAGGTGCCCGGGAGGAGTAAGCATCCCCTGTTGGCTAGCCGCACCCGCCGTCGATGTTTATGAAGTATGGAAATGAAAACATAAAACTTCATGCACTGTCTGACGTTATGTCTATATAGAAAGTGCTATGGCGACAATGTCAGGGAAGTATATTCAAAACACTTACTGTCAAACCCCTCGCGGGGAACTTTTTTACGAGCTCCACACGGCAAAGGGCATAAGTGTGACACAAATGAGTTAAAGAAGATCCTGACGATAATCTCAACAGCACCCACAATAGAGCGCAAAATTAAACATCGACGGACCCCTAGCAAGCTAGAGGTGGGACCAGGTGCCCGGGAGGAGTAAGCATCCCCTGTTGGCTAGCCGCACCCGCCGTCGATGTTTATGAAGTATGGAAATGAAAACATAAAATTTCATGCACTGTCTGACGTTATGTCTATATAGAAAGTGCTATGGCGACAATGTCAGGGAAGTATATTCAAAACACTTACTGTCAAACCCCTCGCGGGGAACTTTTTTACGAGCTCCACACGGCAAAGGGCATAAGTGTGACACAAATGAGTTAAAGAAGATCCTGACGATAATCTCAACAGCACCCACAATAGAGCGCAAAATTAAACATCGACGGACCCCTAGCAAGCTAGAGGTGGGACCAGGTGCCCGGGAGGAGTAAGCATCCCCTGTTGGCTAGCCGCACCCGCCGTCGATGTTTATGAAGTATGGAAATGAAAACATAAAAACTTCATGCACTGTCTGACGTTATGTCTATATAGAAAGTGCTATGGCGACAATGTCAGGGAAGTATATTCAAAACACTTACTGTCAAACCCCTCGCGGGGAACTTTTTTACGAGCTCCACACGGCAAAGGGCATAAGTGTGACACAAATGAGTTAAAGAAGATCCTGACGATAATCTCAACAGCACCCACAATAGAGCGCAAAATTAAACATCGACGGACCCCTAGCAAGCTAGAGGTGGGACCAGGTGCCCGGGAGGAGTAAGCATCCCCTGTTGGCTAGCCGCACCCGCCGTCGATGTTTATGAAGTATGGAAATGAAAACATAAAAACTTCATGCACTGTCTGACGTTATGTCTATATAGAAAGTGCTATGGCGACAATGTCAGGGAAGTATATTCAAAACACTTACTGTCAAACCCCTCGCGGGGAACTTTTTTACGAGCTCCACACGGCAAAGGGCATAAGTGTGACACAAATGAGTTAAAGAAGATCCTGACGATAATCTCAACAGCACCCACAATAGAGCGCAAAATTAGACATCGACGGACCCCTAGCAAGCTAGAGGTGGGACCAGGTGCCCGGGAGGAGTAAGCATCCCCTGTTGGCTAGCCGCACCCGCCGTCGATGTTTATGAAGTATGGAAATGAAAACATAAAAACTTCATGCACTGTCTGACGTTATGTCTATATAGAAAGTGCTATGGCGACAATGTCAGGGAAGTATATTCAAAACACTTACTGTCAAACCCCTCGCGGGGAACTTTTTTACGAGCATACATGTAAATACAAATATGAATTTACAATTACAAATGCTTATCATTGTTAAGTACATACGGTCTTAAATGAAATTATTTCTATCATAGATCACAATCTTTTTCTTATGTCAAAAGCATTTTTGATATACATGTATTTTCCTATATATCATAATTCTTTAGTATTTGTAGATGTGAAAAGTTGAAACGTTTAAAGACAGAGGGTCGTTGGAAATAGTATGGTTTTAAAAATTTTACCCTATAGGCGGGACATTTTATTATAAACAAAGGAGCTGATAAGATAAGGGCTGTATTTAGCCCTGAATCTCGTCAAGTATTTCTTCTACATAATGATCTGTACGCAAGAAAAACTTTATCAGTATAAATTGTTATGTTTTTGGCGATTCCTCATACAACTTTTATTTTGGTAAGCTTATTTCTAGATATTTAAATTGCAGTCTAAAGAGAAGGGGGTAGCCATGTTGAAAAGAAGCTAATATCGATCAAAAAACGTTGGAAATTAAGAACAATCTGACTAATATGGATATCTATAAACTTTAAAACATAGTCACGGGCAGGAACACGTTACGTCGAAGTACAGTACCGTTGTCAGAAGTATTTAAAGTTCTGCACTTAAAGCCGTCCGTTGACATTATGCCACAGGTAAGGATATGAAGGAAACCATCCGTTGTCGTGACAATGAGCATGTGTGGAAAGTATGATTTTCTAATAAACGTTGAAATTATAGAAGTAATACACTCGAAAATTTAATGGGGGGTAGTCATAACACTAAGCTTTTGGTTTATATGTTTTTCTGGTACTGATATACAGTTTGAAAAGAGGAGATCGAGTTGGCGTCCTTTGATCACCACGTCCTGCACATGTGTTATTCTTCCTTTTTCTTGAAATCTTTGAATATTCAGGTTATCTTTTTCCAGAAATATACTAATAATAAATATCAAGTCTATATAATGCTCCTCTGGTAGTGTCATGATGACGAATTCAATTTTGGACCACTATTTTTGGGACTTTTCTAAAATTGGTCCGTTGTCAATCCATGTTGCGAAAGTTCTGTCCGTTGTCAGATGTCCGTTGTCTGCTTTTATATTTTAATGGATGAAATGATACTATGATACCTGTACTAATCATTAAAATTCATCAATCAATTTAATTTTCAACCAATTAAGAATGGAGACTGATTTGCCCAGAATTGAATTCGCCGAATCATCCGTTTTGTTAAGATATCCTTAACATTAAATTTTATTCGTCTCGTCTTAAATTCATCTACTGGGCTATGGGTGAAAAGGGTAAAATATAAATGGAGGCGAAAATTTGAATGTATACAGTATCTTACTTTATAGGTGTATTATAAACCGGTGTAATGCATTGGTTTTCTCATACGAAAATTTGCTATATAAGAGGTTTCTTCCCCTTGGAGATATTCCGCTATATACTAGTATTAGACTTTCCTAATATTAGCATGGATTTTCCCCATAGAGAAGAAGAAAGGAGGGGATCTCCATTAACACTAGGTTGCAACACCCACAGCAAAATTAAAAATTTAGCAGACGGTGTGGTTATCCTGGATTACGTGCGCACAACCCTCCCACTATTCCGATTTCCCAGAGGTCTCGAAGAACGCACAGTTATGGTGTAAAACAACCTCCTCACTGTTAGATGACCACACACAAACAAGACCGTAAGACACAGGGGTCCAAGCAACGTAGATGAATATGTAAATGGATATAAAAAGAGGACGTGCGTAAAAAAAACCACATGAACTTTCATAGAGACACACACAAATGTAAATAACACATCAACTACAATTTTCATCATCACCCGAGATAAAGTCATGTAAGGTCTATATCATAATCCCATCGAAGGTCTCTATTGAATGCAAAATTATAAATTTAATGTTTCAAAGAGAAAATCCAAACCATTAATGGTAGGCGAGGGAAATCTGCTTTAGGGGACTTCAAAGACTACAGTAAAGTTGGTTTTTTTTTTCGCCGGGGGGGAAGTCTTCAGTAAGTGTATAGCAGTTACAGGGAGCTACTATGGACAAAATTATAATGGCCATTTATTACAAGTATTTTATTACTTTGTACGTTTATATTCATTTTGTGCATTTGATACAATTTTGTCCCTTCAATAAAACGGTGCCTAATAACCTATCTGTAGGTAAGAATTTTATTGTTTCTGGAAAAAAAGCATGCGAAAATTCTAGATCAAAGAGCGATTTCATGTTAAGAACGTTCGGAACAATTACGTGATAAAGGCTGAGGCTATCAAAATGTCCTCAATGACCGATATTTGATGTCTTTGTTTTTAACGCTATATATGACTTCAAAATCCCCTTAACAATTGTTGTTTAATTGATCAATGTATACATTCATGAACTCATCCTACACCTCTTCAAATTCATGAATCATATTTTCAATTTTAAATCTATTCTATACGATCTAGGGTCAAGTAACCTGAAAATTATATGATATTCTCCTTTACAGCTTTACTAAAAAAAATAGAGCTGAATACTTTAAGAATTAACTAAGCTAATTTAATTGCTCAGCCTTAGATTCAAAATAAAGATTCAATTCCCCATCCATGCCCAAATACCGTTAAGAGTCATGACAACGGACCATATTTTCTTGTCTTGTCATAACAACGGACATTCTTTATCAAATAATCAAAGTATACAATAAATATACAATGTAAAAGACGGTCATTCACATATATTGTTTGTATAATGTTGTCGATAATTTTCTACATAAAACTGGTATATAAAATCAAATAATTAAGAGACAGGATAGTTTTCCTGTTCAAATTTCCGTTTTCGTTGCTGACAGTTGGTCATCGCCAATTAGATCTCCTCATAACATAAAAGGAGTTGTATTCATTTCATGGTAATAATGTATTACTGAAGCGTATGGCTACCCCCCGTTGGCTTTTTAAAAGAAATCACCGGTTATCTAATGATTTATTTGTGATTTTACTGAAATTTTGTCGATAATTTTCATGACAACGGATGGTTTCCAACATATCCTCACCTGTTGCATAATGTCAACGGACGGTTTTAAGTGCAGAACTTTAAATACTTCTGACAACGGTACTGTAAGGCGACGTAACGTGTTCCTGCCCGTGATAGTGAGAGTCTAAACAAGATACTAGAAATTAAATTCAAAAGACTGTTATCAATTTTTGCCATAAATTTTAAAATCTTGAGTCTGAAATATGGTTGTATTTTGTATTCATTGACTACAATGTAGGCATTTTACCGTGAAATACACATTGTGTAGAAATAAACTGCACACTCCTGTTTATTTCATTCCAAAATCTTGTGCATTTCATGTGAACATGTTTAGAATAAATAAATGAATGACTTTAAAAGGGAAAAAATCAAGTTTTGCTTATAATATGGCCTAAAACACAGATTTGTAAAAAAAAAAAAAAAAAAACACCCTCCCTTTTTCAGTTTTTTGTCTCTGGGGCATCGTTCCCCCTTAGCTACAGAACCCCACTTTGTCAAAAGATGTGTATCAGTGATATACATTTTCTGTAAAAGTGGCGTTCTGTAGCTGAGGGGGCAATAGTGTTTTAATAAATAAATAGAGCGCAAAATTAAACATCGACGGACCCCTAGCAAAACACTTACTGTCAAACCCCTCGCGGGGAACTTTTTTACGAGCTCCACACGGCAAAGGGCATAAGTGTGACACAAATGAGTTAAAGAATATCCTGACGATAATCTCAACAGCACACACAATAGAGCGCAAAATTAAACATCGACGGACCCCTAGCACGCTAGAGGTGGGACCAGGTGCCCGGGAGAAGTAAGCATCCCCTGTTGGCTAGCCGCACCCGCCGTCGATGTTTATGAAGTATGGAAATGAAAACATAAAAACTTCATGCACTGTCTGACGTTATGTCTATATAGAAAGTGCTATGGCGACAATGTCAGGGAAGTATATTCAAAACACTTCAAGGTCAAGAAAATCTAAGGTAACCACACATTATGTAGTAAGTGACATCAGAAATAGAAAGGCACAGAATAAACATTTCAGCTTTGACCTTGAACTTTGATATTGATTGATTATGATTTTAAGTATTGAATCCTTCTTTATAACTGGTCACTTGATAGTCATATTCGGTTGACCTTGTATTTCCTTTGCATAAGGAGTATGATTAATCAAATATGAAACACCACTAAAGACGGTATTATGGCCGAATTGCAAAATAAGTTGTTGTCACTAACTGGGTCAAGATCAATAGGTGAAATAGAATAGTTCATTCATCAAATGCCTTACAACATAAAGATATACATGTAAATACAAATATGAATTTACAATTACAAATGCTTATCATTGTTAAGTACATACGGTCTTAAATGAAATTATTTCTATCATAGATCACAATCTTTTTCTTATGTCAAAAGCATTTTTGATATACATGTATTTTCCTATATATCATAATTCTTTAGTATTTGTAGATGTGAAAAGTTGAAACGTTTAAAGACAGAGGGTCGTTGGAAATAGTATGGTTTTAAAATTTTAACCTATAGGCGGGACATTTTATTATAAACAAAGGAGCTGATAAGATAAGGGCTGTATTTAGCCCTGAATCTCGTCAAGTATTTCTTCTACATAATGATCTGTACGCAAGAAAAACTTTATCAGTATAAATTGTTATGTTTTTGGCGATTCCTCATACAACTTTTATTTTGGTAAGCTTATTTCTAGATATTTAAATTGCAGTCTAAAGAGAAGGGGGTAGCCATGTTGAAAAGAAGCTAATATCGATCAAAAAACGTTGAAAATTAAGAACAATCTGGCTAATATGGATATCTATAAACTTTAAAACATAGTGAGAGTCTAAACAAGATACTAGAAATTAAATTCAAAAGACTGTTATCAATTTTTGCCATAAATTTTAAAATCTTGAGTCTGAAATATGGTTGTATTTTGTATTCATTGACTACAATGTAGGCATTTTACCGTGAAATACACATTGTGCAGAAATAAACTGCACACTCCTGTTTATTTCATTCCAAAATCTTGTGCATTTCATGTGAACATGTTTAGAATAAATAAATGAATGACTTTAAAAGGGAAAAAATCAAGTTTTGCTTATAATATGGCCTAAAACACAGATTTGTAAAAAAAAAAAAACCACCCTCCCTTTTTCAGTTTTTTGTCTCTGGGGCATCGTTCCCCCTAAGCTACAGAACCCCACTTTGTCAAAAGATGTGTATCAGTGATATACATTTTCTGTAAAAGTGGCGTTCTGTAGCTGAGGGGGGAATAGTGTTTTAATAAACTTTTCCATTTTCCATTGGTCTCTATAGAAAAAAGACATATTTTGCCCCAAAATTTAGGAAAACTATGCATGATAAATCTTATGCAACTGCTGATTATGATGAAACCAAGAAATGGCATCAATTTTGTGAAAGAATTTTTTTGAAGTTCCTATTCTGAAAATTCCACTTTTTCAGGGCAGATTTTACGCCTTATCTTATCAGCTCCTTATACGGCATAAATTGAAAGTTTTTGTCAGAGGCAACATACATGTATAATATAAAGTTTCTACTGCATACAGTTCCATAGATTTTGCTTCATACGGAAACTTTAACCAAAATCTTTAACTAGGTCAAAATCCAAGGTCAAGGTCACTAGGTCAAATGTTACGAACTATTGGAATTCCGATTGGAAGACCTTTCATCCAAACACCACAAAAATGTTGTCGATCAGAAAGTTTAACATCTGAATAATATCTGTTTCAGTGTACTTATTTTCAGAATCGGACTTTTCTTTTACTAAGTAGGTTTTGTCATAGTTAACAACAATAAATTTGTATTTGCGATTGCTGTTCTTGCTTGTAAACCTATTACTTATAATTTGTGCGAGTCTTACAATTTAGAATGTGAGATTGTAGTGTAAAGTGTCGAAAAATCAAAGGCTTTGATCGAATGGACTCTACTAAAATGAGAGGATTTCAGATGTTCTAAAAGTTCCTTTGAATTTTTTCAAATCCACCTCTGGTTGAAACGTATAAATTAACTTTTGGAAACTGCTATTCGGTCTTTTCGAAATACAGAGTTACTTCCCATTTGTGCAGGTATCTGACGTCAACGCATTGTGACGTCATCAATTTTTATGGAAACCAGCCTGAAATTCAGGGAAACAGGGTTACAAATATGACGTTTTCAAAGGAATTTAATGACGTCACAATGCTTTTACGTCATATACCTGCACAAATCGAACGTAGGCATGCCAAATCGAAAAGACGGATTTACAAAGCGGAAACACTGAACATCGAATACTAAAACATCGACAAAGAGTAAAAACATCAAAAATGTTTTCTTAACAAAGAGTACAATAAAGTTTAACGTTATAGTGAATCCCCAATGGAGATAAAATCAAGTGCCTGGGGAGGGTAATCATCTCTTGTTTGCTAGCAAAACCCGTAACTAAGGCCGTGCAGGAAAGGTCATATCCTGTGAATGTTTTATTCGGGATTTTTTGGATGATTCCAACCTAAGATATCTTTCAACATGGATGACAACGGGATGTTACAATGTTATATATTTTCATGGTATTAAATATTTTTTGAAGTGACAAAAACAGTAGCTCACAAATGTACCCTTGGTTCAGTAGTTTATCTGTTTGTCTTTTGCCCTCAGAACGAAGAAAAAAATAATAATATTCGAAACACGTGCCTGGTGCAGAAAAAATAGGTTTGAAATTTTCTTCATGAAGGTATAGAGTTGGAACATTTCCGTATTATTGTTGAAGTTTGAACGTGCTCTGGAATAGCGTATCAATATTGCGATGTGAATACACCATAGGCAAGGGACGAAGAAATGTTACTACCTGGAAAAGGGAAATTAGTAATTTTGAAGTTGTTACGGTATTAATTACATGCACGTTTACGTTTAGACGTACTGAATCGACCCTACAGGAAATTTGGAGCCGCGCACTCTCTGTAAAGTAAATGCAACAATTTAAATTCTCAATATAAAACCATTAGGTGCTTTTGAAATGAATTTGGGCGACTTACTAAAAGCATTTAGGCTGGAAGCATCACATATGAGGATTTAATATTTGAAACACGTGTCTGGAGCATAAAAATTGGGTTGAAATTTTCTTCCAGAAAGTATAGAACTGGACCACTTCAGTATTATTGATATTTTTAAAAGATAAATATATCTGAGTGAGTGTGTACAATCTGATAAGTGAATGAATGCAATTAAATAAAGACTTTTAGTCAATATTTATGTGTAGACTTTGTTGAAAAATCATTTATATGAAGTATTCAGATTTATGGTGATAGCTTAGTTACCGGCAGTTATATAATTTTTTTATCCGTTTCATAGGAAATTGAACCTTTGTAAGCTTGGTCAATATTAATTGATGTTCGTATCGAATTCCTTTTTTGTCACATGACACCCCTATATTCGATAACGTAAGCAAAGTTTCAAATATGTTTATATGTCACACGTTGTATAACGCTATGAAGCATGAAGTATTCTCACTGAACGTAAAAGTTCGAATTCAATCAAAATGTATTCATACGGGAAAACAGAGGAAATTCAGCGTTGTGATATTTTACATCATATTACACAACTATTGATAATCAATTAAGCCGGGATTAGATAAGGGTGTTTATTTCGGCATCAGTCACACAGATGTGTATATAAGAAGGGTCAGAAATTCTTTAATAGTTATATGTCAAAAATGCTTTTTCGATGACATCTACGTACAATTATATTTTTCCAGATGAAATAGTTGGCTTGGTACCCGGTCATCCCGCGACTTCATTGGCCAGGATAGGCAACCCCCTTCAGAAACAAACCTGGATCCGTGCATGTTTACTTCTTTGGCAGGAAATCTATATATTCTGTGACATATGAAACAATTATCTATATCTATCAGCATCAAAATTTTTATACATTTTTTTTGTAAATAGAGATAATGTGTAGACTCAAAAAATCACTATGCAATCTCTTATGATTTACAGAATGCACCCGAACGAAGAGATCTGAGGAAGAAAACTTAGGCGTTTCCGTAGGAAAAATAGAGGGAAAAATTCATTGATAATTCATAAGATCAAAGATTTCTACAAAATGTTTCATAGACGGATTCGAAAGTTATTGTTTTTTCTTCTTTTAGTAATAGTGGCCACGATACTTTTTTGTGAGATGTCTAACCTGGTGAATCACTCTACCATCACAGTTAAATCCAAGAAAAAAGAAGCTTGTCGAATACCACAAATAGATCCTTTACACGAGGAATACAGACATCTAATTCAACCAAAGGAGATCATTCGGTGCGATGACATTATATCTTTAACCTATAAAAATGGTTCGTACATTTTCGTTAACAATACGGCAAAACTTAAATTAGGTTTGAGTAAGAACTTTTCACATTGTGTATACAACGAAATTTACAGACCGCGAAAAGGCAAAGATCACAATTATTATCAGCACCTTAATTCCTCTGTAACCTTCAAAGCATTTACCAAGGTCAATTCGGAATTCGTTCGTGTCCTTTGTTATAATTATCATAAAGAGGTCATACACAAAAACTTCTTCGCATTCGTGCCCAAGATACACACTCGTGGTACAAATTCTTGTGGAGTAAAGAAGCCCAACGTAGTACTACTAGGCGTAGATTCTACTTCACGATGGAACTCTATGAGGTATCTCCCGGAAACAAGGCGGTTACTGAAGGATGTAGGCGCCATTGAAATGACAGGATATTCGGCTGTGGGCCACAACACCTTTGAGAACATGGTGCCGTTGTTAACTGGAAAATCTGCAGATGAACTGGGATGGAATGACACGAAAAAGGGAAAACTGTTCGATGAATTTGATATTATATGGAAAGAATTCAAAAAAGAGGGCTATAAAACACTGTTTATCGAGGATACCCCAGATTATGGAATGTTTGATTACGGAAAAGATGGATTCCGCGACTTTCCGACCGACTTTTTCAATCGTCATCTGTTTGTGGCTATTTCTAGAGAAGTGATAAACAGCGACATTACTGTATAAATAATAAACTTGAAACAGATATAAATCTAGATTATCACCTGCAGTTTCTTGATATATCTAAAGAAGAACCACATTTTTCTTTCGTCTTCCTGACTGAACTTACACATGACTATGCTAATCGTGCAGCAAGTATGGACCAAATTCTCGTGGAGCACATTGAAACCCTTAAAACTGACGGCCATCTTGAAAATAGTTTTTTGTTCGTATTTGGAGATCATGGTATGAGATGGGGTCCAATAAGGGAATCTGAAATTGGCGACATCGAGGTGAAACTTCCAATGATGTTTGTTTTACCTCCCCAGACGATTGGAGAAAAACAAATAAAAAACCTCCGTGAAAACTCTAAACTCCTAACATCACCTTTGGATATCTATAAACATTAATCGCAATTTTAGGCAAGACGTCGACAAAAGATAATCCTGGTATTGACCTTTTGACCCCAGTGCCGAGAGGACGTAACTGTGACGATGCCGGTATACCACGGGATTGTTGCCCCTGCAAGACACGAGAAGAAATACCACTAACTCCAATATTACGGCAAATCGCAGAGATTACGTGCGTCGGTAAAATAAATTCCATTTTGGAAGCGTATGCCGACAAATGTGTCAATGTGCAACTTCAAAATATATCAGAGGCATATTCAGTGATAAATACGCATTATAAAGATGTTAAAGAATTTGTTTTCAGTACGGCACCTGGGAATGCAAAATTTCAGGTTCAAGTCAGAAAAACGACAAACAACTTTCAAATAATAGGAGATATAACGAGGATTAACAGATACAACGATCAGTCACATTGTGTACAAGACTATATTGTTAAGAACTACTGCTTTTGTAAAGATAAACTAATGTCTTCAAATTAAACAAAGAATGTAAAATATAGAGCACTCTAAAAATTATTTTTGAAGAACACATATCTCATCTCCCTAATTTTTAGTCCCCTACCGGCAACGCCGAGGGGTACTCTAAGTTTCCTCTCGGTCTGTCCGTCCGTCTGTCCCTCCGTCCGTCTGTCCCTCCGTCTGTCCGACTGTCCGAATATCCGTTTTCCGGATTTTTTTCTGCAACGCATGGAGATATCAAGATGAAATTTGATACACAGCTTGGTCTTGGATAGTTACAGAGCAAGTTCGACTTTCGTCACGCTTGACCCATTTTTCGAGGAGTTATGCCCCTTGATGACTTGGAAAATTCAGTTTTTGTCAGTTTTCCGGACTTTTTTCTGCAACGGATGGAGATATTCAGATGAAATTTGAAACACAGCTTGGTTTTGGATAGTTACAGAGCAAGTTTGACTTTCGTCACGCTTGACCCATTTTTTGAGGAGTTATGCCCCTTGATGGCTTGGAAAATTCACTTTTTGTCAGTTTTCCGGACTTTTTTCTGCAACGGATGGAGATATTCAGATGAAATTTGATACACAGCTTGGTCTTGGATAGTTACAGAGCAAGTTTGACTTCCGCCACGCTTGACCTATTTTTCGAGGAGTTATGCCCCTTGATGACTTGGAAAATTCAGTTTTTGTCAGTTTTCCGGACTTTTTTTCTGCAACGGATGTAGATATTCAGATGAAATTTGATATACAGCTTGGACTTAGATAATTTCAGAGCAAGTTTGACTTTTGTCACGCTTGACCCATTTTTCAAGGATTTATGCCCCTTGATGACTTGGAAAATTCAGTTTTTGTCAGTTTTCCGGACTTTTTTCTGCAACAAATAGAGATATTCAAGTGAAATTTGATAAACAGCTTGGTCTTGTATAGTTACAGAGTAAGTTTTGTTTTCGTCATGCTTGACCTATACAGCTTGGTCTTAGATAGTTTCAGAGCAAGTTTGACTTTTATCACGCTTTTCTGATCCCCTTGATGACTTGGAAAATTCAGTTTTTGTCAGTTTTCCGGACTTTTTTCTGCAACAAATAGAGACATTCAAGTGAAATTTGATAAACAGCTTGGTCTTGTATAGTTACAGAGCAAGTTTTGTATTCGTCATGCTTGACCTATTTTTCAAGGAGTTTTGCCCCTTGATGACTTGCACAATTCAGTTTTTGTCAGTTTTCCAGACTTTTTTCTGCAACAAACGATATTCAGGTGAAATTTGATACTCAGCTTAGTCTTGGATAGTTACAGAGCAAGTTCAACTTTCGTCACGCTTGACCTCTTTTTCGAATCGAAAAAGCTAAAGCACGTAAAACCTCAGAACAGAGCTGCACAGACAGTAAGTTCAATTAAAACTCATACATGTTTAATTGAAGAGTAATTCATAGGCAGAGTTGCAGGACATAAATATATGCCGCCGGAAGGGGACAATATCGCTCAGCGATCATAACTTTTTTAAAAATTAGTCTGTATATATATTTTACGAGTATAAAATCCTTCTATCCAAAAGAGTGAGACAAAGAAGATACTTTACCTATGAAGATGTCCCCTTTCCAGTACATAAGTGTATTTCAAGGTGACCTTCACATTTGTCCCGTGAACTTGGGTCAAAGAGATGAGTTATGAAAATATAATGGTCATATTATGCCAGTGACCCTATCATATCGGTTTCTGGTAATCTGAATACAAAGGATATTTACTGAGCAGAGAGATACTAGGAAATCAAAGAGAGAAAAGAAATGCGTCGAATCTGATCTTTTGGACGGACATTTTACTAGCTAAGGTTTTACTTTAGTGTCAGACCAATCTCTCGAAATAACACGAAAATAAACTCTTGGCTTATAAAAAAGTCGTTAACAGTATTGGTTTTAATGCAAGCAACATGCCTTAGTCTGTAAATGATTGGTTATAAAGACCAGATTAAGGGGGGGAAACATTATGTTTTATCATCATGATTATTGAATAATGCGCTTTTTCATTCACCTCCTTGTGGAAAGGAGATAAACGATTAAAGAAATATGACTATCAAGTGACCAATTATAAAAACATGTTCAAGTTCATAAAATAATACAAATACAGAGTGACCTTGGCCTAATAGAAATGGACTTGGATTCAGTAAATGTGAAACCTTAAACCCATGAATAACATCACACCAAAATAGAAGGGGATCTACAACAAGACTATGTTGCAGCACCCACAGCAAAACACCAGAAATCCCCAATGTGAAAACACATTTACAGACATACACAACAAGAGACACACAAGGAACAAAGAACAACAAATGCATTAAAACACCAAACACAAAAGTCTACACATAAAGCAACGAGAACAATGGGCGATCGATGCCAACTTAGTTTTGACAAACAATAAAAGGAGATTCCGTACCCCCTTTTACCCGTTCTAGATCTGCGCACGAGGAAATCGGTATATGAACACCTGTGTGACTGAAGCTGTAAAAACACACTCCCACTATATATAATTATTAAACCCTGAATCACGGACAAACTTTTGATTAATTATCAGTAGATATGTAACATGGTGTAAAAGATGACAATGCTGAATTATCGCTGTCTGCCTGTTAATATAAAATAATGGAAAACGCGTCGGCGTTTCCCGTTTGTCCAATGGCAATCATTAAACGTATTAAGTAACGTGAATCATGAAAATTGGTTTGGAAATTTTCTTCAAGAAGGTGTAGAGTTGGAAAACTTCCGTATTATTGATTTAAAAACATATTTCTTGTTGCAGTGTGGAGCAATTAAAATCGTTCCTCTTTTCTTGATGTTTGTTAAGTATATTAAATACTTCTTTCCAGCTATGTTTTCTGAAAGAAGCTTTGTTTCGGTACTTTATCAATTTAGCATCATAAATATTATTTGATATTTCGGAAACTTGTCATTTCATCCAAAAATATTATCGAAATTAAAGGAGATTAAGATCTTAGTACCATTCCTCCAATAATGCTTTTTTGAACATAGATTCTATTTGGATATGCTACTGAATCGTTCCTACAGGAAATTTGGAACTGCGCACTCTCTGTAAAGTACAAATTTAAATTCTAAAAAATAAAACTAGAGGGCGCTACGGAAATGAATTTTGGTGGCTCATGAAAAACACTTTGACCGAAAGCATCACTGTCACTGATCTGGTGCATGAAAATTGGTTTTGCAATTTTCTTCAAGAAGGTATAGAATTGGAACACTTCCGTATTATTGTCATTGTCTGGAGAAATTACGGTATCTGTTGCTTTTATTGCTATTTAGATAATTAAATCAACATAGGGGTGGATGTTGGTTGCACATCAGATAGGTAAACAATGATACATGTAATTGTGTCACCTTTGATTACGACAGGGTCAGCATTGGTAAATATACATATTATGCATATAATATTATGCAAATGGAGTGTTCACTTGGTAGACACTAGGCGATATTTTTTACAGTGGCGGATCTCTAACCGAATAAATTCCAACTCTTGTGAATGGAAAAGTTGGCACTTTTTAAATGTGGCGAAATCATTGCATTCCCCCAAAAAGCCAAAACTACCTGATTTACGGTTTATTCTTTGAGAGGTAATATTCGTTACAACTATTCTTATTAGGAATATATTACTTTCATGCGCGGATCCAGTATTTTTGGTCAGAGGGGGTCCAAAATTGTAGGAAGTCTACCTATGATGTAGGTATATTTCGATGCACATCATAGGGAGGGGGGAACGTGTGCACTAAGGATCGATTTTTGAGGGCGGGTGTTGTTAGCTTTCCTTTCACGTTTATTTTTATGAAGAATTGGAGAGCGAAGCGAGCCAGAAATTTATTTTGATATGAAATATTAATATGTCTTGATTCGATCGAGATGATTATTTATCAAATTGAATATTTTACTCCTTATATCGGCGAGCGGAGCGAGCTGCGAAAATTTTGATTAGTTCACATTTTGTCTATATTTCATGAGAAGGAATAGATAAGTCATTTTCCAAATAATCTGACATCTTAAGAAATGACAAAACCTTGAAAAAGATGAGTGAGGTTACATCCTATGAAAAGTAAGGGACTGTTGAAAATACGACTTCATAAAATAAAATTATTTAGTATAAAAAAATTGAAAATGATTAAGGAATTTTGCAGAAAAAATAATTGTGTATTTGTAAATAGCGAGCGAAATGTTAGGTTTCAAAGCCTTTCTATGCATTTTTAGACCCCTTTCAATTAGAAAAGGGCCAAAGCTGGACCCCATCTCCGAAAATCTCAGGGGCGTCCAGACCCCCGGTGCCCCCTCTGGATCTGCGCATGACTTTTGACGTATCCGTAACGTATCATGCCTATTTTCCAATCCATAGCGAAACGAAAATCGTGCAAATACAGTTCTTATGCGAAAATGCCTTCATGCATAAGATTTAAACAGTGTACGATGATCACATCGACACTATTTCGTATTCGATGGCATCATACACAATATACATGCAGTTTAAGACCGCTATAAGTAATCGTTTTTAATGCTTTAATTCGCAACATTTATAGTGCTGCAGTGTTTTTATATCGCGTATGATGTCACATTCTGTCTAAAACAAGTTCTTTTTTCACTATTAAAGCCAAATTAATCAATTAATACTAAAATGAATACAGAATCCGGAAAATTACTCCGTTACGATGGGAATATTAGACACGATACGTTTCTGGATACGATACGGATACGGATACGGATACGTGAAAAGTGATCTTTGTAGTTCATTATGTCCTTTTTGTAGCTCAGTTTATTTAATAGAATGAAGCTTTCAATTTCCTCTCTTTGCCTTGTATGTAAGCTAAAACAAACCACCGACTTTTTAAAGATCTGCTCCATGCAAAACACAAAAGATAGCTTTTTGTCCCTGTAAAAACTTACTAACTCGGTCAGACTTTTTGCTGGCTAAATTCAGAGTCTTCTCGTTTTTAGCTCACCTGAACCAAAGACTATTGTTGTAGCAAAGCTACCTGAGATCATTCAATCAAGTGAATGAGATGAGTCAATAAAATTTGTTGATATATCGATTTTGAATTGCACGCATTAGTAAATTGTGTAAATACTCGTAACCTGTACTTTTTATAGCTTTTATCACCTGGTCAAAATTAAACTCTTCTGATGATCAGGAGAAAATAAGCTTCACTTGGTCAGGTCGGTTTGCGACGGCAAGACCACAAATGAAAATGTGTTCAAAACATGAAATTACTTATTTTGTGGAAACAAGCAAATGAAATTGATATTTCTGAAAAAGTTATTGAATTATAAATGCTGGTTAGATTTATGTTGAATTTGTTAAGAACATAATATTTTTATCTAAAACCTATATTTTACGATTAGAATAGAATTTAGTGACCTTATTGAAATGTAGAAAGGTTGTGCTAGTTTATATGTCACCTTTATATTTCCACACTGTTAAGTTTTCATACTTGTATATATTGTATATGTACAACACTCTCTACTTTATACCTTATCATATGTTCATCTTAAAATCAAACTTTTATATATCTTTTAACAATTTTTGCAATGAGTTAAAGAAGATCCTGACGATAATCTCAACAGCACTCACAATAGAGCACCAAATTGAGCATCGATGGACCCCTAGCCAGCTAGAGGTGGGACCAGGTGCCCGGGAAGAGTAAGCATCCCGTCGATGTTCACGCACGAAAATGAAAAGAATATATAAAATACATGCACTGTCTGAGGCCACGTCTATATAGAAAGTGCTAAGGCGACAATGTCAGGGAAAATATTCAAGTTCCGGTGCAAGAAAACATTATATTTTTTCATTTATAAAATGACTTCAATTTGTTTTCAATCCATCACAGTACCTTGAGCGGTGGTCACAAACCGCCGTACGCGCAAATGCGTGCTGTCTACGGGCAAAAACGTAGGCAAACTTTGGGGATCCGCACGGTGTTTGTGCATTATCAGTACGTGGTTCGCACGACCTCCGTTCCGATTTGGGAACATGCAGACAGGACGTAGCAATTTTAGAGCATGCAGATCTTTCGCTGCGTCCTGTCTGCGTTCGATCTACAGATTCACCAAGAAGAACGACACACACGTTGAGAGTATGTTAGACGTACGTGCATTGTACTTGTCGCGTAAGGGAGTGAGGGACCCATGCGTTTATCGGAAAAAACATAGCGCACGTAGCCTCTGAAAACACGCGCGTCCAAATAAAGGTCTTAAGGTTTCGCCTTCAACGTTCGGGAATTGTTTTAGCTCTAATGGTCTCAGACCAGTCTAGCTTATGTTTTACCCTGTAGTCTGGCATTTGTCTGTCTGTCCGTCCGTCCGTCTATCAGTAAACAATTCTTGTGCTCGAAACTCCTCTGAAACCATAGGAGATAGAAAATTAATTCTTTTTGCATCCTTCTTGGTGTGTGATCTAGGTATGCACCTGGCATTTTGCTTCAGCTACTGGCCCCAAGATCTTAGAAAATGGGCATGGTTATGAAAATCTATTTCATCGTGTGCTCGCAACTCTTCTGACACTATACATGATAGAGACTTTAAGATTCTTTTTGCAATAGGAGGGGTGTGTGTTCTAATTGCAAAATTAATGTGTACCTGATATTTTGTTTCAGCCCTGACATCCAGGCTCTCAGAAGATGGGTGTTGTTATTTTCGGCCATTAAACTCTAATCTTGTGCTCGCAATTCCTGACACTATAATAGTGGAAACTGAATTATTTTTGCAATATAATGGGTTTGTGGTCTAGTTGTGTACCTTATATATTGTTAAAGCCCCTGACTCCTATGGTCTTAGAAAATATGTTAAGTCATTTTCTACTAAGGTCAAGGTCAATCTCACCGGGTCATTAATATGCATTCCTGAGTGACATTGGCTTTGCAGGCGTGGCATACCGTCTTTGAAGATAAAGCCGTCTGCGAGCAGCGTGTTACATCAAAGACCCACCGACAGGTAATCCTTTATTATGCTAATGAGATATTCTAGTCTCGGCTGTTATAACAAAATTTTTAATTGAAAATGAGTCAGAATCTTCAAACGCCTCTGTACTGTGGATGTGATCCTGCTTTCACCAAATTGACACTCGGCATGGTACCTGAACTATCTACAGTCTTGTACCAGCACATTTGAACTCTGACTGACTGTGATAACGGGACTGAATGACAAATCCTGTCCAAACCAGTTATTTGTATGCTCTTATTTTTATATCCATTTGCAAATTCATCTCTGTGTTGCATCGGCCCCTGCACATTGTTGTGTTGTTTGTGTGGTCATCTTATAGTGAGGAGGTTATTAAACACAGCCATTGTGTGTTCTTCGAGAATTTTGGGAGACTTTAAAAGTTGGAGGATTGTGTGCACGTAATCTTGATAGCAGATGACCTTTTGACGTAACATCGGAGTTATCGGTATTTCTTCTCATGTTTGGCAAGGGCAGCAATCCTGTGTATACCAGCATCGTCACAGTTACGTCCTCTTGGTACATGGGTCTAAAGGTCAATAGCCAAATTATTATTTTGTTGATGTCTTGCCTGAAATAGCGAGTAATGTTTTATAGATATCATAAGGTGACGTTAGGCATTGGGAGTTTTCACGGAGGGTTTCTACTTGTTTATGTCCCGTCGTATGGGGAGGTAAAATTAATATTTAATAGGAAGATTCACCTGTATGTCCCTATAGATTAAGATTATTGATATAAGATTCCCTTATTGGACCCCACCTCATGCCATGGTCTCCAAACACAAACAAAAATATATTCTTAAGATGGCCACCATTTCTGACGGATTGAATGTATTCCATTAGGATTTTTTCCATACTAGCAGCACGATTTGCTTAGTCATGAGTAATTTCAGTTACAAAGACGAAGGAAAAATGGACTTTCTCTTTAAATGTACTAAGAAACTGCAAATGGTAGTCTAAATTAATATTTGTTTCAAATCTATCATTTACACAGAAATGTTACCGTTTGATTCCTTCTCTAGCGATAGCCACCGACAAATGACGATTGAAAAAAATCAGAAGGAAAAGTCATGGAATCTATCTTTTTCGTAATCAAACATACCGAAACTCATGAGTATCCTCTGCAAAGAGTGTTTTATAGCCCTCCTCCTTGAAATTTTTCCACACGAAATTAAAAGCGTCGAACCTTGTTTGATGTTTAGTCCTATCCTATCCTGATTCAGCCACATATTTTCCAACCAACATCAAAGCTGTTGTGGCTCACAGCGGAATACCCTGTCATGTCCACAGAGCTTAAATCCAGCAGTAAGCTCCTTGTTTCCGGGAGGTACCTCAAAGAGTTCCATCGTGATGCAGAATTCACGCCTAGCATTACTACCTTGGGCTTCCTTTGTCCTTGAGAAATTGTCCAAGTTTTATAGTGTTTCTTTGGTACGAATGCGAAGAAGTTTTCGTTTATAACCTCTTGACGATGATTACATGTAATAACAAAGGACACGAAGGAATTCAGAATTTACATGGATAAAAGTTCCGAAGGTCACAGATATATGGTTGAATTAGGTGTCTGTATACCTTGTGTAAAGGATCTATTTGTGGTATTCGACATGCTTCTTTTTTCTTTGATTCAGCAATGATGGTATACCGATTCACCAGAGTAGAAATCTCATAGAAAAGTAATGAAGCTACTAGAGCTATAACAAGAAATGTAACAATTTTCGAGTCAGTCTATCGAACATTCTGTATAAAATTTTGATTGCTTGTGGCAATTACAATGTATTATTATCCTCCATATTTCCTATGGTAAGATAGCAAGTTTTATTATTAATACATTTTCGTACTTTGGTATTCTGTAATTTGTAGAAAGTTGCAGAGTGGCTTCGTTACAATCAACGCTAAATCTCCAAATACGACATAAAAATTCATTACATGTTTATACATATTCATTGTATATCTACTACAAACTCTAGATACCTAGAAACATGGTGGATCAAGTTTTTATTGGGGGGGGGGGTGTCGATCCCGGACAATAAGGAGAGAAGGAAGGGTACCAGTGAGTTAAAGAAGATCCTGACGATAATCTCAACAGCACTCACAATAGAGCACCAAATTGAGCATCGACGGACCCCTAGCAAGCTAGAGGTGGGACCAGGTGCCCGGGAGGAGTAAGCATCCACTGTTGGCTAGCCGCACCCGCCGTCGATGTTCATGCACAAAAATAAAAACAATAAATAAAATACATGCATTGCACTGTCTGAGGTTATATCTATATAGAAAGTGCTATGGCGACCATGTCACGGAAAATATTCAAAACACTTACTGCCGAACCCCTCGCGGGGAACTTTTTTACGAGCTCCACACGGCAAAGGGCATAAGTGTGACACAAATGAGTTAAAGAAGATCCTGACGATAATCTCAACAGCACTCACAATAGAGCACCAAATTGAGCATCGACGGACCCCTAGCAAGCTAGAGGTGAGACCATGCGCCCGGGAGGAGTAAGCATCCACTGTTGGCTAGCCGCACCCGCCGTCGATGTTCATGCACGAAAATAAAAACAATAAATAAAATACATGCATTGCACTGTCTGAGGTTATATCTATATAGAAAATGCTTATGGCGACCATGTCAGGGAAAATATTCAAAACACTTACTGTCAAACCCCTCGCGGGGAACTTTTTTACGAGATCCACACGGCAAAGGGCAACGAATTTTGTAGAAAAAATACATATTTAAGTAAAAATGAGCAAGTTTGACAAATAACAAAACGAATATTCATGACCCCTGTTACCTCCATTTCCCAATCTTTATTCGCACGTGCGAAAATCAGTACATAACCACTTGTCTGATTGAAGCTGATTTTACACACTCCAATTATATTCTTATTTTACATTTTGAAATTGTCGGGGAATTGCCCATACGAAATATCGTGGGTTTTATTGTTTTCTTTTTTTTTTTGGCAATTTTTGTCAATGACAAAAAGGATGTACCAACTTGGAATGTTTCCTTTTCAACTAACACAATATGTTTACCAGATAATGTCGATTAAACTTGGTTTGATTGCGAACTTTATATCTGATGAAGGAAAATAGCTCATAAGGAAGATTTATATTCAATAATGTCCGGATTACGTGGGCACAACTCTCCCACTTTCTCTGATTACCCAGATGTCTCGAAGAAAGTACAATCGTGGTATAAAATAACCACCATACTGTAAGATGACCATACAAACAGACAGCATGACACAGGGGTACAGTCCCGATTACATTAACTGTCTACCCTGCAAGGAGGGATTTTTTTTAGACGAAGGAGAAATTTTGTGAGGTATAATGAAGACGAAAAAATAGAAGAAGAATTCTAAAGGCGAAATGTACAAGGAAAAATAGAGAAGAAATTTGCGAGGTGAAAGGAGAAAGAGAAGAGGAATTTGTAAGGTGAAACAAACGAGAACCTGAAAGCGAACTCGAAAGAGAAATATTTCTCCTTTAATTCCCCCTTCGATTCTCTTCATGTTCTGTTACGTTTCTCTTACGATTCCGCTTATGTTTCTGTTTCAAATCCGCCTTCAGTTCGCTTTTAATGTTCGCCTCCAGCCTCGTTTTGGAAATATATATGGGCGGGGCTTAATGTGGTCAATGTAGGCTTACAATCGAAATATTACAATATTTTTAAACGTTTATTTACACTCTTTTCTTTCATCACACTAATTCTCGAATTATATGCTATGATAATTGTTTTAATATGTCTAGATATATTGAGTCTCTGGATAAAATTTAATCATTTTAAAACAGCTAAATTCATCGTGTAAAATAGGTCCGTTTCAACGGGTTATTTATTTAACAATTAGTTTAAAATATGAGTCAAGAAGCAAGTCAATTTATTCATCTAGATGTCAATTCTCATTATTGACCCCTTGTACTTTACATGTATAAACCCCGTAATCGATCGATTATGACAGATGTCGTTCAGGAAGGCATGGTAGTATACCTGTGTGGAGTCAGTCATGCGTTCAAGTATTTACGTCCAAAAGTGACAGTGTCTGGAATGGTCAGATATAAAATGTTAAAAAATATTTTACAGTTATAGTGTGTTTTATTTATATTCCTTTCAACAATTATAACAGCAGAACACGTAAGGGAATTCCCCCTTACGAATATATTTGGGGGTTTTTTTTTATTATCATTTTTTATTTTCGGTCATATGTGTATACGATACGGGTCAAACTTTTATACTCTATGCTCCTTTCCTCCTTTGCCATTACAAATTACAAATTAATTTTGATACCCATTTTGTTTTCATTTGCGGGAGTTCCAATTCCATGCTCTGAAAAAGAAGTTCTTACTTCACTGTTTTCTTTTTTTTTTTTTTATAGATTCTTCATCTTTATTTCGATTTTATCCCGTTTTTACCCTTGTTCTTTCATCCATTTACAAAAATCCTTCTTTGGTTCCATGCTGTGACTAATTTTCTCGCGGATTCCAACATATCGATCGCTGGGTACCATTTGGAGAAGGAATTACGGCCGTCTTATCAAACAATTGAAAACTTTTCTCGACGGACAAAAACTGTATTCTTTCAAGTTTTATTGGGGGCGCATTCACGATACAACATGCTGTGCTTGATTGACGATCCTGGTATGTGAAGCCCTGGTCATGAGATGAATATGACACATTGTTGACATAATTTTTTTCATAAAATATTAAAATGTAATACATGTAGATCTAGAGACATTGTATGAATGAAAGCGCGGATCTAGAGCGAAAGTAGGAGCTAGGATTCCCCAACGTTTCAGAATTTGCCAAAAAATTTTCTATATACATTGTACATGTATGATTATTTTTGTTTTGTACGTATAACTTTTTTTATAAAATCATAAACAGGATGCTCGCCATGATTTGCCCCCCCCCCTCACCTCCCCCGAAAAAAATCTAATCACCCTCCTCTCCCCTAAAGAATTGTTGACGATTTCGGCATGCCATGCAAAAGAAGAGGTAGCATTAGAAAATGTAAACATTGATAGGGGTTCCTTTTTTTTAAAGATATAGACGTACGCGTCTGAATCATGCGCTCGGTCCAATCTTGAGTTCAAGTACGACCCAGAAACCAAATAAAAAGTGTAAGTCCTTCCCGGCCGATGAGGTTCTGGATCCGCCTGTGAACGAACTTTTCTTCCGCATAATATTTCTTCCTCCTGGAAGTTTTATCATTATAATGAAATTTCCTAGGATTTTTCATTATAGAATATTTTTTCCTTGTCCATAATACTTTTTCCACAGTCCTTTGGTAAGTGAAAAAAGAGTAAAACATCAACAATTTTCATGAAAACGTTTCCGTCTATATGGCGGAAACATTGTTATGAAAATTGTTGATGTTTTACTCTTTCACTACCCGAAGGACTACTTTTTCTTTGAAATGGAAGAAATATTATATGTAAGTATCATGTGTAATATTTTTTCCTTCTATGCTTCAAATACATAAATGACTGACTTACAGGTATTTTCTTTTAATATGATTAGCTTACAGGAATAATTCTGTGGAATGGTTCGTATGTTCATATGTATTAATAATAAAGTTATCTTTTCAATTTTATTAAAATAATTTTTAAACTTTTTAATTTTTTTTTCTACAAGTAAAACACTCTGCTATTGGAAGAAATAATATAGGGATCAAATTCCCATGCTATGCAAGACATGATTTTTGAAATTTCTTATTTCTTATTCTGAATTCGATGTTTAAATAAGGTAATTCATTATAATATTTTTTCCAGTGACAATCATTAATCTATTATGCACATATATGAAATCCTTATTTTTGTTCTGTAAGATTTTACCATGGTACTAGTATCAGAACTTTTATTATGAACATGAAAAAAATTCCAGATGGAAGTTTTGTTATGTAATATGTTTTCCATGACACGAGAACTATTATTATGATCATGGAAGATTCATTACATAATAAAATTTCCTTTCGGAATTTTTAATACATAATAAAAGTTCCTGGGAAAAAATATTAATGATAAAATTTCCAAGGAATAAATATTATGCTGGAAGAAATATTTCATCACACGCCCCTGCTTTTTTACTATGACAATTTTTTTAACTACGGGCTTTCAATTGAAATGTATTACTATATGATGAAATAGCCTTCAATATATCATTTTGAAAAAGGAAAAAAAAACGATGAAATGAATAAAAGGTGAAGAAAAGAAATAAATTATCTTTAAAAAGCCATCCTTGTAAACTGGGTGCAATGAGAACGTACACGAAACATGCAAGCTGAGTACGTAAAAGGTAGTTTACATATTTTATTACATCATTAAACCAGGGACGTATATATTTTTATATACGTCCCTGATTATATCAAGTCATAACATTAAATTTTGAAATTTTTAACTGAAATTCATTGTGAAGATATATTCTATCCCTGTCTAAAGTTGAAATGACCACATGGTGATATCACGCTCCGATGATTTTCACACCTGGCAGGTAATGGATAAAGGACACCTACGTACATATACCCTGCGCGGTTGATTTACATGTGTGTATTTGTCAAAACAATGATTTGTTAATTGGTATGTTACAGTCAAACCTGTCTTAATGTGACCCTCTTCTTAGCGACTTCCTGCTTTATGTGACCTTTTTTATTCCTCCCGAGCAATTTTCCTATCAAATTCACCTGTATATAGCGACAACCTGTCTAACGCGACAACGACCGTGATTTTTCTGTCCCGTACCCAATTCCGAACCTGTATATTACGACTTTTAGTGTTGAAAATGACCCAAACTACATAATATTTTACATTAAATATCTTCATCAGTGTCTTTCATAATTAAATCTTCTGTGATTGTAATTTTATATGTGCAATACGATTCATCACTAAATACACGAATTGATATATGTAGTGATGGTATTACTCTTATACTACGAAAATTTTGTTGGTTAAATTCAGATCAGCTTGATCCTGTATTCAGTGACCACCTGTCTTATGTGACCTATTTTCTGTCGGCCCTTGCAAAGTCACTTAAGACAGGTTTGACTGTACTTTAAAAAATGGATTTATGCTATAGATGTACAAATGCGAAGAAAACAAACCACGATTTGTAACTTATACGTACAAAAAGCTACTTTTCGATTTACTAATAAATGTTAGATATGCAGAAAAAGTTCATTTACAATGTATCTAAAATAAAACTGATTAGTCGTGTATTTTAATGCAACTCAAAGAAATTACATCAAAGTACATTTGTATCCTCTATTTAGGGAAATCCCCTAATATGCAAATGAGGAAGCCTCGCTTTGATTGACAAGAGAACTGAAAGCGGAATGAAAGCGAAATATATATTTCGCTTTCGTTTCTCCTCTGTTTACGCTTTGCATTTCTCTTTCCTTTTACGTTTTGCTTCTGTTTCTCAAAAATTCGTGTTCATTTTTCTCTTCCAACACTGAAGGCGAAATTTTGAGGCGAAATAAAGGAGGAAAATTAGAAGAGAAATTTTGTGAGGGAAAATGAAGACGGAAAAATAGAAGCAAAATTTGGAGAAATGAAGGGAGAAAAATAGGGGGACAGTTAACGTAATCGGGACTGTACAAGAAACACACAAAATGATGGATATTGAATGGATATAAGAACATAAGGCGAACGAAATACAGTCCGTGCTCTGCCAGCTGTAGCGAGCTCATACATGTTATCACACAAGGAGTCCGACTGACATTTAGAGAGGTCAGGAGGTCGGGGCCCTGTATTCTGTAAAGAGGTTTGGACGGGGCCCGTCATGGAGTCCTGCCGTAACATTCAGTCAGAGTGCAATTCTCAGTGCAATGCGCTGGTACATGGCTGTAGATTGGCCCATTACCAAGCCAAGTGTCCGTCTAGTGACAGAAGGATTATTTCCAAGGTATAAAGGCGTTTAATTATTCTAACGCAATTTGGATGGTTATAATGTCTACCGTTGATCCTTCTTATTTTGTTAATTATGTCACCATAAAATGCAGTGGTATCAACCAGATGTCGATTTTAAAGAATTCGAAGGAACTTTTAGAACATCTGAAATCCACTCATTTTAGTAGAGTCCATTCGATCTAATATTCATTTATATTCATAATTAAACATTAAAGAAGTACCAATCAGTTATTTAGTCTCGAAGTCGAGAAGGCAAGGTAAAGTCATTAGATATTCCAGAGGGATTATTACAGATATTGTGTCAATATCTGTGATAATCCTTCGAAATCCATGCAAAATGTTGATATTTCTGACTACAGCCACGTGGAGTCAATCATCTCGTGCACTGACCCATTTCCATAGGAATGGTTGCGAACCTAGGAATGAATAACATTCCGAAGTGAGATCAGGTGCCCGGGGAGATTTAGCGTCTCCTAATTGCATGCAAAACCCGTCAAAACAGCTCCATGGAAACTTGTAAAATTCGGTTTTTGTCTCGATGTACATATTGATGTACAGATCAGGTAAGTATGTCTTGTTTGGTAATGATGAGAGCCATTCAATCACAATCACAATCCAGAATGTCACTGATCATTCTGGAAAGGGGGATCTGATATGCTTTTATTATACCGAAGAACTTCCTCAAAGATGGTTTCAGCCGTTGTGCAATATAACCCTGACTAAGTAGCTGCAAGCCATTTTACTCTTACGATGAAATCGTCATATTTTGAACATGCCCTGGCATACCGTATGAGCTGGGAAACAAAAACGCTATAAGCAGGAGAAGACAGAATATTGCCACTCATGAAAGGGAAGTTAGTTATGTGGAAGTTGAAATCATCACTCCTGTCATACACTGAGGTGTTCAAATGGCCGTTGAAGTGTTTAAATGGCTGTTTGCGTCGTTTTTCTTATCACATGATACCCCTATATTCGATAACGTAAGCAAAGTTTCAAATATTTTTTACGACATACGTTGTCATGAGTAACGTTTTTAATTGGACAAAAAAGTGTTCGACTTCAATCAAGATGTATCCATACGGGCAAACTGAGGACATTCAGCATTGTCATCTTTTACATCATGTTACACATCTACTGATAATCAATCAAAAGGCTGACCGTGAAGTAGGGTTAAGCCGGGATAAAATAAGGGTGAGAAATAGGGTTAATCTGGGATAAAACAAGCCTTAGGGTGTGTTATTTCAGGATCAGTCGAACAGATGTTTATAGATATACGGATTTTCTTGAGCGCGGATTTATAAGAGGTAAGAGGGGTCAGGAATCCTTTTATAATTATTTGTTAAAATTGCTTCTGAGGGGGGATGATTTATATTTTGATTTATAAATATACATTTATATTTACATTTATATATTTATATTTTATAAGAAGTCGTTGCCTTGGTAACCTGTCATCACACCTTTTAGGATAGAATAGGCCCTCTCTTAAAAAAAAACCGGGAACCGTGCATGTTTCTACATTCAATGATGGGAAATCGATATTTTCTGTCATATATGAAATGATTATCTATATCTATCATCATCATAATTAATACATTTTTTGTAAATGGAGATTTTGTGTAGACTCGTGCAGAAATCACTCTGCAATCTCTTATAATTTACAGTCTTCACCCAAACGAGAATATCTGAGGAATAAAACTTAGGCACTTTTCACAGGAAAAATAGAGGAAATATTTCATTGTGAATTTCATAAGTTTTCTACAGAATGTTTGATAGACCGATTCAAAAGTTATTGCATTTTCTTGTTTTAGTGATAGTGGCCACGATACTTTTTTGTGAGATGTCTAACCTTGTGAATCGCTATACTATCATCGTTAAATCCAAGAAAAAAGAAGCTTGTCGAATACCACAAATAGATCCTTTACACGAGGAATACAGACATCTAATTCAACCAAGGGAGATCATTCGGTGCGATGACATTATATCTTTAACCTATAAAAATGGTTCGTACATTTTCGTTAACAATACGGCAAAACTTAAATTAGGTTTGAGTAAGAACTTTTCACATTGTGTATACAACGAAATTTACAGACCGCCAAAAGGCAAAGATCACAATTATTATCAGCACCTTAATTCTTCTGTTACCTTCAAAGCATTTACCAAGGTCAATTCGGAATTCGTTCGTGTCCTTTGTTATAATTATCATAAAGAGGTCATACACAAAAACTTCTTCGCATTCGTACCCAAGATACACACTCAAGGTACAAATTCTTATGGAGCAAAGAAGCCCAACGTAGTACTACTAGGTGTAGATTCTACTTCACGATGGAACTCTATGAGGTACCTCCCGGAAACAAGGCGATTACTGCAGGGTTTAGGCGCCATTGAAATGACAGGATATTCGGCTGTGGGCCACAACACCTTTGAGAACATGGTGCCGTTGTTAACTGGAAAATCTGTAGATGAACTGGGATGGAATGGCACTAGAAAGGGAAAACTGTTCGACGAATTGGATTTCATATGGAAAAGTTTTAAGAAGGAGGGCTATAAAACACTGTTTTCCGAGGATATCGCAGTTTTTGGAATGTTTGATTATGGAAAAGATGGATTCCGCGACTTTCCGACCGACTTTTTCAATCGTCATCTTTTTGTGGCTATTTCTAGAGAAATGATAAAACAGCGACATTACTGTATCAATAATAAACTTGAAACAAATATAAATTTAGATTATCACTTGCAGTTTCTTGATATATTCAAAGAAGAACCACATTTTTCTGTCGTCTTCCTGACTGAACTTACACATGACTGTGCTAATCGTGCAGCAAGTATGGACAAAATTCTCATGGAGCACATTGAAACCCTTAAAACTGACGGCCATCTTGAAAATAGTTTTTTGTTTGTATTTGGAGATCATGGTATGAGATGGGGTCCAATAAGGGAATCTGAAATTGGCGACATCGAGGTGAAACTTCCAATGATGTTTGTTTTACCTCCCCAGACGATTGGAGAAAAACAAATGAAAAACCTCCGTGAAAACTCTAAACTCCTAACATCACCTTTTGATATTTATGAAACATTAATCGCAATTTTAGGCAAGACATCAACAAAAGTCAAACCAAGTATGGACCTTTTGAATCTTGTACCAAGAGGACGTAACTGTGACGATGCCGGTATACCACGGGATTGTTGCCCCTGCAAGACACGGGAAGAAATACCGCTAACTCCAATATTATGGCAAATCGTGGAGATTACGTGCATCGGTAAAATAAATTCCATTTTGGAAGCGTATACCGACAAATGTGTAAATGTGCAACTTCAAAATATATCAGAGGCCTATTCAGTGATAAATACGCATTATAAAGATGTAAAAGAATTTGTTTTTAGTACGGCACCTGGGAATGCAAAATTTCAGGTTCAAGTGAGAAAAACGACAAACAACTTTCAAATAATAGGAGATATAACGAGGATAAATAGATACAATGATCAGTCGCATTGTGTACAAGACTATATTGTTAAGAACTACTGCTTTTGTAAAGATAAACTACCGTCTTCAAATTAAACAAAGTATGTAAAATATAGAGCACTCTAAACGTTATTTTCCAAGAACACATATTTAATCCCCCAATCTTAATTGCTATTGAATTTTAAGATGTTGAACATTTGTACTACTTGGTGAGCGTCACTGCTGCTGGACCAGGAGACCCCGAGGACATTTGTAGCCAAGTTCGATCAACTTGGGTTGATCGTTTCTTCAACGCATTGGAACATTTCTGTTTATGTCTTGACATTTCTTAAACGTGTGTCCTGTAGCATCTATCCCTTTCCATCCTGCTACATCTTTCGGTACAGTTCTGGACATAATAACTGGTCCATGCTGCAAATTTATCTGTTCTTAAGATGCTATTGAATTTGAAGACGTTTAACATTTCACACTTTTTGGCCATATTACATTGTTTAGACTGAGGATCACTGAAGAGGGTTAAGTACCCGAAACGTGCGTGTCTGGTCCATGCTGCAGAGAACCCCGAGCCATCACGTAAATTACCAATGTAAATGGAGCCCTTCAGTAAAATCATTATAATATCGTTATTTATTACCCTCGAGTCCTGAAATTTTGCACAATTATTCTCAAAGGTTCGTCGCATTGAGTAAAGCACATTCTATTTAGCTGCTGCAACTTTCAATTTTTTACTTTTTTGAATTTGAAATGGGCGGATTTTGTGAGAAAAGGTGGCATGTCTGATCCATACAAAAAGACTCGGTTGCGGCACCCACAGCAAAATACCGAAAATCTCCAATGTGAAAACATATTGATAGACTTACACAGCAAGAGATGCACACGGACCAAAGAACAACAAATACGACATTAAAGCGCCTAAAATTGAAGTCTACACATAAATAATGCGGAAGGGTTCCAACTCTATACTTTCTTGAAAATTTCAAACCAATTTATTATGCACCAGACACGTGTTTCGGATATTAAATCCTCATCAGTGATGCTTCCAGCCAAAGCGCTTTTCATGAGCCACCCAAATTCATTTCAGTAGGGCCCACTGGTTTTATTTTTTAGAATTCAAATTTGTATATTTACTTTACAGGGAGTACGCCACTCCAAATTCCCTTTAGGGTCGATTCAGTTGCATATCCAAGTAAAATCTATGTTCAAAATGACATTGGAGGGATGATGAGAAGACGTTAACCTCCTTTAATTGCAATAATATTTTGGATGAAATGATAAGTTTCCGAAATAGCAAAATAAAATGTATGATGTCAAATTTTAAAGAAAAGGCCAAAGCAAATCCTCTTTCAGGGGACGGAGCTGGAAAGAAGTATTTGATACACTTAAATACATCCAATGTCACGGGGGACGAGTTTAACTGCTCCATTCTGCAACAGGAAATAAGTGTTTACATTAATAATGCGGAAGGATTCCAATTTTATACTTCCTTGAAGAAAATTTCAAACCAATTTATTATTAAAGCAACGAGACTTATGGGCGATCGATGCCAACTCAGTTTTGACAAATAATCAAAAAAAGGATTCACCTTTTACCCGTTCTAGATCTGCGCACGAGGAAATCGGTATCTATATAAACACCTGTGTGACTGAAGCTGAAATAACACACTCCTACTATATATATTTATTAAACACTGAATCACGGACAAGCTTTTGATTGATTATCACTAGATATGTAGAATGGAGTAAAAGATGACAATGCTGAATTGTTTATAGAAAAGAATGCTAAATCATTTCCGTTGACAATGCTATATGTATTGTGCGATTTGTTTCGTTATGACCCTTTTCAATTCAGACACACGAACTTGGAATCTTTCCTTCTCAAGTAATACAATATGTTTATTAGAAAATGTTATTATACTGTATCTGATTGCGCACTTGATAATAACCGCTGATAATTGAAAAGGAAAAAAAATCTTAAAAAATTAGATTTTTATTCAATAATGTTCTTCGTGTAATATAATATTAAAAACGGTTTTAGAAAAATATCATTCATTGTTATCTGGATTAATTATGTAGTGTCACATGAGCAATTAAATAATAGTTACGGTAATTATCTATATATAATTATCTATATTATATATAGAATTTATACATTCATTTTTCCACAAACACCGATCAATAACATCATTTCATTGATAAATTCGGAAATGTAGAAAAAAGTCTTATTGTGACGTCAAAATACAAATAATGGAATGACGTTATTCGCCAGATTTTTCGTCGGAGTCTATGGGAGTATGAATTATTTCACAGTGTAGGAACGCTTTTGTACGAAATAAGTATTTTTTTGTTTCGATTTCCGAAGCGAGAGATTTACATCTGTCAATTTGATATCCATCTATCGCAAAAACACTAGAAGGTATACTGCTATTGAACATTTCCATAAGACTGATACTTCATAGACAGGTAGTACTTCGTGGTTTAAATGGATAATATTACAGTGAAATTGCAACTTAGAGGTATAATCAATGGAATACAGTGAAATCGTTCAATTGTGATTTTTGAGTCCCTAAGTATGTCCACTGTGACAAGTTCCATATTCAAAGAAAGCTTAAATAACCCAGTACTCCGTGAACACAAGTTGATTGTGAATTTATAGAAATAAAGCTTAAATAATGAAAAATTAGTAACACTGAACTGTGCGGTTTTATGAAGCCACTGTAAGAATTTTGTACTTATCATATTTTATTGGCACCTTACACACCAGTAAATCTCCCTGGAACGTCATTATTTGGGGTATAAAACAACATTAACATAACACCTGAGAATATAATTGTAGGGTTTCGGTAAATCTAGTCAATAAAATTCAAATTCAAAGGTGACAAATATGGATAATGACCATATCCCTGTTTACAGAACAGAATCGATAATTCAGAAAATCAGAAACCGAAGGCATACAAAATCAGGACAAAACAGGAACCAAATGCAAACAAACAAAAACCTCCATCATATGAAAAGAAGCGAACTCCCGATATGGGAGTGAGACCAGGTGCCCAGGAAGAGTAAGCATCTCCTGCTTGCATGCAACACCCGCCGCTTCAATTCGGTAGAACTGTCACATCCGGTTACTTCCATTTCGTAGACATAGAGCACAATCTTTGGTTGGATGGTTCAAATGATCTATGACAGAATATCATTCACCATTCTGGAGAGTGGGACATCATAGTGTATGACGAGTTCCCCATATCGACCGTAGAACTTCCTCAGTGACGATGTTAGTCGGTCACAAACATATCCCTGACTGAGAAGCTTATCTGAAAGACGCCTAGCTCTCAGAACAAAATCCGTATATTTGGTACTTGCTCTGGCATAGCGTATCAACTGAGATATGAACACGCCATAAGCTGGCGATGAAGGGATGTTGCTACTCAGAAAAGGAAAGTTTGTAATGCTGAAATTGAAGTCGTCACGTTTGTCATAGAGTGAGGTGTTTCATGTGACCATCAGTAGTCGTAGGACAACATTATGTCCAAATAGGATGCTGAATTATTTGTCTCTGTAGTTTCTTAGACTTCAAGCTCTGAAGGATAGATACAGCTCAGGTAATCCGCGAATTTTGGATTATTGATGGACAACACATCGTCTATGCATCTGTAAGTGAAGTTGAAGTCAGAAGCTAAGTATCTTTTCCCTTTGGAGACCAAAGATTGAATGAATTCAACTTGGTACGAGTAAAGGAAAATGTCGGCAAGGAGTGGGGCACAATTGGTCCACATTGAAATTCCGACAATTTCCTGGAAGACATTTCCTCCAAACACCACAAAAATGTTGTCGATCAAAAAGTTTAACATCTGAATAATATCTGTTTCAGTGTACTTATTTTCAGAATCGGACTTTTCTTTTACAACGTAGGTTTTGTCATAGTTCACAACAATAAATTTGTATTTGCGATTACCGTTCTTACTTGTAAACGCATTACTTTTTTCGAGTCTTTCTTTTAATTTAGAATGTGGAATTGTAGTGTAAAGTGTCGAAAAATCAAAGTCTTTGATCGAATGGACTTTACTAAAATGAGTGGATTTCAGATGTTCTTAACGTTCCTTCGAATTCTTTAAAATCCAGATAAAACTTTGGTGAGTAAGATCGATGCAGATTTGGTAGAACATTTTGAGGAACCAGCGATGAAACGTTGTTTGTACGGATTCTTATTCATTTTGGGTATGCAGTATAATTATGGTAAATCTAAATTGTTAGTATGGAAGCCAAAGGAAGCAAGAGCTGATTTGTGGTTAACTATTATTTCAGAGGCAGATAGGTTTGTTGGGGTGTAAGTAGGATTTCCAGGTGTCGAATTTAAACCCAACTCTTTAATTAGTCTGTCGAAATAGTATTTATTGCAAGTTAATGTGTAATTATTTGAGGCTTTGTCCGTTTTTGTGATGACATAATGTTCTTGGAGGAAGGTAATCTCTGTGATAACATCAGGGTCTTTAAATATAGACACGAATCCGGTATTCACAGTTGATTTTAATCGCTTAATTCTAGATAAAAGTAACCCTCTGATAGATTGTATCCATTCGGAAAGGTATTTATCGTATATGTATGATACCAATCAAATCTGCTTTAGTACAAGTTACTGTCCGTGAACATGAGCGTTCCTACACTGTGTATTTGACTTTCCCATTTATGACTAAACTGCGCAAAGCTCAAGTGGCATAGCGAGTTATCCGTTTTCCATCCGTGGTCTGTCTGTCGTCGTTGACTTTTCACATATTCAACTTCCTCTAGAATGTTAAACGTCTTCAAATTCAATAGCATCATTTAGACCTGATAAATTTACAGCATGGATCAGACATGCACTTTTCGGGTACTAAACATAGACATCGGTTTATTATCATGACTAAAAGAACAAAACTCAGAGTCATCTGAGTGTAGGATCATGGTCTCCAATACTTGACAAGTTCAAAGCACAGCCATTTGCAACTGCAAGCGAGGTGATGACCACAATATTTTTTGGACTCAAAACAAACTCATTATCTTAAATATTATACCATGGGTTTTACACCTGAATTTCATTGACCAGTTGAGAGCTGTCATCAGGGAGAAATGTCGAGAATAAACTCTCTAAAGATTTATTGTTTCTTCTAAACAGAACTGTCATTACGCGAGATTCCACACTTGCAATGTTGCCGTGGATTCTCTACAGCGAATGTGCTGGTATACCATAGGCGGATGTGTCCTGACTAGCACCGCATCTTGCCATCTCTACAGACATAGAACCCAGCGACTTCCTTCTGTTTCCAAACGTAAAAAAGGATATCCGTGGACGTCAGTTCCGTTCTGATGAAGATGTCATCAGAGCAGTTGAGAAGTAGGTGAATGAAAGTAACCCTGCCCTTTTTAATTTTTGACAGATGACACTTGAACATCGCACTGGAGGGGAATTGCATCGAGAAGAGGAGACGGATCTCATTCAGAAATAAGGTAGAATGGTTACTTATTGACTCCTCTTCGTGATACCGTAGAAAGAATCGAACTTTCGAACCTGATTAATCTATTTTGTTCATGTTGTTTCATACATGTACATAGAGGTTGTTTTCTGATACTCTGTCATTTTGACGCTTTTTATACGCTGCAGTTCAATGATACATGTATTATGGGCTAGTGAATTAATAGCAATTCTCTGTAACCATTTAAACAATTTCGGCACGCATGGTCTCCGATTTTCATGAAATTTCGCACATAAGGAGGGACCAATGAAAAAAAGAAAAATTGACAAAAAAATTAATTCTAGGTCATCTGGTTACCATGGCAACGGCCTTTAAAGTTGAGAAATTGGCAAAATTGAGCTAATTTGAAGCTCTATAATTTGGTCTATATGTGACATCAATGGAAGATTTTTTATGCATCCTAAAGATTAGGACATAAAATTTTAGATAAGCTCACTAATAGTATCTGATATTGTGAAAAAGGCTGGTTACCATGACAACATAATTAGCTACTTTTGATATATTGATTTCAAAATGTTGTTTGTATTTTCCAATTTTCCTTCTCTCTTGATGGGTATATGATATGGAAATAGGCCTAGGATTTATTTTATAAAATGAGCAAATTTAAGATAAACCCACTTGTTGCTATGTACATAAGTTACCTTGGCAACGGCTCAATTTTGCCAATTTCTCAACTTTAAAGGCCGTTGCCATGGTTACCAGATGACCTGTATTAAATTTTTGTCAAATTTCCTTATTTCATTGGTCCCTACTTATGTGTGAAATTTCATGAAAACCGGAGACCATGCGTGCCGACATTGTTTAAATGGTTACAGAGAATTGCTATTAATTTGTCTGATTCTATCTATTCATGAACTACCTCACTAAGAAATATCTTCATAGCTATGGACAATATAAAGTTCCTATGGAGGGAAATCATAAGCTCGATTGACTTTTGAAACGAGGGCGTTTTCCAAACGCCAAATGAATTTGATATCAATTTCAAAAGCTAAACAAGAGACACAATTGAGACAAATAAGACCAATTTGAAAGCAAAAGACGTCATCAAAACGCTCAACACAAAAGATTACATTTGAAATGACTAGACCGATGAACAATCGGTACTGATTGAGGACTGTCATCTGTCACACTAGTAGTAAATGATGTGGTTATTCAGATTATGTGTGCACATACCTCCACTTTGTCCGGTTACCAAGATGTTAGACGTCTTCAAATTCAATAACATCATTTGAGATCAATTTGCAACATAAACCAGACAAGCACATTTCGCTTAAACATCGTCAGTGATCCTCAATCTAAATATTGTAATATGGTCAACGAAGGAGTAAAAATAATTGACATATAATTATTTCACCGACCAATAGTCAGAGACATATAAATTCGCCCACACTATAAACAACGCAAATAGTTTTCAGTTACGCGGTTCACCAGCATGCATGTTCGGATATATAATGCATGCTAATCAATGGTACTGATGTCAAATGACTCAAAGCTGAAAAAATGATTATGCGTGGCACCTCAATAAATTTCGAAATTTCAGATATCCATTTTGTTAAGAGTGAGTGGATCAAAAATTCCTGTAGGAACCAATAGTTTTCAGAATGAACAGATAAAAAACGTGGCAAAACATCACTGGAGGGATCATGCAAGGTTGTTACTTTATACTACATAATTAAGAATGAAGTAGACGGATTTTTCAAACAAAACATAGAAATAATTGTCGCAATAAAAGCTTACGTTATCCTAGTGTTAGTAGGGCGAACTTGTTTACCAGCTCCACGCTGGAACAAAAAATAAGTGCATAAGTGCAAATTGTAAAGAATATAACACAAGTTTTCTTTCTTTAATACCATATTTTTGACCGTTTTTATGATTTTGCCAATTATCACCGGAACTCGTCCTACTGTCACTATGTCTAGTGAATGCTTCTGCGTATTTGAACTTGATGTACACAATATCATGTTGTTTGCTGACATTGATATCATGATATATGTCTGTGTCTTCCACTTCATTGTTGCACAGGCGCTGTCACAATCTGATAGAATATGAGATCTGAAGAAAGTCAAACTTATATTAAAGGTTTATGTTTTTTAGAAATTCAAACTATTTTGATTCTTTTATTTTTTCATTCACATTAGCATTGTAGTATATCATGAGTTTCATTTTATATATGAATAATTAACACACTGAAGTATGATATAAATTCGATGTTTGATTAGTTATGGACCAGGAGTCCCCGAGGGCACATATTGCTAAGTTCGATCAATTTCGGTTGCTCTTTTCTTCAAAAGCATTCGAATATTTCTGTTTACAAAATTTTCTCAAATTTCTGAAACCTGGGTCCTGTAGCATCATATCCCAGCCATCTTGCTACGTCTTCAGGCTTTTGTTTTCTTTTTGACATAATTTTCACAAATTTTGGCCATACTTCATTGTTTGGATTGATGATCACTGGCGAGGTTTTCGTTATAGTGTAGACGTGTAATGTGACCGTACTTAAGGAAGAAAAACGTGTAAAGGTAAATGACCAGTTCATCTATAAAATTGAAAGTCAAGGAGTCCTTCTAAGAAACGAACATTAATCAAGTATAAAAAATTATGAAAATCACGATTCACATCAATTATTTGCATGAAAACGACCGCGTTTATATTTCTCGTAGGCAAATCTTGCCTTTGATATGAAGACTTTAATGAAAAAGAGCGAGAGAGGATCTTATACTTTGAGATCGCAATTCTTTAATGTTTATTTAATACCTGGATACAGTTTCTTCTCCGTTCCTTTAAAGGATTGTACTTCATCTATATAAATACCTTTATTACCTTTAATTATGGTTGTTTGAAATCGTAAGATAACATTGAATGTTCGTATTATCTCGAATTGATGAATGGGTAAATATCATTCACTGTTTCAGATGAAGCGATTATGAATGAAAAAAATTCTTGACAAACGATATTCAAACAGAGATTGTAGCGTTTATGTATTTGATACAAGTTATGAAATATATGGTGTTTGCAAATGTTTTATAAACTTAAAACAGCGAGAGAGTCAAGGTTATAATTAAGGTAGTGGCTACTTGCTTGGCAATGATGCCCAAAGGTTCCAACTCTATACCTTCTTGAAGAAAATTTCAAACCAATTTTCATGCACCAAACAAGTGTTTCGAGTGCGAAATTCTCATCAGTGATGCTTCCAGCCAAAGTGCTTTTCTTAAGCAGTTCAAATGAATTTCACTAGCGCCCTCTTGCATTATTTTTAGAATTTAAATTTCGGCATTTACTTTACACAGAGTGCGCGGCTCCAAAATTCCTGTAGGATCGATTCAATAGCATATAAAAATAAAATCTATGTTCAAAATAGCATTGAAGGGATGGTCTAAGATGTTAACCTCCTTGAATTTCGATTATATTTTTCGATGAAATGGCAAGTGGCCGCCCTGGGTCGGCACTGGTTGCCAGTTGGTCTCGTTGGTATATGTGTGGTCTTATGTGTTCGATGTTTCTATGTAGTGAGTTGGTGTTCCTTGTCCCCTTTGTATCGCCTTCTCTTTCTCCAACAACTAGGTGTTGTTGGAGACCCCCTCCGTTCTTTCTGTGCGCGTCTGGTCTGTGTTTTACATTGAGTGATATTGTATTTTGTTGTGGATGCTGTAAGCCTGTAACCGACCGTTGTTGGATTTCCCTTTCTTTCTTTAAGTACTGTAGAAATTGAAAAGTAAATACAAGATAACAAGTTGCGACAATTAGAAGGTATACATTAAGAATTAACATCGATCATTTTCATAGTACACTTATGGCCAACTTTGACCGTTACGATACCAGGTATTTCAATTCCGATTAGTGACCAAGCAATTATATATCAAGAGTCGTCAAAATCTACCTTTTGTTGTATATAGAAGGGAAGCGAAAAAATGTGGTCAATACGATAACAGGTATGTTGCAATTTTGCAAACCCTATATATGTAAACGGTAGTTACAATGAGATGATAGGTGTGTAAATTTTAAAATGTGACTCTTCATTTATTAGATTTTTAATGGCACAAGCGAGCGGATGTTAAATAAACATTGAAACAGTAATTATGACTGCTGACTAAATTTTGATATTGTTCATGCGCAGAAGGCTGCTCCTGTGCGTTAAGCATGTTAAGCACCATCGAATTACTTCTTTTCGTTTAGGTGCAAATTTCATCAGATAAAAGGATAATGAACATAACATGATAAATACGAACAAGTGCCTCAAACCAAAACCATTCAAACAAGTCCTCTGAGGCTCGTTTCGTTTAAATACCAGAAGCGGTCATTTGCATTCTTTGTACTCAGAAGGTGGGAAGGAAAAGTCCAAGCTGCTAATTTATCTGTTCTTAAATGATGCTATTGAATTTGAAGACTTTTAACATGTATACGTAATAAACATATGTCATCGTGATCGACTATTTATGAAGCTATATTATTTCTCCTCATTTTGAACTTTTATAATAAAGAGCTCATTCTTGATTTCATGCAAAAGAAACAAGATTTTTGGTTCCCACAATTTCAGAAGTATATACAGTTCTGTAACCATTGGGGTGAAAAAAGTCATATCAAAGATTTACCCATCCCTTCGATGGCGCTCATTGTAACGTATGCAACGAGTTAAAATGTACGAAAATCAACAAAGCGGCATCATCGAAAATTATGTGAAATATAAGAAGTCAACAACCTCCTATGAATTTCATATATTATATTTATAATTGATAAAGGGTATTATGCAATTTGAAGATATCCCTGCTATAAATACAGCACTCCAGTGAATGACACATGTGGATAATGACCATATCCCTATATACAGCACAAAATCGATAATTCAAAAAATCAGAAACCGAAGGCATACAAAATCAGGATAAAACAGGAACCAAAGCAATCAAACAAAAACCTCCACCACATGAAAAGAAGCGAACACCGGAATGGGATATTATGCAATTTGAAGATATCCCTGCTATAAATACAGCAGTCCAGTGAATAACACGTTTGTGATCAACGTAAGGAAGTATTAAAGGAGGGGATCTCCAACAGGATGGCTGCAGCACCAACAGCAAAACAAAAAACCACCAAATGCTAAAATAAGGAGTAAACCAAAGGGCCAAGAACACAAAAGCCGAAACAATGTTCCCAAAAAAAAACTCGACAGGCTTATGCAGTTTGGAAAAAAATACAGAACAAAACTTTTTCACTTTCTTTCTTTTTCTCAGGATCAGGTCAAAGTTTTGGTTTTTTTCTGTTTTGCGTCCGCGCGCGGATAGGTTTTTGTACCGCTTTTTCCAAAAACAAACAAAATATTTTTTACTCCCAATTAGGAATTCAAAAACCGTGTTCGATCATTTTTCATAATGAAGACGCTTACGCTCTTTAAACGATCCTAATCACATACCATATCTGTCAAAGAGTCAAAGTAAATTTGAAGAAAGTGTGAAGAGTGCCAGAGATGAATCAAAAATATAAGTTACTCCGATTATAAGGAAACATAAGGTGTTCAAAATCTAAAGTCAAAGAGGTGCATAATGCGTTTTTCTAGTCATAATTATTTCCAATGAAAAATAACTAGTTCTCGTGCACAGATCTGTATTCTTTAAAATATGGGGGGGGGGTTGCCCATGGATAAAGAGAGTCAAAACTAGAACTGTTAAAGATCAGGTACTGTATATGATCTTGTTTCAGCGGGATTCATATCAATTTTGGCAGAGTGCACCAATTCAAGACTACCCTAAAATGTGAATCTATATTGAATTATAATTGGAATATCACATGTGCACTTGATCATGATTTGAAAATTCGCTTCTATGTCACTTCGCCTCCTGTTGTCCGTTTTGGCAAATATATGGTTGAGCTGAAATAAGCACATGTACAGTGTGTTAAACAGAGTAAGGGAGGGGATCTCCAACAAGACCCTGTTGCAGCACCAACAGCAAAACAGCAAAACACCCGATGCAAAAACACAAAAGACGAGCATACTATGAGACGGAAAAGAGACATAGACATAAAACATATAAACATCAAACACAAAATACTAGACATAAACCGACGAGACCAATGGGCAACCGGTGCCGACTTTGGACGACCATATGCCATGCAATTAGCAAATGGTGTGGTTATCCTGGGTTACGTTCGCACAACCCTAACACTTCTCCAAATACCCAGAGGTCTCGAAGAACTTACAATTGTGGTGTAAAACATGTCTGGCCCTAAATATGTGACTTCAACCTTAAAAATGACCTTGATCTTCATTTGAATAGGGTTTTCATTTGAATACCAACCCTGTATGTTCGATCGATGAATAAAGCATTTCAATCAATTTATATTCATGTATATGAAAGTATATGACTTCCAGACAAACAGACAGACAGGTGCAGAATAAGAGTCGCTCTTGTGTTGCAGACAACATATTAAAAGAGTTTTCATGAATCTCTGATCATTGAAAAACAAGAGGCGTTCCTATATATAATGCCAGAGAGTGTTGCATTTTAGCCCATTTGCCTGAACACATTTCAAACAGACAGACACATGTGCTGTATGTTGCTGCTATTCACTGATCTATTCTAGGTGTTTGGAAGAGGGTAGAACTCTTTTGAAGGAAGAGAGAGAGGGAGATGTATTGTTTCCATCTTGTGTCATTTTCAGAAAATTAGCAATGAAAATATGAAAATTGTTCCGATTGCCTAGAATGGGACAAAATGGAATGACACTCTTGATATCAGTCAATCTCTCTCACTTTGAACGAATTCATATGATTAGAGTATATTTTACTTGCTGTTAGGATATTCAAATAATTCTTGAAATAGTGATTGGGCATTGTGAATACTTCTAGTAGCTCAAAGTTTTATTAAGTGTTATTCCTTTATTAAATTATCATGGATGTAAAGGTGCAAGGAAATAGCACAATCATCTATAAAATTCCGGCTCAGGCGATATTTTGCAATTGGGTTTTTTCAACTGGTACGTTTTCAGATCACAACCTTACGCAAAACAGAAAATAACCAAACCCTTGGCGTACCAAACACCAAAGACGACATTGAAAACGCTAAACACAAATGACTACACAGAATCCAATACGAATGTGACATTTCGAGATTAAAAAGTTGGTTGCCATTAAATCATTATGGCTTAACGTACTACTGAATAGGACAAATTATCCGGAGCAAGCACGTCCATCTTCTTGAGACAAGTGCACGTAATACCTTAGTGCCCCTTGTCGAATGTGCGTCATACACAAAACTTGCGTCTCCGGTAAGTTTTCATTCGGACACTTATCAACCTAAAACTTCGAATACAATAATAGCAAAACTGCTTTTTAATGTGTTTGAATAGATTTACTCTCATTGGAATGCTCGTATACAAAAGTACAACAAAATATACACTCTGAATTTGACGTTTGTAGTCTTCGAGCGAAACTCACCGGAGACACAGTTTTGTGTATGACATCCGAGAAGGGGGAGTAAGGTATTACATACACTTGTCTCGAGAAAATTATGCATGTCTTTTTCCCTGTATTTGGAATTTTTTGTGTGCGCAGCCGCCTGCCCACTAGAAAAATAGTATTGGCAATTCGTTTTGTTCTGAGTTCATTCTGTCGGCTTTTACATTGATTTCAGGCAATCCCAATCGTTATTTTGAACTGTTAGTTTGGTTAGTAAGCATCTATTTTCTTTAATTATTCATGAATATTACCATGATTATAAAGATTATAGGGCGGTTTGCACGAGCCAAAAATGACACGGTAATGATAAAAGATATACATATGTAGAGAAAGCGTGCTTGAATGGGGATTTTCCGTATTAATGTAAGGGTTTAGATTTCAATCAGACAGCACACCTTATAATTAGAGATATTGCGTTCAAAGGATCGAGGTACCCTAACGACTTATCCTGTCGTTCACCCAGATTATACAGGGTTTGGTGACCTGAAAGTAATAGATGAACTATGAGTTCAACATTCAGTATATAGATATTGATTGGAAGAATACCTCTTTCCACAGTTGTGATATCCAATTGAAGACTTATTTCGCAAGAAAGAAGAGTAGCAAAAATCCGGAGTACTGTTGTACACAATGAAATGGTCCCTTTTTACTTTGAATGCTAATTTCGGATAGAGAGAACACATTTCTAATAAGAAAGACCTATTTTAAAAAGACGAAGGTATCAGTTTTAATCTCTAGACTACTATTTTCTGATAAAAATTAATAATTTCTTCAAATAAAATAAAAGTAATTTGTGAGTGACTGCCTGTGTTGTTCATTTTTTGGGGGATAATATGATGAAAATATTATACACTATAAACTTTTCGTCCAAAATTTTGAAAGTCATCTAAGGCAAGAAACCGAATCTGATACTAGATCAATCTGTTCCAACTGTTCTGCCCTGCTTAAGTACAGGTCCACTTAATGATCAGGCAGTTGATAAACCTTAAAATTTTGCAGAACTTTTTTTCTCTTGAAATGTGTTCAGATAAACCTCCATATGAATGTTCTGAAGGATTTTCCTCATACTTGGATGATGAAAAAAAGTTAAAGGGGTAGAAAATTTGGTTGAATTATATAGAGAAATTTTTACCGCGATTTTTTTCCTTCATGATCCTTTATAAATTATGAGGTGAATATCTCGCTTCACTGTCGCAACCTTGAGAAATAATATCATTTGTATGATTTGTGCCACATTTATGTCTCAAAACAGAAATAAACAATTTTTCAAAAAACTTTGATGTATCATCCCTGCCTGATTATTACGTAGACTTATACTTAAGAGACTGGTATTGGTTGGTGTTCTTTGTCCCTTTTGCGTCTCTGCTCTGTGTTTTTGTATTAGGTATTTTGGGCTTTGCTGTGGGGACTGCAACCGAGTGTTTTTGAAGTTCCATTCCTTTCCTTGGTGATAGAGCAATAGAAAAAAGGGGAATTTCAATATAGTTTTTAAAAAGAAAACGAAAAAGAAGCCCTTTAAGATAGAGTTATCATATGCACCGACAAGAGAAAGATTATCGTCTAGTGTCAACTCTAGCCCATTGTGTGTTATCAGAATATCAATGATGTAGGTGTCACCATATGTCCTTTTGTATTATAATCATAATGGATGTATCAATATATTGATTATTACTTCAATTAATTAGACTAATTATCAAAGAGGCTTTATAGGAGATATCCCCTTAAGTTCATTATGTGCCGCTCCGAATGCGTGTTTTTGCTATTTTGTTTTATTTGGTCATCAATGCCAACACATATCGCTTTGTAAATATATTGAAAAGTGCCTCTGAGTTTGATTTTGATAATTATCGTTTTCATTTATTAACCCAGTTACATATGGTGTTGATTTCATAAAGAGATAAATAACAAAATTCAATTATCATTAATTGACATCTCTATTTACGCTGCGAATCATTTTCGATACTACAGTATGATGACCCTGTGCTAGTGTAGGTGATTCTAATTCCAGTCACTATGATGAACAAAGAGAGACCGACTTTGACAATTAATATTAACTTTCTCGCTGTAGGTTCTGTAACCTGTCATTACAGCTCGTTACAGCCGGCAGAGCACGGACTGTATTACGTACGCCCTCTTTTTATATCATTTTACATATTCATCTGTGTTGCTTGGGCCCCTACGTTTTGCGGTCTTGTTTGTGTGTGGTCATCTGACAGTAAAGAGGTTGTTTTACACGATAATTGTATGTTCTTCTAGACCTCTTGGTAATCGGAACAGTGGGCGGGTTGATCGCACGTAATCCAAGATAACCACACCGTCTGCTACTGACTTGGCAGATGGCCGTCCTAAGACGGCACCGCCCATTGGCCTCGTTGGTTTATGTGTAGTCATATTGTTTGATGTTTCTATGTGATTAGGAGTTCAATGTACCATTTCCGTCTCATTATGTGCGTGTCTGCTTTGTGTTTTTGCAGTGGGTTTTGGGGTTTTGCTTTTGGTGCTGCAACCCCTTCTTTCTGTCAAATGTCAAATTGTTTGTTTATGTCACAATGTTTAAAATGACATTTAGTTTTAGTATGGACGAATCTAAAAGTGTGACACTTTGAAATACATAAACATATAATAGTATTTCTACTAACAGTAATCGCTGAATATTTCAATTTTCAACAGGTCGCATATGCGCTCATTGTAAATTATCCTTCAACCTTAGCTTCGAGGTGACTCGATAATCCAAGAATTCTTTGTCAGAGCAAAAGAAATTAGCTTCTTTATTTGACATTCATATCTGATAATTTATATTTGTCTATTTCTTATAGATAATGCTTTCAAAGAGTGAAATAGCTAAAACTGTTCCCGAAAAGTACATTTTGTGCACCCCAACCCAAAATGAAAATCTTAAAAAAAAAACCAGTACCCTAATTTGTCATAAAAGTGATAAGAAGTCTTTATCAGAAGTTACTTTCTTTCACATATTTCTCAACGACAAACTCTGTTCTTCAAAAAACATATAAAAATTACATGTTTTCGTTCATCCTGATTAAAGATACTTGGTTGTCATAGAAACGATTTTAAGGGAGGTAGGGTTCTCAATAGTGTTTAAAGAAGGGGGCGATTCTGAAATAAGTAACACAAAAGATAAAATCTCTAGATATAGTTATGTTTAAATAGGCGTTAGCAATGTAAAATAAGGGATTTTTTTTTCAAAAAACAACGAAGCTGGTTACAAATCGCCGGGTGTGGGAGATACGGAAATATGAATAAAAGAAATAGAAAAAAGAGTAAACGGTAGCGTTTTTAAACATGTTGACGTTCAAGGTCGATAAGTGGACGTCACTCACCTCCTTCGTACTCGATAATGCGTGCACTTTTCTGTTAAATAGATATATCTTTTAACAAAGCAGGGTTTAAACTAAAATTCACTCGCTCAAAGTTTTTAAATAGGGAAACTTTATTCGATTACATCTTCCTGCAAAGTACGAAAGTTGACAAAATTGAAGAAAAATTCTTTTTAAAATTGTTTTTAGAGAAACTAAACTTAACATATCTTATCTATGATATCGCTAAAATCTCCAAGAATTATCCTGTTTGATCATTGACTTAAATTTACCTAATTCATTTTGTTCCCAAGCAACAAGCGGTTGAATTTCCGATGATGACGTCATAAAAACAATACGTATACGGTGGTAGCCAGGGTGTCCCACTTACGGGATATTTTTGAATATATAGATTTAACGATACATTTGACTATATATTCATTACATTCAGATTGTAGATGATAATTTTCAGGTTCCATAGATACCGAACTTGTCGAAATCCGTCAAGAAACAAGTGAATTAGAGGAGTCTGAAGACCGAAACCGCACTCGGTACTATTCGAACCAGTATTGACGCAGGGAATATGATGACGTCAAACGATTATTAAGCCTCCTTAATTTAAAACTCTACATGATTTTATTTACATTAAACGCAAGAATTTTTTTGTCATTAGTATGTTGATTAACTATGATAAGTAAATAATCATGTCTTAAACATTATATTTTTGACGCACATATCCCTAAATTTGAATTGATTCAACGATTCTGATTCGTTAAAAATTTCTGGTATACTGTACACCATACTAACGAAACGTCATCAAGGACGACATGTTCTTGAAAACTAGATGGGTAACTGATTAACTTTCGTTGGCCGGAAAGGATTGACTCTGATTTGTTTTCCGTTTGTTCGATGTATACATGTACCATGGTAAAGGACAGCAAACTTATATACTAGTATCATTCTTTCATTACGCACAATCATACAGTTGCCCGTCATTTTCTTTCTTGATATGCCTCCATTTAATGAGTCATTTCTTAAAATTCTTTGAAATAAAATACAACAAATAGAGGTATACCATAGAAGTAGTACCAATCGTTGCTCAGGAGTCATGGATCCAGGAAAATATGGCAAAATTGTGTAAGTTTCTATTGAAAAGGCAATCGTTACATAGAAAAAAATCCATAAAACTCATACCCTAAAGATACACAGCCAATTATTCCCATATGACATTCATATGAAAAAATTATCATGTGAATTTCATGTGAACGTTCATAAGAAATTTCTGATTCACATAAGAGTTAAAGAAGATTCATGAGAAAGATATCTGTTAAATTCACATGAATTTCACAAAAATTATTCATATGAATTTATCTATGCAACTTTAACGTGAAATTGAATTTACTTGAAATTAATCTCAGAAACTTCACCATGGGTACCAATCGCGCCCCACTGCTTGCTGACTTATTTTTATATTCATACGAAGCTAACCTCATCCAGACCTTGCTCTCGAATGGGCGAAAGCACCTCGCATCTCGGTTCAATTTTACCTTCAGATGCATAGATGACGTGTTGTGCACCAATAATATAATCCGAACTTTAAGGACAATCTACATGAAATCTATCCTCCCTCATGAACTAGAGATCAAGGAAACAACAGAGAGCGACAGATCCGCTTCGTACTTGGATATACTTCTATCTTTCGACGCAAACGGCCATTTGAACACCTCATTGAATGACAAACGTGACGATTTCAGCTTCCACATAACTAACTTCCCTGAGTAACTTTAATTAGTTACAACATTCCGTCTTCTCCTGCTTATGACTTTTTTGTTTCTCAGCTGATACGGTACGCCAGGGCATGTTCCAAATATGAAGATGTCATCGTTAGAGCCAGGCGGCTTGCAAGTAAGCTACTTGTTCAGGGTTATATCACACAAAGGCAGAAATAATCATTGAGAAAGTTCTTCGGTCGCTACGGGGATATAATAAAAGCATATCAGATCCCCCTTTCCAGAATGATCAGTGACATTCTATATTGTGATTGAATCGCTGTAGTCATCACCAAACAAGACAAACTTACCTGATCTGTTCATCAAAATGTATATCGAGACAATCACCGAATTTGAAAGGTTTCCATGGAGCTGTTGCGACGGGTGTTGCATGCAATCAGGAGACGCTGACTCTCCTCGGGCACCTGGTCTCACTTCGGAGTGTTGTTCATTCCGGGGTTCGCAGCCGTTCCGATGAGAATTCTCACGGTTTTCCTTTGCCTTCTCGACTCTGAAACTGAACAACTGTTAGGTACTTCTTTGATGTTTATTTCATGTAAAAATATTATGTAATGTTCAAGCTCGTGCTCTTTTCACATACATGTAAATTTCATGTGAACTTATACATGAAATTCATATCTATGAGTTAAAGAAGATCCTGACGATAATCTCAACAGCACTCACAATAGAGCAGAAAATTAAGCATCGACGGTCCCCTAGCAAGCTAGAGGTGGGACCAGGTGCCCGGGAGGAGTAAGCATCCCTTGTTGGCTAGCCGCACCCGCCGTCGACTCACATAAATTTCGTTTGAGGCACATTTAGCTGTGTAGTCACGATACATTACATAGAAAAAAGAGAATTTTATTGAAGAATTTTTCTAAGACCATTGGACTCAGATGCTCAAACAAATATATTTGACATTGGACATGAAATACACTGCCATTCATAAATTAGTATACACCATTTCTGTTTGTGTTGCTGTTTAAAAAATGAAAAATTTCGAATCCATCGTTGTATGATTTGTAAGATAAACCTTATAGAAATCATTTATAGAAATCTTGACCCAAATGTTTACATTTTTTGAATTTTCAAAAATTTCTGTATAAAAAAATTTTTGAAAGAAAAACTGTGCTGATGAAAACATTTTCTGTGTGCATTTGTGTAATCACAATGCATAATTTGAAGCCAATTATTATGGATTTTTCAACTTCATAATGGACAAAATTAAGATTAAATTATAAAGAATTGATAATGATATTTGTATAGTTATGTATGGATGGCAGTGTATATTTGTGTATTCTACATCACCAAATTTGATGAATTCTTCTATAACAAGGGGTATCTCCCTGAAGACATAGCCCTATCCCTAGCTGTTTCTTTTGTATTAATTTAAGGCATTAGGGGTATAATACTCTACCTCCGGTTGTTTTGATACCAGAAAAAATTAAATACCTCGAAGTTGGCCGAAGACTCACGACTTCGGCAATGTTTTGGACCATACGTTTTCATGACGAATTGAATCAAACATTAAAAATATCGAATATCTAAAAATATTTAAGATATGGAAGTACACAACTTCTAGCTTTTCCATGATATTGTGATATTGTTATTATACCTCATGCAGAAGCCTTAAGATCAAATTGAGTATTTTCTGTTTATACATTCATTATCTTTATACATGAATTGATTACCTAAAACATCACTGTTGAGACATTAATTGTTGAAATGCAATAAGACATAAAACGATTCTAATATCAACATTGTAAAAAAAGATGAACTTATAAGCAAAGCCACGTCGTTACGAGAAAAAAAATGATGTGGACTTCATTTCCATTTAATGGTACTGCAGCATATGTAGTTTATATTTCCTTATCTGGCTTAAAAAATGTGCTATAATAGTACAAGGATATAGTAAAAGGCTGTGATTAAAGTTATATATTTGTGGTTCATTCTTTTTCCAAAAAAAAAACTCTCTATACCATTTAGATTTCTGGAATAGGAATAGTAACTTTAGAACAAAAAGTCGATGCAATGAAACTACTTGATTTCAGGAAGGTGTATTCAAATTAGTAGACATCTATGATGTTGGTACAACAAAGGTGCGGTTCGCCAACAACACTAGGTTGCAGCACCTACAGCAAAACTCCAAAACGCTTCAAGAGTTTCTGCTAGGCCATGAACTTTTCTGTCGTCGACAAACTATTGAAGTGTTTACAAAACCATGACCTTTTTATATACCTAGACGATATGGATTGACTTATTAGGCATTTCCCTACTGCAACGGCTCATAAGTTTTGTAAAGTTTAACTTAGAAAATGAAAAAATACCCCAAAAAAAACTGTCAAAGAATCACAATAATATACGTTTCGATCAAACGCGGTGATCATGCCCCAAAAGAAATTTCAACGCAGATTAGACTGGTTTATTTATAAGATACACCACTCGTAATACGAAGGATTGTGCCGATGGAAAGAACTCAACTATAAGATGAAATATGATGGACCCGTTAAAGAATTCATACAGTAAGGCATATATGAATTTATCTGTTCTTAAATGATGCTCTGAGTTGCGACGGGTGTTGCGTGCAATCAGGAGACGCTGACTCTCCCTGGGCACCTGGTCTCACTTCGGTATGTTGTTCATTCCAGGGTTCACAACCGTTCCGATGGGAATTCTCACGATTTGAATTTGCTATCTCGACTTTGAGACCGAATAACAGTGTAAGCGCGTGTTTCTTTTCGGTAGCGCAACTCGGATGAATCAAATTTATAAACTTGCTCAACTAAATACAAAGTAACAATTGAATGATGCCGCACTGTGTGATGTAGAGAAATTCAGATAAGAAAACTTCAAAATATTTACTGACTGCGTTGATTAAATAGAATTATAATGATGTCGAAGGGTTCCAAATCAGCTTACATGCACCAGACACGTGTTCGAATACTAAATTCTCATCAGTGATGCTTTCAGCGGCGCCACCATAAATAGTTTCAGTAGCGCCCTCTTTAATATAACTAATTACAGTTAATTATATAACTATATAATTAATTTCGTATTTACACTGTGCCTATGTAGACTATTCATATGTAAAGTGTTGCTGATCATAATTCAATGACTTTGTTGTTCCCGTTGTGCACGTCTGTTTGTTCTTCATTTTTAAGTCGATTATGATCACTTCAACGTCGTCATGTTCGGGATACCACCTAAATCAAATATATAAAGAATTTCATGGGTAATTTGATAATAAACTTCAAATCATGAGGATGGACTTTTTCATCTCTCCTTCATTTCTCATCTTTTACCTGATATGTACATCGAGACAATCACCGAATTTGACAAATTTTTATGGAACTGTTGGGACTGGTGATTCATGCAAACAGGAAACGCTAACTCTCCCGCGTCTCACTTCGGAATATTGTTTATTTCGGGGTTCGCATCTGTTCCAATAGTAATTCTTTGGATATCCTTTGCCTTGAGAAGATAGGGCCCCGACCACCTGTCCTCTCTGAATGTCAGTCGGACTCCTCGGGTGATAACATATATGAGCTCGCTACAGCCGGCAGAGCACGGACTGTATTACGCACGTCCTTTTTTATATCCATTTATTCATCTGTGTTGCTTGGGCCTCTGCGTTTTACGGTCTTGTTTGTGTGTTGTCATCTAACAGTGAGGAGGTTGTTTTACACCATAATTGTACGTTCTTTGAGATCTCTGGGTAATCGGAAAGTCTGCATCGGTTGCTCATTGGTCTCGTTGGTTTATGTGTAGTCATTTGTGTTTCATGTTTCTATGGTGTGTGTTGGTGTTCCTTATCCCTTTTGCGTCTATTTCTGTTGATGTCTGCTCTGTGGTTTTTTTTTTTTTTTGCATTAGGTGTTTTCAAGTTTTGCTGTGGGTGTTGCAACCGAGTATTGTTGGAGATCCCCTCCTTTCTTCTCGACCATGAGACGGAAAAACTGATGGTTACTTCTTCGATGTTTACTCGATCTAATGAATAGCGGAAATCTAGATAAGTAATTCCCAAAAATTGTATGTGTTATACTTGTCAATCCCGAATTTCAAGATAATTGTGCGCAAAGACGTAAATTCAAAGCTTGATTTGCCAGACCATAAAAGGAAAATTGACGAGCAAAATATGCTTATAGGATTAATTAATGCTGAATGATTCTATAGTCAACATATCGTATGATGAACACAATTGATTAACTTTATCCGCCCCTGCTTGCCTGACTTATCAGTTATAACCGGACAAAACGGTAGAAGAGTGGTATTTATAATTATCATAAGTATAACTTAGTCAATATGATACCTGTACTAATTATAAATGACGCTTGGAAAGCATACTCGATACGGGTACGTAAATTATACATCCGAAAAGAAGGCATTATATAGGAGTTTGTTACATGTAACACTACCTGCACACCTACGATAAAGAAAGGATATAAAATACCTTACATATCTTTGTTTAAGTACTTTTCTTTGAAACTAGACGTCTATCTAAACAGGAGATCAGCCATACTACATTTCTATAGCTATTTAGAACGCTTAAGCTTTAGGGAAAAAGATATGGTAAGATATATGCTTATTTTTATGCTTTTATGCTTTTATATTCTAAAACATTAGATAAAAAGATAGGATAAAATTATGAAACTCTTTGTTTTTCCTTTTTTTTTTTCTCCAATAAGGATTTTTTTTACCCTTTCGCAAAATGATTTAGTTGTTTTATAGTTTTCTATGATCATTTTTTCTACATTTTGATTTTTAAATTTGGTTTTTTTGTCTGACTCGCTTACTCATTCACTAACTCGGCTGCTCACTCACTTCACTCACTCACTCGGCCGCACGCACTCACTCATTCACTCACGTAATCAATCAATCAATTAATCGATTAAAAACAATTAATTAAAATCATATGATATATTTTTTTAATATTTAGACATTTTTTCTATTCTAAATTATAACTTTTATCTTGTATTCTTTATGAACGATTAATGAGTAAAATTAATTTTGTATTAATATACCTATATAAGATAGCAATGTCATCCACACATAAAGGGTGTTCCATAAACTTCTGAGTGATGGTAACTCACACTACTTTTGGTGTAACTATGCAAAAGTAAAGAAATGAATGAAATTCTACGTTTAAGTTTAGTTCTTAATGATAATGACGTTTCAAAGATTAAATGACGTCATTAAAAGTATGTATTATTTTTGACATGATTGGAGTTTCATTATAAATGTCCTATTTTTTCCATATCTGGGGTTGAATTATTCCTAAAGGTAATTCGAATAAGCTTATTAGATACGTTGGAAATAATCTAATTTGAATTTTTGTAAGAAATATCTACTCTACTTCTTTGTAAAAGGACGTCAAATCTTACTTGAAAAATTGTTATATTGTTACAAAATAAATAATCAATCTAAATAGATTCAGTAAAAGTTCAATGTTAAAAAACACTAGAAAGTAAAAATAGAATACCTAGTCTACTATTTCTTATCAGTAGAAATATAAATAGTAAAATGATGATGCAAATTCTAAATATCAATGGTATTTCCTATAATATCGACGAATCTTAAGTCTAAAAATATTAATTCAAATCCTTAAATTACCCTTTCATCAATAGATCACTTATCATTTCAAAGTAATTTGTAAATTCATCTGCTTTAAAATGATGCTAATAAAGTTGAAGTCGTTTACATTTGAAGTCTCACCCGGTATTTATTCGAAATTCTTTTTTTTTTTCTTTCATTTCTTGCGATCAATTATTCCAAAAGATAATTCTATTAAGCTTATTATATACGTTGACAATAATCTAATTTGAATTTTTGTCAGAAATCTTTTCTCTGCTTCTTTATAAAAGTATGTCAAATCTAACCGGAAAACCATGATATCGTAGATATATAAAAACTGTAGTTGTATGATTATGCAAATTCTAAAGAGCAATGAGACTTTCTATATATCCTATCTGAGATTTCCTATAAAAAGTTGAATCAAATCCTTAAATCATTTCTTCATGAATAGATAACTTATCATTTCAAGCTTATTTTGAAGTCCCACTCGGTATTTATTCGAAATCTATTTTTTATTTTTCATATCTGGAGTTCAGTTATTCCTACAGGTAATTCGATTAAGGTTCTAAGCTACGTTGAAAATAATGAAATTTGAATTTTTGTTTCATCCGTTTGATTTCCCTATAAACATGTTAAATGAAGGAACAATTAAGTGTAGTAGTGACAATAACAAGCTGACTTTTCCTGGTATGTTAGATAATATAAATATATGATTCAAATTGGTATTGGAAAATAACAAAGAAACTGCGCAAAGCGCAGGAATCGTAAGTATTGCTCATATTTTGTTTTACAGATTGTAGGGATACATTCCAATATCCCATACTTAAAAATCTTAATGTGTTCAGCACCTCTCTCTATAAAAAAAACATCCGCCTATACTTCTGTTTTGTTCTTGCACATTCCAGTCTTTTTGCTGCGTTCCGAATGGTTATAAAAATACCATTGAGACTATTTAGCCTTCAATGATACATCCAAGCTGACTCTCCCCGAGCATTAATATGTACATCCTAGCTGACTCTTCCCGATCTCTTATATGTACATCCAAGCTGACTCTCCCCGAGCACTAACTAATATGTACATCCAAGCTGACTCTCCCCGAGCACTAATATGTACACCGAAGCTGACTGTCCCCGAGCACTGATATGTACATCCAAGCTGACTCTCCCCGAGCACTTATATGTACATCGAGGACAAGCACTGAATTTTACAAATTTTCATGGAACTGCTGTGACATGTGTTACATGGAAACAGGAGACACTGAGTCCAATCTGGCACCTTGTCTCACTTCGGAATATTGTTTATTCCGGGGTTCGCAACTGTTCCAATTGAAATTCTAGTGATTTTGCCTTAATTTCTAGACTTTGAGACTGAATAGCTGATGGGCACTTCTTCGATGTTTACTACTTAATGATCTATCCGGAATTCGGACTGTATGTAATATGAACTGTTTTTCTAACATAAGTCGCAATGGGTTCAATAGCCAGGATCTTTTTAATATGTTTAATGTTTAACGTCTTCAAATTCATTAGCATCATTTTATAGCAGATTAATTTACAGCATGGACCAGACATGCACGTTTCGGGTACTTAACCCTCGTCAGTGATCCTCAATCCAAACAATGAAATTATGTCCTAAATATACCTAAAAATGTAGCAAGATGACTTGGATATGATGCTACAGGACCCAGGTTTCAGAAATTTGAGAAAATCCCAATCATCCGTACGTAGCAACTTCTTTCAAACTGTTGGATATAGATATTATATTAATCAAGCCGAGGTATTAGCGAATTACTGAACTTAACAAATATCAATTCTCTACCCAACAAAGTACTGAAAGATTCTTCCAAAAGCTACTTTGTGAATGGTTTCATGTAAAATAATGACGTTACATCTATGTCATACCTTTATAAGTTATAGGGTGTGTTCCTATCATACTTCCTACTCAAACTAGGTGTGTAAATTTGTGGGTAGCCAAAGGCCGAATCCCCTCCATATTTACACACCTTTGAGTTGGAAATCTGACAAGAACAAACCCTATAACGAATTTATCACGCCGGGAACCATTCTGTTACCTTTTCTGTGTAATTTTTGACGTTTGAAAATTCAGTGACCTACCTTATCATCATAGTAGGACACCACGTGACCATTATAGGTGTAATAATACGTAAAGTTATCTTCCTGACTGCATCATATACATACGTGATAAAACGTATAGGAAGCTTTCTGACTGCAGCATGTAACAATTTACAAGATGGTCAATGCTGGTGATTACATAGGCCCCTTCCCTTCTTTGTTGATGTCACACTTCCGCGTTCATACAAAACATGTTGATACCGTGTGTTATCCACAAAGATCTTTAATTCATGTATCATTTCTGCTTTAATTTTCGGATCATTAATTTCTATGTAAATATTATTTTATTGTAAAATGTTGCCATGTTTTACACGATGCTGGGTATCATCATCAATGTGAAAGGGAACTTCATAGTAAAGAAATCCAATTCTTAAAAGTAATAATACTGCAAAATATTGTTTAAATTTAAGCATTAAAACCCACATGAAAGAGGTTAATCTGTAATATTGATCGGTAGATTTATTTTCGTAGATTGATATTCCGTATGAAATCGCGAAAACATTAATGTGTCATTACAAAGAAATGTTCATTTTATCTTGAATCTACTATTTGCGTAGTTCTATAGTTATATCCCTTTCTTTTCCCTTTAAGCACATAAAATGAAGGAACTATGAAATGTAGTAGTAATAATAACATGCTGACTTTTCCTGGTATGCTCAATGAGATACGAGGGCTGTTTGATATGTTGTGAGCCTCAGTTTTCTGGGATGCAGAATGTATTCTGCAGATAGATTATCTCCAAAAAGGACAAGCAATTGATGACATTGACTATGCTTCCCTTCTGACACAGTTACGGGAAAATATTTAACTTAAGCGCCGCGGAAAGCTCACTGAGCAAAATTGTGTTGTTCAATCAGGACAGTGTTCCTGTTCACAAGTCTGTCACTGTCATGGCTGCCATTCATGTTTGTGGTTTTAATTTGATTGTGCATCCGCCGTATTCACCTGATCTTGCTCCATCAGACTTTCATCTATTCCCAAAACTGAAAGCAGCTATTTCTGGTATCCACTTTCAGTCCGATGATGACGTAATACTTGCAGTGGATGACTTTCTGACCAGCCAAGATAAGGAGTTCTTTAAAAGTGGTATCGGGTCCTTTAAATACCGGTGACAAAAGTGTATAGATACTGAACGCCATTAAACACCGGTGGCAAAAGTGTATAGATACTGAGGGGGATTATATAGAAAAATAATGCAAAATTTCTGATAAATTTCAAATCCCTAAATACGAGGCTCACAGCATATCAATCAGCCCTCGTAATATAAAAAATATAATATATAGCGATTTAAACATTTCCTGAAAGAAATAAAACGTAAGATAATAACATGATGAGAGAAATTATCGTTTCAGTTTATGATTTCAAATTACAGAGACTTACTTTCTTTTCTTTTTTCTTTGGAAATCTCTTATAATCAATCTGCTTTCGCATTCCTTGTTTGATTTTTTTCAAGAGGGTATAGAGTTGGTACACTTCCGTATTATCGTATTTCTTAAGAGTCGTCTATAAGTCTAGAAGCATGTTAAGTACCTGAAAAGTGCATGTCTGGTCCATGCTGCAAATTCATTTGTTCTTAAATGATGCTATTGAATTTGAAGTCGTTTAACATTTGAACTACTTGGTGGGTGTCATTACTGGCGGACCAGGAGTCCCCGAGGGCAAAAGTAGCCAAGTTCGATCAACTTTGGTTGATCGTCTGTCTCTTCGGCGCATTCGAAAATTCTGTTACCATATTTCTTGAAATTTCTAAAACGTGGGTCCTGTAGCATCATATACCACCCATCCTGCTACGCCTTTCGGTACATGTTTTGACATCATAATTTTCATACTCCTTGGCCATATTACATTGTTTAGATTAAGGATCCCTGACGGGGGTTAAGTACCGAAAAATGCATGTCTGGTCCAACCTGCAATTTCATCTGTTCTTAAATGATCAATACTATTGAATTTGAAGACGTTTAATATTGATTTATCTACCATTGAGTTATATTCCATAAGAATAACGCATTTGTAATATAAATTCCTATTTCCAAAGTCGTTTTACTTGTTGCTCAAATGGTTGTCTGTGTTGCTTTATCTGTTTTAGATGATGCTATTGGATTTGAATACGCTAAACATGATTTTTCCCTTGGGATAGGTTTTATGCTTCAAACACCTTGCAGAATTGAATATATGTGTATGTTTTAGTTCAACTTCTATGTTTTTTTTTTCCAATGAATCATCAATTGTTTTGCATTTTGTTTTGTTTTTTAATCATTATTGGTTTTTATCCTTTTTTTCATAATTCAAGAGTCATATTTACATTATGATAGCTTTTTACTGTACAACTGTAAATGTTCTAGGGGATATAAATTCATATCAATTTAACTTTAAATACTAGTATTATCCTGGGAGATTAAAAACAATGAAATTCAATCCATGACGAAAATTTGCAATTAATTTTGTGGAAATAAATATGAATAGTTTCTGGCTTTGAATTTTATGTTTGACTTTGATTCACTAATGAAGATGAAATTGATCCCTACATACCTTGACAATTAAGAAAGATCAAAGAAGTACCTATTAGTTATTCATGCTCAAAGTCGAGAAAGCATGGCAAAACCATTAGAATTTGCGAACCCAAAATGAACAATATAATGTAACACTAGGCCTTCATTGACTATGTATGATGTAACAAGTATTAGAAATGAACATTCCAAGACAAATATTACAATGATTAAAACTAAAATAAGCTACGTAACTGACTGAAATATCGAAACGGGAAGCAAGCGGATAATACATCCATCGCATTTACACGATACATGAATCATCACGATTCCTTTTGTAACATTTTTGCACATTAATTATTCAAAATTCTGATTCCAGAACCATTACACGACCCTCTTACTTTTAATTGATACAGCGAAGGATTTTTTTCTCATGAGAAAGTTTTGTTTAATTTATATTTTTAAGAATGTCTATGCCTATTGATTGTAATTTTTTTGTAATCTGATTTTGGGTTTGCAGCCACTCCCCATTGGTCCATTGGGCATGGAAAACATACATTCATTCAGTACTTTCCAAAGTTGATAAACAATGAATCCAAATCGTCTATTTTGGAAATAGCATGTCATGGATTTTATGATTTTCTCTATAATTGGTATGTATAATGCACTGAATTCAAAGATAACTATTCTTAATACAGAAATTGCCATTGAAACGACGTCTGTCTATTTCTAGATCTAAAAAAAATAATCAAGTAAGTCATCTTTGGTTATTATCTTGCCATGTACACCATTGTTAGAGCTTATTTATATTAACAACTTATAATCTTTAAAACCTCTATTTCTAAAAACAATTAACAAAATTTTTAACCTTCAATTAGCCGAATCCTATCAAATCAAAATCAGACAAAAATTGCCATAAAATTAGGTCAAAATTAAGGCCTATTTTTGTCCATTTTTTACCATATTTAAGCAAAAATAACACAAAATGTCAGGCTGATAACACCATCATTGTTGTCAGGACAAAATAGATTTTATCTGACAAATATAATTACTGAAAAAAAATTATAAGGACCTCGTTTCGTTTTCCTACATTTTGAGGTCAAAAATGGTTGCCATGGCAACTTTTCGTTTGACACATGATGATCATATCTTTTCTAATTGATGTAAAGCATAGTTTAGATAACTTATTTTGTTTAAGCTTTATGTAGAGACAACAGAAGAAATTAGTCTTTGTTTGAGCACTTCCAAAAATTGTCATTGACTCTTAGAAGTTCAAGCTCAATTCAAAATATAAGTTCCAATTTCAGTAAAATTTGCATTTTGTTATTATTTATTGTTACTAATTTTAGGCTTTAGGCTTGACTGTCATACATTTGTATCAAAAATACATCTTTCTAAAATTAGGACCGATAGGTGGAAAACATTACAATTTTTAGTTCAGAGCATTTCTCCTGAAAAGAATTAGCCCGAGACAAAAATCATGATAATCTCACATTTTTATATGTATGTATGAAATACTAGCTACAAATCAAGGATGTCACTAATTTTGAGATTTTTGCAATTTTGGTCAATAAATAGGGCATGTATCCGAAATTACTATGTACGTATGTGTTTGTTTTACTCAATACCACATGGTTTTTGAGTAACTGTCTTTCATTTATTTTAAAAATCACAGAATTTTGCCAAATTTTGTGAACTGCATTCAAGATGACCTTGACATTGGGTCCTGTGACCTTGAAAAATTTTAATGTAATTTTTTAATCAGTAATTCTCTTTTATATGCACTGATAAAAATGCTTAAAAATATAAAACGGACAGCTTAAAATTCACCAGTAAATTACTCTAGGTGTAATAGCACTGAACAGAATGTCATCATAGTAACCAGTTTTATACCCTATTGAATAAAATTATGAAGAGGTCCCACTCAAATTTTAACATTTTCTTGAAGATCGAGGATTAAACTTAAAAGATAATTGGCAGTAGAAATCAAGTTAGCCGGACATTTCAGATTATTTGCCCTTGAAATTGAGCAAAACCATGTTAAATAAGGAGCTATTTCGGTCTTAAATAGGGCCTCTACAAAACATATTTTGCCTACATTTTGAGCATATTGACAAAAAGAATAGCGGGTGGAAGCATACTTCTTGTCTAGTATTTATACAATGAAAGACATAAAGAAAACTTTCAGTTGACTATAATAGCTGTTACCTTGGAAACGAGCCTTGTGAAAATGCCAATGTTACAAGTATTCTACTGATGAGTAAAATTTCAAACATGGTTTCCATGGCAACGAAAACGTCATTTGTAAAAAGGAAGGTTATTTTTGTCTCAGTACATCATATACACCTTCCATACCAAAAACTCTCCAAAATTGGAGACATGCTATTTCCACGTGCTATTAAGATCGGACACTTGATTCTCATTGTATTGAGTATTGTTGGAGCCGATCGATCACTTGATTTTTATTGTATTCTTTCCTTTTAATGTATACACAAAAACTATCTTCCTTAAGGAAGAAACTCCTTTCTTTAAAAAACGGAAACGAACTGAAGCAGGTAGCATGTTGTTTTGAGTTTATGAATCCATTGGGGCGATTTAGAGGGGAGGGTAGTCCTTACTGGATTGGACGATGCACTGGAAACATATTTCTTTTAATGTTATGATCTCTGAGCAATATAAGTCCCCTACCGGCGACATATATTCATGTCCTGCAACTCTGCCTATGAATAGCTCTTCAATTTAACATGAGTTTTAATTAATCTTTATTACTGTCTGTGCAGCTCAGTTCTGAAGCTTTGTCAGCTTTATCGTTTCGAAAAAGAGGTCAAGCGTGACGAAAATTGAACTTGCTCTGTAATTATCAAAGACTAACTTGAGTATGAAATGTTACCTGAATCTCTATTTGTTGCAGAAAAAAGTCCGGAAAACTGACAAAAGCTGAATTGTGCAAGTCATCAAGGGGCATAACTCCTCGAAAAATTGGTCAAGCGTGACAAAAGTCGAACTTGCCTTGTAACTATCTAAGATTAAGCTGAGTATCCAATTCCACCTGAATATCTCTCATTGTTGCAGGAAAAAGTCTGGAAAACTGACAAAAACTGAATTGTCCAAGTCATCAAGGGGCATAACTCCTCGAAAAATAGATCAAGCGTGACGAAAGACAAACTTGCTCTGTAACTATCCAAGACCAAGCTGTGTATCAAATTTCACATAAATATCTCTATTTGTTGCAGAAAAAAGTCCGGAAGACTGACAAAATCTGAATATTCCCAAGTCATCAAGGGGCATAACTCCTCGAAAAATTGGTCAAGAGTGACGAAAGTCACACTTGCTCTGTAACTATCCAAGCTGTGTATCAAATTTCACCTGAATATCTCCATGCGTTGCAGAAAAAAGTCCGAAAAACTGACAAAAACTGAATTATACAAGTCATCTAGGGCATAACTCCTCGAAAAATAGGTCAAGCGCGACGAACGTCGAAGTTGCTCTGTAACTATCCAAGACCAAGCTGTTTGTCATCTAAATATCTCCATTCAGAAAAAAAGTCTGGAAAACTTGATATTCGGACAGACGGACAGACGGAGGGATAGACGGACAGACAGACCGACCAAGAGGAAACGAAGAGTCCCCTACGACGCTGGCGATAGGGGACTAAAAATAATTAAATATATTTTAGTTGTCCTATTTGTTTTTTCATGATTTCGTTTGCTCTTTCCTTGTGTTAATTATCAAAGAAGTACCTATCAGTTATTCAGTCTCAAAGTCGAGAAGGCAAGGCAAATTCATTAGAATTTCCAAAGGAACGGAAGCGAACCTCGGAATGAATAATAGGGGCGTTGTGTTGAGAATTTCTAAATGGTGTCTGCTTTATGGATGATTTTTGTTTTCGGGGGGGGGGGGGGGCTGAATATTTACTAATCACTCTAATTTGTAAAGATTTGTTGGAGTACGGGTGTTCCTAAATTTTAAGTTGATCAATGAGTCCGGACTTACTTTTGAAACCTGATAGACTAAAGCTTTATTCAATTATCGTATATACATTACTTACATTTGAATCGCTCTTTTTCAATTTTAGGTATCATATCATATCATATGACCACTTACACATCCCACGATAGAAACTTTAGTTCTCTCACTTCAATGGTCTTCCAAGAAACCTTCCAATAAATGGGTCATGGCATTAATATATTTTATTTCTTCATTCTTCTTTTCAGAGCATTTGATTTCTACCGAAAAAAAGACACACAATTTGTTATGGCTGACCACTGGCTTATATCAGAAAAAGTAGGATATTCATTTCGACAGGTAAGTTTTATAAACTAGTACCGGTATTATGCAAAAGTAAGAAAATTATAGAAGATTTGTTATGCAAGAGTTGGGAAAAATACTATGATTGACCTTCCATATTTGTAATTACACTTCCCACCAAAATAACTATCCAGATACAAATGTAGTATAATCCATAGAAATTTCATGAAGAGCAAATCACAATATTTTCTCTTCCAAGTTTTAAAATGCATAAAAATTACCAGCATATTGTTTGCATTATTTATCTTTATACAAAAATGAAAAAAAAATTGAAAATATTTTTGGAATTTTTTTTCCGTCAAAAATTGACATTTTATTGGAACAATTGCAAAAATGTATAAAACAGAAATTTAGCTTGGAAATTTACTTAAATTGATAGAAGTAAGGTTCATCTTCAGATTTTCAAAACAATGGAAGGAAAATCTTTCAGTTTTTGGAAAGAATAGGAAATTATAAGTTGAATACTTATTAAAAGTGTATAGCATATACATTAAGATATCATGGCATCGATAAATAAAGTAAGAGATGAATCCACCGAATCGATGATCATAGATGAAAATGTGGTATCTTGTTGGTAAATGAGAGATACTGGTAATCAATAATCAAATAACCATAGTTTAAAGAGACACAGCTTAGGATTCCTTTCTAATTTGGAGGTTGTCGGTTGCACACTTTAGACATATAACTGAACATTCTTATATAATTTAAGTGAGAAACTACAATAATTTTATTTCATAATTTATAACTAACCTTATTTCAACAGGTTCTTCTACCAGGAGTAATTATCCTTCTTGTGTCCAATCCCAGCCTTTGCAGTATCTGTCGAGATTCTGTAAATTCTTCCTATTTCGGTTGGCAGTTAGAACACTTAGGTCGCAGCCCTGAAGCCGTAGAGTTCTACAATCGCTCTTTTGATCTAAGAATCGACGATTCAAGGTGTAACATACGAATGGACGCTTCGCCATCGTTTCTGAACGAGAGATCACTTTGCCCATGGGACCTTGTCCAAGACGTTAATAATAATCGCTATCCGCATGTTCTGAATTTTGCTAGATGTAGATGTTCAAGATGCCTCGGAGAGTATGGTATATTCCACTGTAAACCGTTGACTTATCGTATTCCTGTACTAGAAAAAGTATGTATCGCTGGGGAATATGAATACATCAAAACATATCTAGATGTCCCCGTAGGATGTATATGTGCTAGACCAAATGTCGTCCGAATGAAGAAGGGACCACTTTGGAGGTTTTTAGAGCCTAAGATCAGAGTGGTGAAATCTCATTGGAGAGCACCAAGGGTCTTTGATAATTTCACTTGAATGACATGTGTTGAAATAGTAAGAAATACAATAAGATTGAACAATTGAAAATTCATACATCGGCATGGTCCCCACCAACACTGACTGGAACGGATGTGGATGTTATTGCTATAATAAAGAAAAATTCTACAGACTTAAGTTATGTTATTTTTTCAATTGATTGAATTCAATTGCAAGTGTTTTACTCAAAATCATAAACAATCAAACAAAAACACTTGATGTCCAACGTGCTTTTAGATTAACATAAGGTATGATCGTTGGATCGAACAATGATCGTGTTTTCTTTCCTGCCTTTTACATTTTAACTGTTTATGTTTTGGGGTTTTTGTTTTTTGGGGGTTTTTTTTCGTTTTTTGTATTTGTTTGTTTGGATTTTGTTGATGATGATGTTGTTGTTGTTGTTGCTGTTGTTGTTGTTGTTGTTGTTGTTGTTGCTGCTGCTGCTGCTGCTGCTGTTGTTGTTGTTGTTGTTGTTGTTGTTGTTGTTGTTGTTGTTGTTGTTGTTGTTGTTGTTGTTGTTGTTGTTGTTGTTGTTGTTGTTGTTGTTGTTGTTGTTGTTGTTGTTGTGAATTTTTGAAACAGATTGCTTACATACTTTTGAAAGCTTGAGAGAAGAAAAAAATAATATTTAGTCTGTGATTGAATAACACTGATTATATTTATCTTCCATGATTCTTTTTTTTTTTTTTTTTTGGTCAAAGTATACCACTTCATCCGAGAGTACAAAGTACCATAAGATATTGTTTTAAATTCCGATCAAACGAAACATATCCGAAAGAGGCAGTATACGATATATTTAAAACATGACTATGACGTCATTCCATTGTCTAATCAGTTCTTTCTATGTGATATTGTCTCAATATGATCCTTTCCCCTACAAAATGTTTCCTGTAACTGCCCATTAAGTTACATCTAACTGTCCATTATTTTAATAATGGACAGCTAAAGGTGACATAATGGACAGTCACAGGTAAATTCCCGGACAGAAGAATCCTCATAATGATGACCCGATCACAATATCACACAGAAGCAACTGTATATTCCAACAAAAATATATATACAAGCTTCTTTAATTATTTCGATATCAAATTCCATAGCTATCATTTCGTTTTGTAAAACATCTTCCTTTAATGAACAAAAGAATCTTACGGGCCTCGATCAGTACTTGCTCTGACATAATGGATAGTTTTCGGCTTTTCTCCTTTACTTAAGCCCCCTTTCTATTTAGGTTGTATTACATTTATCCATTATGGATTTCATTTCAACTTTTTTTTTTAAAGTTGGCTTATCTTATTTCACTCAAATTTTTTTTTTGTGTCATTTGTTACGTTGCACCAGATTTGTTCTTCAGCTTCGTGTCTTGCAACAAAGTCTTGTTTTTCAGTTATCTATCCTTCATTTAACATCTTTCTTGTGACAAAAGTTATTAAGAATCTTAATAGTCCGTGAGCCAGACTCCCAAATTAGGGGTCATTGGTACCATCAAAGGTGAATAAACGAGATCAATATACAAATGTAATAATATTCTGATAGATGGATGCATGATAAATGCATGATAGCAACCAATAAAAGTTAGCTAAGACAGGTTTTTTTTGGGGGGGGGACTTGATTCTTTTAGTAGAAATCATGGCAAGAAGGGAAAATATATATAACTTTTGCATGGATGATGATTTTAAAAATTGGAAAGTGTGAATATATAGTATTGGTCGTGCTCTTTCGGATGACATAAGTTTTAAGTTCCAAATCCTACTTCTCTAAGGTTTTTGGGGTAAAAAAATGAATTTTTGCAAACTTTCTGTTTGAATATGCAAGACGTTGGGTAAGGAAAGAGGATTACAACTCGACACACTTTCTGATTGGATAAAATCCATCAGAGGGTTACTTTTATCTAGAATTTAACGATTAAAATCAACTGTAAACACCAGATTTGAGTCTATCTTTACTGATCCTGATGTCATCACAGAGCTTACCTATCCCCAAGAACATTATGTCACCACACCAGCAGACAAAACCTCAAATAATTACACATTTACTTGCAAAAAGTACTATTTCGACAGTCTCCTTAAATAGATGGGTTTGAATTCGACACCTGGTAATCCCACTTACACCAAATGAGCCTTCTGCCTCTGAAATAATAGATAACTACAAATCAGCTCTCGCTTTCTTTGGCTTCGACAAAAACAATTTAGATTTAGATTTACCATACTTATACTGCATACCTAAAATGCATAAGAATCCGTACAAACAACGTTTCATCGCTGGTTCCTCAAAATGTTCTACCAAATCTGTATCGATCTTAATCACCAAAGTTTTATCTGAAATCAAATCTTGACTTAAAAATTATTGTTCGACAGTATATTCCCGTAGCTGTATCAACCAGTTGTGGATTTTAAAGAATTCGAAGGAACTTTTAGAACATGTGAAATCCACTCATTTTAGTAGAGACCTTTGATTTTTCGACACTTGACACTACAATCCCACATTCTAAATTGAAAGAAAGAATCGCAAAAATTATAAGTAATGCGTTTAGAAGCAAGAACGGCAATCGCAAATACAAATTTGTTAACTATGATAAAACTTTCTTTGTAACAGAAAAGAACGATTCTGAAAATACCAAGTTAACCCAAACACGTCAAAAATATTACAGTAAATGTTATAGAAACGTGATTTTGTATGGCTTCAGAAATATCAATAAAACATTTTTGGAAACATTTCATTTTGTTCACCGCTCTGAAATGTTGTTAAAACATTTTAAACACATTCTATACAACTGCACAGTGTTTTAAAAACGTTCTCGGAGCGATTTGTAAGAAATGTTTCAACAAAACCTGTTTGAAACCATACAAAAATATTTCGAAAATGTTTTTTGCTACCTGGGTAAGCACACTGGAACAGATTATATTCAGATGTTAAACTTCCTGATCGACAACATTTTTGTGGTGTTTGGAGGAAAAGTCTTCCAGCAGATTGTCGGAATTTCATTGGGGACTAATTGTGCCCCACTCCTTGCCGACATTTTTCTTTACTCGTACGAAGCTGAATTCATTCGATCTTTGGCGTCTGAAGGGAAAAGATACTAAGCTTCTGACTTCAACTTCACTTACAGATACATAGACGATGTAATGTCCATCAATAATCCAAAATTCGTTGATTACCACAGCAGTATCTATCCTTCGGAGCTTGAAGTAAAAAAAAACTACAGAAATAAATAATTCAGCATCCTATTTGGATATAATGTTGTTCTACGACACTGTTGGTCAAATGGACACCTCACTCTATGACAAACGTGACGACTTCAATTTCAGCATCACAAACTTTCCTTTTCTGAGTAGCAACATCCCTTCATTGCCTGCTTATGGGGTGTTTATATCTCAGTTGATACGCTATGCCAGAGCAAGTTCCAATTATAAAGGTTTTATTCTGAGAGCAAGGCGTCTTTCAGATAAGCTTCTCAGTCAGGGATACGTTTGTGACCGACTAGCATCGTCACTGAGGAAGTTCTACGGTCGATATGGGGTACTCGTCATACACTATGATGTCCCACTCTCGAGAATGGTGGATGATATTCTGGCATAGACCAATTGTACCATCCAACCAAAGATTATACTTTATATCTTCCAAAATGGAAGTAACCGGATGTGACATTCTATCGAATTGAAGCGTCGGGTGTTGCATGCAAGCAGGAGATGCTTACTCTTCCTGGGCACCTGGTCTCACTCCCATATCGGGAGTTCCCTTCTTTTCGTGTGGTGAAGATTTTTGTTTGTTTGCTTTGGTTTCTGCTTTATCCTGATTTTGTATGCCTTCGGTTTATGATTTTTTGAATTATCGATTTTGTGCTGTATAAAGGGAAATGGTCATTATCCATATTTGCCATTTCACAGATATTAGAAGAAATCTAAACTTCTACCTGCTTTTCAGTTCCCCAGCATTGCATATGATCGTTCAATGGTGATTTATTGATTCTTAATGTCTCCTCATTCAAATTACATATATTCTTTGCAAAATCCTCAAAATTGCTGTTTTTATACAGAAACCTGTGTTTTCACATAGAAATCGCGGGTTTCTATATATCAATTAAACAACCTTTATCCATTATGGAACAATGTATGGTGTGATTTTTCTTAATTCTTTACTTCATATGACTATTTGTGTTTTACTTATATTTCCTTCATGATTTAAGTGTTTTGGGGGGAAGAACGTATTTTCTATTCACAAAACCGCTTTTTTCTGGAGAATTTATATTGAATCTATAGGAGTTCTTACAATGATAGCAGGAATGTACTTTCACCTTTCATTATAAACGTTCATTCGTGAATTGATTGTTTGAAACAAAAGGGATATATTTACTACTTCATTGTGGGTTAAAACTCCTGAATTTCGTTTAAAAATAATAGATTTATGGAATGATTCTTTAAATTCATAGTTTTATCTAATGTTATGGCTTTGAGCCATTTCCATAAAGAAAGTAAATGATTTGATGAAATGAAAGAAATGGGGGGATCTCCAACAACACCCGGTTGCAGCATCCACAGTAAAACCTCAAAACACTCAATGCAAAACACAGAGCAGACATGCACAGAAAGAGACGCAAAAGGTACAAGGAACACCAAATCACACAGAAACATCAAACACAAATGACTGCACATAAACCAGCGAGGGGTATGGTCAATTCGTACCATAACCAACTAGTACCTGCCACTTCGTAACATACCTTACTACCAACTCGTACCAAAACTATTTCGTACCATGACCAACTCGTACCATAAATTCTACCAACTCGTACCATACATAAACTCGTACCATTACCAACTCGTACCATGGTACCAATACTCGTACCATAAACCTACCAACTCGTACCATGGTACTCAGTAAATTGTACTTTGTAAACTCGTACCTGAAATAACTTTTTTCGGACCTTGACAAATTTTTGCAATAATTTTTATTGATTAAGCGTCACCAGACATGCATGTTTCGAATATCTAATCCGCATTAGTGGAAACTTAACATACATTGTAAAGAGTTCAACTAATAATTCATAGTTTATTCAAAAGATGTTGTATATATCCGCTACATCGATGGTTGATTCGAGTTGGCTATGATTCGAGTAAATGTTAATGGATACAAGATTCTAGGTGATTCGAGTTGGTTATGATAAGAGTTCATGTCAATGGGTACGAGATTATGTGTGGTACAAGTTAGTTATGATTCGAGTAAATGTTAATGGGTACGAGATTCTAGGTAATTCGAGTTGGTTATGATATTATGTCAATAGGTACGAGATTATGTGGGGTACGAGTTGGTTATGGTACATGTACTAGTACATGTATTATAATGGTACGAGTAGAAACAAAATTGGGTACGAGTTGTTTATGGTACGGGTTAATGTCAATGGGTACAAGATTATGTGTGGTACGAGTTGGTTATGGTACGAGTATGTTATGGTACGAGTTGGAATAAAATTGGGTACGAGTTGTACCCAAGAATTCGCAATGGGTACGAATTGACTTTTTATTTTGGTACGAGTTGGTCATGGTACGAAATGGTTATGGTACATGTGTACGAGTTGGTAAATCTTGGGTACGAAGTGACCAAGGTACGAGTTGGTTATGGTACGAAGTGACCATAAACCACCAGCGAGATCAATGGGCAATCGGAGCGGACTTAGGACGGCTATCTGCTACTCCAGTAGCAGACGGTGTGGCTATCCGGACTACGTGCGCACAACCCTTCCACTTTTCTGATTATCAAGAGGTCTCGAAGAACGCACAATAGTGGTGTTAAATGACCTCCTAACTGTAAGATGACCATACACACAGAGGCATGGCGGAGGGGCCTAAGAAATACACATATGGATATGTAAATGAAACTAAAATGAAAAAATAATAATTCATAAAATTCAATCTTTTTGGGGTAAAAATGCATTTTTTTTTTTGTGCAAAAACAACTTATTTTGAGGAAATTATTAATATTTAAAGCTTTCTTAATAGACATATTTTTAGCTTTGAAAGGATGCCGTCTCTTACCATTAATGGATTGGAATGTTATTTGATTACTTAAATTGAATTTCTATGCTGTTTTAGGGGCTAGAGCCTTAAGTTTTTGTGTAAAAATATTACATATTTATGTGAATCATTTCTAAAGTTTAAATATATTTTAGTAACTCAAATCAGGAAAGGTTACCTATTATGTAATTGCATTTCAGTGATCAAGTGAGATTGCTTTGATCTTTTCGCTATTTTAGGGGGGAAATCTTAATTTTCATTCAAAAATCGCTGATTACTGGAAAATCTCTACTACTATGTAATGCTACATTACTGAGTATATTCAAAACTGTTCTTAGGTATATCATATATCATATCATGTCCTTGTAATTCATATGTATTCTAGCTTATTTCGAATGGTATTTTTCTGCAAAAAGTATGCTTTATATAAAGAAATATTGAACTCTAGAAAGTATCAGAAAGTATCATTTGTTTCAAATTTTCATTTTCATTATCTATTTCCTATCAAATTTTTATTTTTATTTAGCTTTCTCATCATTATATCCCTATCTTTGAAATATTGTTTTCTTTGGGGTAAAAATGTAAAAAGCAAACGGAAAAGCAAGTTCAAATGTACTTAATCGAAAATGTAATAAAACGTATTTAGAAGTTATGCATTGCAGGTTTTTGAAAATTAATGCTTCCTGTACTTTATGACCTAATTCTATGTATTTAACCCAAAATATGACAATATTACACAAAATTTAAGTGTAATGATGTATAAGTAAGACAACTAAACAGTTAAATAGGAAATAAATACAGTAATGTTAAACGTCTTTAAATTCAATGGCATCATTTAAAACCTGATAAATTTACAGCATGGACCAGACATGCACGTTTCGGGTACTAAACCCTCGTCAGTGATCCTCAGTCTAAACAATGTAATATGGCCAAAAAGTATGAAAATTATTATCTCCAAAAATGTACCAAAAGACGTAGCAGAATGGGTGGGATATGATGCTACAGGACCCACGTTTTAGAAATTTCAAGAAATTTTGTAACAGAAAATTTCAAATGCGTTGAAGAGACAGACGATCAACCAAAGTTGATCGAACTTGGCTACATGTGCCCTCGGGGACTCTTGGTCCACCAGCAGAGACACTCACCAAGTAGTTCAAATGTTAAACGTCTTTAAATTAATAGTGATAATTTGAAAAATGAAAATTTCTATTATTAATTTCCTGATTTTGGTTATTTTTTCTTATAAAACATGTATTTTGCCCCCCCCCCCTCCCCCAATATCAATCAAATGAACAAGAGATACCTTAATTCATATAATTTACAAGAACAAACAATTATATATCCCCAAACTCCTTTGAATATAATAAAGGATGTAGAATTTTATTGAAATACAGATTTTCCAGAAATTAGCAATTTGAAATAAAAAACAAAATTTTACCCCCAAATTAGCGAAATAATAAAATCAATCTTTTTTGGCTTAATCTACTTGATAACTTAAGTGCCAGTAAGTAATAGGAATGTCGAACCTCTCCTGATTTGATTCACTTAAGCATTTAAATTTTAAAAATAATTCACAGAAATAGGTGATTTTTACAATTAAATTATTTTTTCCCTGAAATAGCTTAGGAATTCAGATATCAGATGACATTCCTACTTTTCATGATAAGAAACAGCATACAATTAAAGCTAGAATGTGTCAATTTGGACAATTAAAGACAGCTTATGATAAATATTAATTATTTTCTCAAAATAAGTAGTTTATGCACCAAAAAGGCATATGTTGACTTTAAAGAATTATTGCATTTCCTTTTACACCATTTGATAAGATGATACTTTCTACATGAAAATGGCATTAAATTTATATTTCAGCTATGAAACTGAAAAAAAAACAGGTATCCCCCCCAATTTAAGAAGAAAATATACCCATTTGTTTCAAAGGTGAATTTCATGAACGAACCTGAATCATTACAGTTGGAAATTAACTCTGCTATCATTATAAGAAATCCTAAAGGTTCCATAGATATTTTCCAGAAATAATCTATTTTTGAATGAAAAATACGTTTTTCCAAAAAAAAAAACCCCACATGAATAATGAATGAAATGTCAGTGAAACATACATTGTGTATATAATCTGAATGAGTTAGAACAATAGCACTAAAAATAAACTTCACATAATGATTTCATAATGGATATGGGTTGTTTACATTAATTTCTGAGATTTCTAATTGAAAACAAAGATTTCTGTATAAAAACAACAGTTTTGAGGATCTTGCAAAAATATTAAGAAAATAAAATATTTGTCATTGTCAACAGGGGACAATAAAGATATTTTTCAATCATCATTGAATGATCATGTTCAATACTTGGGAACTGGGAAGCTGGAAGAAATTTTAATTTCCTCAAAATTTTTTGAAATATTGCAAAAATTTGACTTTTTACACCAAAATACAGAGTAGATGTAGGAATTTGAATTTAAAACGTATTTTATTTGAAAGAGCGCCAAAAATACATATATCGATATCCTCCAATTTTTTAAATCACCATCCCTATAGAATGTAAACGTCTTCAAATTGAATAGCATCATTTAAGAACAGATAAATTGGCAACATGGACCAGACATGCACGTTTCGGGTACTTTACCCTCGTCAGTGATCCTCAAATCTTAACAATGTAATATACCAAATAGTATGAAAGTTACTATGTTGAAAAAGCGTACCGAAAGACGTAGAAGGAAGGGTGGGATACGATGCTACAGGACCCACGTTTTAGAAATTTCTAGAAACTTTTATAACAGAAATTTTAGAATGCGTTGAAGAAACGATCAACCGAAATTGATCGAACATGGCTACATGTGCCCTCGGGGACTCCTGGTCCACCAGCAGTGACACTCACCAAGTGGTATAAATGTAAACGTCTTCAAATTGAATAGCATCATTTAAGAACAGATAAATTGGCAACATGGACCAGACATGCACGTTTCGGGTACTTAACCCTCGTCAGTGATCCTCAAATCTAAACAATGTAATATGCCAAATAGTATGAAAGTGTCCATGTCGAAAAAGCGTACCGAAAGACGTAGAAGAATGAGTGGGATATGATGCTACAGGACCCACGTTTAAGAAATTTCAAGAAATTTTATGCGTTGAAGAAACGATCAACCGAAATTGATCGAACTTGGCTACATGTGCCCTCGGGGACTCCTGGTCCACCAGCAGTGACACTTACCAAGTGGTATAAATGTTAACGTCTTGAAGTTATAATTTTTTCCCAGAAAAATTCATTATTTGGCAACTACGCAAGGGCAATAGCTCTTGTTACATGTAACACCTTTAGCTACCTTTGATGAAATGCTATCATGCATTTTCTGAAACCTCCTGGGTATCATAATATCAACATCAGATTTATTCACCCCAGATGGTACCGACCAACTTCTCTGGCTCACGAACTATAAAAAGTACAGCAAAGGCAAACACAAAAAAATGAAAAAAATCGTATTGGCGTATATGAAGAAAGGAGGGGATCTCCAACAACACCTAGGTGCAGTACCAACAGCAAAACCCAAAAACACCGACTGTAAAACACAAAGAAGACACACACAGAAAGAGACGCAAATGGTACATTTGTACAAGGAACACCAAACAGATCACGGAGAAACATCAAACACAAATGACTACATATAAACCAATGAGTCCAATGGGCAATCGTTGCCGACTTAGGACGGCCATCTGCCACGTCATTAGCAGATGCTGTTGAGATTGTCGTCATGATCTTCTTTATCTCATTTGTGTCACACTTATGACCTTTGCCATGTGGAGCTCGTAAAAAAGTTCCCCGCGAGGGGTTTGATAGTGTTCTGAGTGTTTTCCCTGAACATGGCACTTTCTATATAGAAATATATGTATGCCCTTTGCCGTGTGGAGCCTTAGATAGTGCATGTTTTGTTGATATTGTTTTCATTTTCGTGCATTAGAGAAGATCATAATTCAAGGTGAAGGTCAAAATGTCAAATGTAAAAATTTCTGTATCCATGAAAATTCTTTTCACAAGAAATTCACATGTGAAATTTGAAATCTTATCATTTACAAACCCTTTCATTTACCAATCAAAAGTTATGGCCAAGGTTACTTTGCGGAGAAACATAAAAACGTACAGAACATAAATTGTACAAAAATGTATGCCCCCAAATTTCCGATGACGGGGGCATAAGAAATTAAAAATATTGTCTCATCAGTGATTCTCGGGGGGGGGGGGGGGGGGCCGAAATAGAGAAAATGAATATGTGACCAGCGAAATTCTAAACATGTCTCAGATTTATGTCAAAAATCCAAATACGGACAGAGCAATGTATTGTACCGAATTGATTGAATAATACTTTACCAATTTGAAGTCATAAAAATTATTCTGCTATTTCGGAAACTTGTCGCTTAATTCAAAACTATCATTGAAATTATAGGAGGTTAACATCTTAGCACCATCCCTCCCATGCTATGTTGAACATAGATCTTATTTGGATATTCTACTGAATCGATCCTACGAGAAATTTGGAGTTGCGCACTCTCTGGAAATTGCACAAATTTAATTTCAAAAAAATATAACCAGAGGGCGCTACTAAATTGAATTAATGCTGTGTCTTAAAATCAATTTGGATGGGGACATCACTGATGAGGATTTAATATCCGAAACACGTGTCTGGTGCATAATAGATTTGTTTGAAATTTTCTCCGGAAGTTATAGGGTTGGAACACTTTCAAATTTTCAAATTGGTCAAGTACCAAACAAAACGTATCTTTGTTTAACAAGGATCGGTTCCCTCGTGATCAACCACCATCAGCTACTCATTTTATGGGCATTTTTTCCCGAATTACATATTAACCAAATATTACGAAGGAAATCCATGACTGGTCCTGTCCAAAAGTTCCTGGGAAAAAATATGATCATATCAACATGACCAATGTCATGACGTACATAAAGAAAGGGGTTTTCAATCATCAATCATAATACGCACCTTTGAGTGATGTAGCTTGGTAGGCGTTATAGACTTGCTTTGAAGATAGTGACGTCTTTTCATATGATTTTCCTAGAGTCGCGAGCACTGTGTGACATCAAAGACCTACCGACAGATGATCCTTATTATGCTAATTGGATATCCCAATATCATGTTTCAAGCTGTTATTCAAGAATTGAATGGGGAAAAAGGAGTAAAACGGATCAATCAGATTTCAATTACCGATGTTGAACCTATATAGCGATCTAAGAAAAAATGACAGACCAATCCCCACATATAGACCCCATTCGGTCTTCAAAAAAGCATGCATGAGCAGATGAATTTGCAATGACAAATATGGATTAAAGAAGAAAATGCATAAGTTGCAATGAATGAGTTAAGGTCCTGACGATAATCTCAACAGCACTCACAATAGAGCACAAAATTAAGCATCGACGGACCCCTAGAAAGCTAGAGGTGGGACCAGGTGCCTGGGAGGAGTAAGCATCCCCTGTTGGCTAGCCGCACCCGCCGTCGATGTTTAAGCACGAAAATGAAAACAATATCTACAATTCATGCACTCTCTGACGTTATGTCTATATAGAAAGTGCTATGGCGACAATGTCAGGGAAATATATTCAAAACACACTTACTGTCAAACCCCTCGCGGGGAACTTTTTTACGAGCTCCACACGGCAAAGGGCATAAGTGAATTTAATCATATCATCTTGTTAATAGGGAAGCAATCCCGACAAGCAAAAAAAATCCAGAATATATGCACACACCCTGATTATCATGAATATGCCATCAATTATTTACAATATGCAAGACTTTCTTGGCACTTCAATAAGTAAATGGTCTATATACATATCAGATTTGTACATGTATCACCTGCATATTCTAATTTGAGTTTTTACAGCATTTGGGATAAGGGTATACCAAGAAAGTTTTTGCCACGTCGAGTACAAAAGCAGGTAGTTGGTGGGTAAAGTACTATAGGCTTTCCTATAAGACTTGAAGCTTAAAATGAATATGCATTTCTGTTTTATACTTGCAACTGCAATACTGTGTAGATGTAACACTTAATTGATATTAAAGTTCGCAGAAGGGCGAGCGGAGCGATCGCGAATTTTGTTTTTAGTGTAAGGCGAGGGAAGCGAGCCTAGAAATTTGGGGGGGGGTTTGCTAGTGAAGCAAACTTAAATTTGTTTCATTGAATGGCGAGCGAAGCGAGCCGAACATTTTTGTATTTTGAATGTTAAACGTCTTTAAATTCAATAGCATCATTTAAAACCTGATAAATTTACAGCATGGACCAGACATGCACGTTTCGGGTATATCTTATATGTGGGCCAGAATATTTGTTTCTGCAACAAAGAGGGTCAGATTATTTATATTCAACATTTTCTGGGTCAGAATATTAATTTCCAAGCCCCCCCCCCCCATCATGATTAAATGGTCGTCTCCTTACTTGATTCAAGACATCAGTCTTCTTAGATTCAAGACAACAGTCCGTTTCCATGAGTGTGGGGGTTGATTACTATGAGATATTAGATTCATGACAACAATCCGTTGTCCATAGGTGGGGATTGATTGTTATTATATTCAAGACAACAGTCAGTTTCCGATTAGTGTGGGGTTTGATTGTTATTAGATTCAAGACAACAGTCCGTTATCCATAAGTGTGAGGATTGATTGTTATTAGATTCAAGACAACAGTCCGTTTTCCATAAGTGTGAGGATTGATTGTTATTAGATTCAAGACAACAGTCCGTTTTCCATAAGTGTGAGGATTGATTGTTATTAGATTCAAGACAACAGTCCGTTTTCCAAAAGTGTGAGGATTGATTGTTATTAGATTCAAGTCAACAGTCCGTTTTCCATAAGTGCGGGGATTGATTGTTGTTAGATTCAAGACAACAGTCCGTTTTCCATAAGTGTGAGGATTGATTGTTATTAGATTCAAGTCAACAGTCCGTTTTCCTTAAGTGCGGGGATTGATTGTTATTAGATTCAAGACAACAGTCCGTTTTCCATAAGTGTGAGGATTGATTGTTATTAGATTCAAGTCAACAGTCCGTTTTCCTTAAGTGCGGGGATTGATTGTTATTAGATTCAAGACACCAGTCCGTTTTCCATAAGTGTGAGGATTGATTGTTATTAGATTCAAGATAACAGTCCGTTTTCCATAAGTGTGAGGATTGATTGTTATTAGATTCAAGACAACAGTCCGTTTTCCTTAAGTGTGAGGATTGATTGTTGTTAGATTCAAGACAACAGTCCGTTTTCCAAAAGTGTGAGGATTGATTGTTATTAGATTCAAGACAACAGTCCGTTTTCCTTAAGTGCGGGGATTGATTGTTATTAGATTCAAGACAACAGTCCGTTTTCCATAAGTGCGGGGATTGATTGTTATTAGATTCAAGATAACAGTCCGTTTTCCATAAGTGTGAGGATTGATTGTTATTAGATTCAAGACAACAGTCCGTTATCCATAAGTATGGGGATTGATTGTTGTTAGATTCAAGACAACAGTCCGTTATCCATAAGTGTGAGGATTGATTGTTATTAGATTCAAGACAACAGTCCGTTCTCCATAAGTGTGGGGATTGATTGTTGTTAGATTCAAGACAACAGTCTGTTATCCATAAGTGTGAAGATTGATTGTTATTAGATTCAAGACAACAGTCCGTTTTCCATAAGTGTGGGGATTGATTGTTATTAGATTCAAGGCAACAGTCCGTTTTCCATAAGTATGGGGATTGATTGTTATTAGATTCAAGACAACAGTCAGTATTCCATAAGTGTGAGGATTGATTGTTATTAGATTCAAGGCAACAGTCCGTTTTCCATAAGTGTGAGGATTGATTGTTATTAGATTCAAGACAACAATCCGTTTTCCATAAGTGTGAGGATTGATTGTTATTAGATTCAAGACAACAGTCAGTATTCCATAAGTGTGAGGATTGATTGTTATTAGATTCAAGACAACAGTCCGTTTTCCATAAGTGGGGATTGATTGTTATTAGATTCAAGATAACAGTCCGTTTTCTATAAGTGTGAGGATTGATTGTTATTAGATTCAAGACAACAGTCCGTTATCCATAAGTGTGAGGATTGATTGTTATTAGATTCAAGACAACAGTCCGTTCTCCATAAGTGTGGGGATTGATTGTTGTTAGATTCAAGACAACAGTCTGTTATCCATAAGTGTGAAGATTGATTGTTATTAGATTCAAGACAACAATCCGTTTTCCAAAAGTGTGAGGATTGATTGTTATTAGATTCAAGACAACAGTCCGTTTTCCATAAGTGTGAGGATTGATTGTTATTAGATTCAAGACAACAGTCCGTTTTCCATAAGTGGGGATTGATTGTTATTACATTCAAGACAACAGTCCGTTTTCTATAAGTGTGAGGATTGATTGTTATTAGATTCAAGACAACAGTCCGTTTTCCATAAGTGTGAGGATTGATTGTTATTAGATTCAAGACAACAGTCAGTATTCCATAAGTGTGAGGATTGATTGTTATTAGATTCAAGACAACAGTCCGTTTTCCATAAGTGGGGATTGATTGTTATTAGATTCAAGATAACAGTCCGTTTTCTATAAGTGTGAGGATTGATTGTTATTAGATTCAAGACAACAGTCCGTTTTCCATAAGTGTGAGGATTGATTGTTATTAGATTCAAGACAACAGTCCGTTTTCCATAAGTGTGAGGATTGATTGTTATTAGATTCAAGATAACAGTCCGTTTTCCTTAAGTGCGGGGATTGATTGTTATTAGATTCAAGATAACAGTCCGTTTTCCATAAGTGTGAGGATTGATTGTTATTAGATTCAGAACAACAGGCCGTTTTCCATAAGTGCGGGGATTGATTGTTATTAGATTCAAGACAACAATCCGTTTTCCATAAGTGTGAGGATTGATTGTTATTAGATTCAAGACAACAGTCCGTTTTCCATAAGTGAGGATTGATTGTTATTAGATTCAAGATAACAATCCGTTTTCTATAAGTGTGAGGATTGATTGTTATTAGATTCAAGGCAACAGTCCGTTTTCCATAAGTGTGGGGATTGATTGTTATTAGATTCAAGACAACAGTCCGTTTTCTATAAGTGTGAGGATTGATTGTTATTAGATTCAAGACAACAGTCCGTTTTCCATAAGTGTGAGGATTGATTGTTATTAGATTCAAGATAACAGTCCGTTTTCCTTAAGTGCGGGGATTGATTGTTATTAGATTCAAGATAACAGTCCGTTTTCCATAAGTGTGAGGATTGATTGTTATTAGATTCAGAACAACAGGCCGTTTTCCATAAGTGCGGGGATTGATTGTTATTAGATTCAAGACAACAATCCGTTTTCCATAAGTGTGAGGATTGATTGTTATTAGATTCAAGACAACAGTCCGTTTTCCATAAGTGAGGATTGATTGTTATTAGATTCAAGATAACAATCCGTTTTCTATAAGTGTGAGGATTGATTGTTATTAGATTCAAGAAAACAGTCCGTTTTCCATAAGTGTGAGGATTGATTGTTGTTAGATTCAAGACAACAGTCAGTATTCCATAAGTGTGAGGATTGATTGTTATTAGATTCAAGGCAACAGTCCGTTTTCCATAAGTGTGAGGATTGATTGTTATTAGATTCAAGTCAACAGTCCGTTTTCCAAAAGTGTGAGGATTGATTGTTATTAGATTCAAGACAACAGTCCGTTTTCCATAAGTGTGAGGATTGATTGTTATTAGATTCAAGACAACAGTCCGTTTTCCTTAAGTGCGGGGATTGATTGTTATTAGATTCAAGACAACAGTCCGTTTTCCTTAAGTGTGAGGATTGATTGTTATTAGATTCAAGACAACAGTCCGTTTTCCATAAGTGTGAGGATTGATTGTTATTAGATTCAAGACAACAGTCCGTTTTCCATAAGTGTGAGGATTGATTGTTATTAGATTCAAGACAACAGTCCGTTTTCCATAAGTGTGAGGATTGATTGTTATTAGATTCAAGACAACAGTCCGTTTTCCATAAGTGCGGGGATTGATTGTTATTTGATTCAAGACAACAGTCCGTTTTCTATGAGTGTGGGGATTGATTGTTATTAGATTCAAGACTACAGTCCGTTTTCCATAAGTGAGGATTGATTGTTATTAGATTCAAGACAACAGTCCGTTTTCCATAAGTGCGGGGATTGATTGTTATTAGATTCAAGACAACAGTCCGTTTTCCATAAGAGCGGGGATCGATTGTTATTAGATGCAAGACAACAGTCCGTTTTCCATAAGTGTGAGGATTGATTGTTATTAGATGCAAGACAACAATCCGTTTTCCAAAAGTGTGAAGATTGATTGTTATTAGATTCAAGAAAATAGTCCGTTTTCCATAAGTGTGAGGATTGATTGTTACTAGATTCAAGACAACAGTCCGTTTTCCATAAGTGTGAGGATTGATTGTTATTAAATTCAAGACAACAGTCCGTTTTCCATAAGTGTTGGGATTGATTGTTATTAGATTCAAGACAACAGTCCGTTTTCCAAAAGTGTGAGGATTGATTGTTATTAGATTCAAGACAACAGTCCGTTTTCCATAAGTGTGAGGATTGATTGTTACTAGATTCAAGACAACAGTCCGTTTTCCATAAGTGTGAGGATTGATTGTTATTAAATTCAAGACAACAGTCCGTTTTCCATAAGTGTTGGGATTGATTGTTATTAGATTCAAGACAACAGTCCGTTTTCCAAAAGTGTGAGGATTGATTGTTATTAGATTCAAGACAACAGTCCGTTTTCCATAAGTGTGAGGATTGATTGTTACTAGATTCAAGACAACAGTCCGTTTTCCATAAGTGTGAGGATTGATTGTTATTAAATTCAAGATAACAGTCCGTTTTCCATAAGTGTGAGGATTGATTGTTACTAGATTCAAGACAACAGTCCGTTTTCCAAAAGTGTGAGGATTGATTGTTATTAGATTCAAGATAACAGTCCGTTTTCCATAAGTGTGAGGATTGATTGTTACTAGATTCAAGACAACAGTCCGTTTTCCATAAGTGTGAGGATTGATTGTTATTAAATTCAAGACAACAGTCCGTTTTCCAAAAGTGTGGGGATTGATTGTTATTTGATTCAAGACAACAGTCCGTTTTCCATAAGTGTGGGGATTGATTTTTATTAGATTCAAGATAACAGTCCGTTTTCCATAGGTGTGTCGGACACTTTGTCTGGTGAACTAATTTGGAATTACGAGAAATTTATATGAGATCAACTGCCCCATTTCTGTATTCCTAAAATATTGTTTCCCCTAACGCAACCAAATGTTAAACGTCTTCAAATTCAATAGCATCATTAAAGAGCAGATAAATTTTCAGCATGGACCAGACATGAATTGATACTCTCTTCTTTGCGAGGATCATATTTTGTTCTTAGTCCCCCTCCCTTTCGGAACTTTCTTCCTAAGTCGGGTCGCATCAAATGTTTCAGTGTCCAAGATCTTACAAAGTATGGAATATTTTTTAAACGAACGGAATAGAAATTATCTAGATTATTGATTTTTTTCATGAGTGTATGTCCCTGAAAGGGCACTAAAATCATCGTAATATTTAGTTATTTAGGATTACAATATATGCTATACAGTGTTTTACAGGGGGGGGGGGTTACAGAAATATATTTGGTTAATGAAAAATGTTGTACATTTTGTATTTGGCTTTGCCTTGTCAAATTGGCCACTTGATACATTTATTAGTTTCGTTCTTTTTATTCAGGCCATGCAAAATTTTGTTTGTCTCTCAGGCATTGCCGCACGCTAATACGTAGAGGGGGTGATTAACACTTAGTGGATCTGAGGCAAATGTTTGGGGACATTGTGGTTGGGGAAGTGGATTATGAAGTCACAGATTCTGATGAAAGTGACAACGAACAGCCAGAAAATGAACATCTTTACTCATTTATCAGCTAGAAGTTGAATATGAATATGAATGACGAAAATCCTTATTCACACAATCTGCCTTAATTAAAGTTTAAGGGTTTCTTTTTCAAACATTTCATGAAATTTCATTCGGTCTAGGTAATTATGTGAAGGGCTACAGGAATTTCAAATCATGTAGCCCTGATGTCTATGTGATTAACAAGTTGTTCGTGAACACTGTAGCCGTGCAAGTAGGTCACGAATGATTACAGTCATGACTGACGGTAATGAAAGGATAGAATACCTCCCAAGGCGATATGATTGATCGACAATTCCAAAAAAATGCAAATATTCATCTAGGTTATTCAAACCCTGTACATAAGACTCTTTCATCATGTCGGCTCAAGAGTCTTGGTGACCTGACAAATGAAAGTCATGTCGTATCAATGCATTTTCTTTCGAAAGATTCATCAAAAAGTCATTGTATCGATACGTCCTAGAGCGATCGCACATCCTAAAAAATTTCCGTCGCATGAATCAGAGTGTAAAAAAACGGAAAAGCGCAGAAATACAAGAGTAACAATGGATTAAAACATTGATGTGACGTCATGCCTTTGTTCGAACAGTCCGAAATTTACCTTTGACTGTCCAATATCAAATCTAGGTCGCGTTTATTAGAACAAATATACGCGACCTAGATTAAATATTGGACAGTCAAAGGTAAATGTATTTTTTGGCATCTACAGGACAACCGTTACAATCCTTATTTACAAATCACGTGGCAAGAATTCCATGTATCATGGTACTGACTATTCCAATTTTTGCTATTTGTTCCGAAGTTGACAAAATCCAGCACAATCTTATGTATCTAAAGAATCGGCCGTTGTGTCGGAAATGACAATGAAAGAGACACTATAGTTCAGTCCGTTTTTTCTTTTTTGTTCTTCGGTCTAATTTTTTCCCCATCTTTTTAATGTAACTTATAATTAAGATTTTTTGCTCGACTTTTTCTAGTCCTGACCTAAATCCAGCCTTTGACGGTTATTTTGATCCGGTGCCCCCCCCCCCCCCCCCCCCCGTGCAAATAACCGTCAAAGGCTGGGTTTCGGTGTCAGGACTCTTCAAAATATCTTCCTGAATTGTTTCTTTCATTTAACCTTGCACATAGTAATTTGAACGTCCCCATTGATTTCTTTTCGGTATATTATTTCTTGCTTGTCCGGAAAACGGCACTTTTAGAGACACGTGCTTTTATTTATCCAAAGAAGCTTCAACTAAATCGTCATCACGCAAAGTATTCTCGTTGATTTTTCCCAAACATTGCATCCAATCTGCGTCAGAATTTGTCACCATTTTTTTAATTGAAAATTTCATCTCCGTTATCTTCTTTTATAAACAACTCCCTACTGCTAGTAGCGAGAATGTTAGAACCTGGAGTGATTACATTTCGGTACAGTAATTAACATAATAAGTACAAAGTCAATGGTCATGCCACTTTGAATAGTGAGCAATGTTTTAAGTAAGGGTTAGAGTATAGTTTCGAGTTACCAAGTGATTTGGTAGCTTCGAGCGCAGCGAGAAGCTACCAAATCACGCGGATCGAGAAACTATACTCTAACCAACTTAGTGTATACTTCAACACCTCGAATAATTACAAATCGTTCATCAGTAATGATTAAAAAATTACATGAACTGTTTGAAAGCGTTAAAAATGATTTTAAATGAATAAGAAACTGAATAAAGCAATGATTAGTAAGTTACATGAACATTATCAGAATGATTGCACAATAAAAGTCTCACTTTTACAATATCGCAGCATGTATCCAGTCATGAAAATTCATTTTTAGTTAAAAAGTGTACAAATATTCAATACTGACGATCATTGAGAATAATAGAATCTATCCCCAGATGTGATAAGGGACAAGGAAATCCAACCCGAGTGTCCAGGATTTGCTTGTACCACGACGAGGCTTGCCGAGTCGTGGACGAAAGCAAATCCTGGACACGAGGGTTGGATTTCCGTGTCCCTAATCACATTTGGGGGTTGATTATTTTTCTCCCACTGTCTAAAGGCACTCAAAACCGAGATTTTATGTATTCTTCTTCTAATTTTGATCGGCTAACGCAGCAATCGTGAATGACGTCACAATTGACGTTACAGTCAAAAGGCACGTGAAAATGTTATCTTACCCCATAGGGGTAAGACAAGGATATCCTTTCCCAGCGTTTCCATGGATATCCCAGTCCACAGTGGGAGAATGAATTATCTTATGCAATTGAAGTCTAAAGTAAACTACTGATAATCTTGAAAAAGCAGGTGAGATTAATCTAATTACATGTACACATATTTAGAAAGAGAGGAGAGGTCACGTGACATGCTAAGATGGCGGACGTAGTTTTTTCTTGGGAGAGAAGCGAGGTAGGAAAATGTCTATAACCACCCTATCCCCGCAGAATTCTTGTATTCATCGGGAGCATGAACTTTTTATTACCTCTTAGATGCAGAGTATATGGGACGTGGCTGACAAATCGCCTTCATTATTCCAAATTTGATGTGAATCGATTTTCCACATATGCCCGATTCACGGACACGCTTGAGTAACGCGCAGGTAGAAAAGACAGGACTTGTACTGCAGTATGGCCAGTGACCTAAATACCTCAGAGGTTTTAAGAGATTGTAGAAGTGTTCTATTCGAACATGATGTCGCAGGTAGAAGTGATACGATACAACATCAGCCAGAATTTGCTGTAATGCTCAGTTATGTGCTCGCAATTATGGAGAAAATGGACGCTAAACTGTCACGCATAGAAAATCAAAACACTGTAATCGAGAAGAACACAAATGAGATAAAACGGTATTAAACTACAATCACTTGATAAAAAGATTGAAGAAGTAGAAGGTAAAATAACTGGTTTGCAGAGCAGAGCAGATGTCTTTGAAAAGGATTTGCAGGAAAATAGCAATTTTTTCGACGATCTCAAAGTGAAAACAGATGTCATTATACAGAACGAGAAGGAGAAGAAGAAAGATATTTTGGCAGCCAAGGGAGAAATTGAAAACCTTAAGCAGCAGAATTCCGAGCTACAAGCCAAGATGGGAGAAATGCAGGGTAAAATTATTGACATGCAATGTCATAATATGAAATACAACCTCATCTTTAGCGGAATCCCAGAGTTCGAAAATGAGAACTGTTATACCACATTGCGCTCTTTCATGACCGATCATTTGAACGTAGATGCGTACAATATAGCGTTTGCAAATGTACACAGGATAGGGAGCAGATCTGATTCAAAACGTCGAGGGAAGCCTAGATCAATTATCGCTCGATTTATCCACAATGACGATTTGCTTATGGTTAAAAATGCTGCAAGAAAGTTGAAGGGTAAACCGTATTGGATAACGGAACAATATCCGCAGGAAATCGAAGATAGACGAAGACGCCTCTATCCGATTGCGAAAGCTGAAAGAAAGAAATCGTCGCGAGTTTCACTTGTACGTGACAGATTGTATGTTAACGGCCAATTAGTTGATGCTCCGAATGAACCGTTTACTGCAGACAGCCCAACGGTGCAATCCACGCCTATCCGTGCTAGATCCCAGAATGACAGTTCATTAAGTGAAGGTACCCGACCACCGTTCAAGCGTTTTAGAGTTGGTTCGACCCCAGTGTACGATTAGGGGTGCGACAGAGGGCAGCTACCTCGAAATAACAATAACACTTCTTGTAATTCTAGTACAAGTGATACAAGTAGTTTATCATGTTTATGTGGTGATCAAAGCTCACCAAGTAGGTCTGAGTTCCATTTTCTTACCTTAAATGTATGTGGTCTGTTGAAAAAGTCATTATACCCAGAATTTCATAGTTTAATTGCTAAATATGATATATGTTGTTTTGTCGAAACTAGAATGGATGATTTTGATCGAATTAATGTACCTGGCTATAATGTTAAAATGAAAAATCGCAATACATGTAAAAGGTCAAAGTCAGGTGGAATAGCTTTAGTCTATAAGGACTCCTTAGAAAAATGCATTACATGTATAGAAACTGATTGTAAATATGTTCTATTGTATAAGATTGACAAGATGCTGTTACAAACAGAAAATGATGCTATTTTTGGGATAATCTATATTCCTCCTGAGAGTTCTAGATATTGTATTGGAGATCCTTACTGTGAATTAGAAAATGAAATTTTAAATCTTAAAGGCAAATATGACCATATATGTCTTATGGGTGACTTTAATGCCAGGACAGGCCATGATGATGATTTTTTGATTATTGAAAATGATAAAGATGTTTTCTCTTAAATATTTGGAACAAATTTAAATATATTGGATAACTTAAATATCCAATGTGACAGAATTAATAAAGATGTAAAAAAGAATAATTTTGGAAATCAGCTACTAGATATGTGTCGATATAACCAATTATTAGTCTGTAATGGTCGTTTCGGGCAAAATAGCGGAAACTATACATGCAAAAACTCTAGTGTTGTTGATTATATTATATGTTCACCTGTGTGCATAACAAATATTTGTGATTTTAATGTTCATGATTTTAGCTGTCTGTTCTCTGATGCACATTGTCCACTATCCTTTGTATTAAAATGTGAAAATATTGATGAGAGGCTAGACATGTCAGAAGAACGTATTATTTCTGAAACTGAATCAGTAAAAATTAAGAAGTGGGATAATTTGAAAAAACCCTATTATATAGAAAATCTCAATGACGAAACTATAGAACAAGTAAATAATGATCTTTGTTTACTGTCCCAAGAAGCTGATCCAAATATAAATGAAATCGTTAAAAATATTTCAGATATTTTTAAAGAAGCTGCCATTAAAACTTTTGGAACATATGCAATAAAGACTAAGAAATTGTCAAATAGAAGTAAGCGAAAACCCTTTCAGCCCTGGTTCGATACAGAATGTAAAACATCTAGAAAAGCTTACAGGAAAAGAAAAGGACATACAGAAATAATAAAACAGATGAAACTTTTACACATTTAAAAGATGCAGAAAGAAATTATAAAAGAAAAATGAACTCGAGTATGAGAAAATACAGAGAGAAAATGAAAAATGAAATTAAAAACCTCAAAACAAACAATCCAAAGGAATATTGGAAATTACTGAATACTAAACAAAACGATAAAAAATCTATGCCGATTGAAATTGAGAATCTTTTTAACTTCTTTAAAGATTTGAATATGAATAATGATAATGAAGACTCTGAATTCTTTGATTTAGATACTAATGAAAGTAATGAAAAGTTAAATGAAGAAATTACATTAGACGAAGTAGAAAAGGCAATCAATATGCTGAAAAGTGATAAGGCAAGTGCAAATGATGAAGTAGTAAATGAGTACATCAAGAATTCTAAAGATAAAATGATAAATGTATATGTTAAATTATTCAATTTGATTTTCGACTCAGGAAAATTTCCTGACGAATGGATGTTTGGTAATATTATTCCAATTTTTAAAAAGAAAGGTGACAGTAGAGATCCTAAAAACTATAGGCCAATTACAATTCACTGCAGTTTTGAATAATAGGTTAAATAATTTTGCTGATGAATTATCCCTTATTTGTGAAAATCAAGCTGGATTCCGCAAAAATTTTTCAACAATCGACAATATCTTTGTTCTGTATTCGATTCTTAATTTACTTAAAAGAAAGAGAAAGAAACTATATGCTGTATTTATAGACTTTGAAAAAGCTTTTGATAGGGTATGGAGAAATGGGTTATGGTATAAAATGCTTTTAAATCACATCAATGGTAAAATGCATAGAATAATAAATGTAATGTATCAAGGAATTAAGTCAAGAATTGTCTACAATCAAGATAAAACAAGTTATTCCCCATGTCAAAATGGCTTAAGGCAGGGGAAAAATCTTTCCCCTTTTCTATTTTCACTATATCTCAATGTCCTAGAAGAATTTATGAGTTCTAGTCATATTCAAGGGATAACAAGTTTGACTGATGAAATAGAAGAAAAACTAGGCATTTTTCTGAAGCTATTTATTCTCCTTTACGCAGATGATACCGTCCTCATCTCAGAATCTTATGATGATTTACAGCTGCAACTAAATGTATTTTATGACTACTGCAATTTTTGGAAACTAAAGGTAAATATAGATAAAACCAAAGCCATTGTCTTCTCAAGGTCAGCCCCACCAACTGAGTTTCTGCACTTTGGAGATAAACACATTAAGTATGAAAATGAGTTCAATTACTTAGGAGTCATCTTTAATAAAAATGGTTCTTTCACAAACACAAAGAAAAATAATATAAAAAAGGCAAATTTTGCAATGTATGAAATACTGAAAAAAGGGAGAGATTTAAACTTATCTGTAAGCTGTCAGTATGACCTATTTGACAAGATAGTGAAACCAATCTTAATCTACGGATGTGAAATATGGGGATATACAAATTGTGAATCTATTGAGAGAATACATCTAAAATTTTGTAAATTGTTATTGAACTTAAAGAAATCTACACCTAGTTTCATGGTATATGGGGAACTGGGGGCTTACCCATTGGAAATCAGTATCAAATGTAAAATAATTAGCTACTGGGTAAATTTATTATATGGAAAAAAACTAAATATAGCAAAATAATGTACAAAATGATGCTGGGTAGTGATGAGAATGATCAGTTTCTATCACCATGGGTAAATTTTGTAAAAAATATTTTTGATAACTGTGGTCTAAGTAATGTTTGGCAATTTCAGGGGTATTATGAAAAGAGATGGATAAAAGATAAAGTAAAAAATGTATTGCAGGACCAGTTTCTCCAATTATGGAAGGCTGATGTAGACCATTCACCAAAAAGTTTAAACTATAGGATTTTTAAAGATGACTTCAAATTTGAAAACTATTTAGATATATTGGACTACAAAAATAGAGTCTGTTTATGTAGATTTCGGACATGTAATCATAGGTTACCGATAGAAACAGGCCGATGGTATAATCTGGAAAGAAAAGATAGGATTTGCAATTTATGTCTAGAAAATAAAATGGGGGATGAATTTCACTATATTTTAGAATGTAAATTGTTAAGAAATGAAAGGAAAAGTCTACTTGGTAATTATTATTGTAGAAGAGTGAATACTTTAAAAATGAAAACATTATTTCAGAGTGATAATATCTCAAATCTTAAAAAACTGTGCAAATTCATTAAAATCATAAATAATACTGTGTCTCCATAAATTTGGTCATGCACTGTACTTTTGTACCTGCTTTAATGATCATGTATTGCATAATGTGAAAGTAAAGTGTTAATAATTGAAATGTATTTAAGCATTCTGTATTTTCTAATTTGGTCATGCACTGTACTACTGTACCTGCTCTTATGATCATGTACTTATTGATGTGATAGTCATAGTATGTTTCTTAAACTATATAAAATATGCAGATTTCATCTATAAATAACTGCAATTTTCATTTGTGATAGCAAAGTACTGTTTCTCAAATTACTTTAAAATTTTCCAAACTTCATCAATAAATATACTATTTTTCATCTGCAGATCAGGTCGATCATGCACTGTACTATTGTACCTGCTTTATGATCATGTATCAACCAATGATAGTATAATACTGTATTTTGCTAAGCAGCTTTTCTCTTCTAATTAAATAAAAATCTTTTTAAACTTAAGCCCATTTCATGAATCTGCAAATTTGATCATGCACTGTATTAACATGCATATGCTCTTATAATTATGTCAAAACTGCTCTATCCTTGCAAAATTATATCGATCCACTTTTGTATATATGAAACAAATTTTTGTGTCCTCTGTTGAACTTGTATGCAGTGTACCTGCACTGTTACATCGTACCTGCTAAACGAACATTTTCTTGTAAAACTTTACAAACAGATTTTGCTCTTACATGATTCTTAGAAAATATTGCTCTGCTTTTGTTGAAATTCTGCTTATCTTGTCATGTCACATGTTTTTATTGTTTTGGTAATTATATGTATGTTTTGTCTCTATACCAATACCTGGTTTATGAGAAATAAATGAATCTTGAATCTTGAAAATTGATTAGAAAATGAGTTCAAACTGAATTATCAGTATAATTGAAATGAGGATGTAATATATTCTTTCTTTTTGTTTTTAAAATTGCCGGTCGAACTTGAGTCACCCACCCTCTGAAAAGAAAACATTCTGGGATATCATTGCTTTTATTTAAAAATTATTTTTTAACAAACACATACAGATGAAATAACCCAAACATTTTTATTGAAGGAAAAATTCGATGGACTTATTTAGATTTTTTCTGTGAGGAAAGAGGGGGGTTCCATACTCTGGTTTTGTAAAATTGAAATGAAACACAATTACGGGAACAATCCAGGTGGTCCTGAATCCCCTCTTGAACCGCGCTAACATTTTTGACAAAATTCAATAGAAAAAAAACCAGCGGATTCAGAAATTTATAAAAAAGAGAGGGATGTCTAACCTCATTTGCAATCGAACAGGTCCCGTGTTTATGTTCCTTTTCTAATTGAATATAATTGAAATAAGATTTTTAAAAGAGTCCATTAAATATTCGTTAGAAATCAACTTGTATCAGCAGATCAGTGGCGAATAAAGGCGGTGCGAAGGAAGGGGGCATTAATTCTTTATTCCCTCCAAAATCTTACATTTTTCTAGGTTTAATGACACATTTCAGGGGATCCTTAACACACACACACCCTGGTCTTGTATTCTAGACAAATCCTTATCCTCGACCCCCACCCCATCCACCGAAAAGGGGTTTCTGGATCCACGATTTTTTTTTAATGATATGCATTACAGTCATTATTACGAAATTCTCAAAATATTTGTTGGAAAACTTTAGCATCTATAACAAAATGGTTTGTTTCTTTATTATAAGGGAAAATTAACACACAGAAAGTTTTTGATTTAATAATTCCATGGTACAATGACTCTCTATAGCCAGTGGAGCGTTGTACCATTAGATTTGGTGACCATTCAAACCCATTGTGAGCACTATATGTAACGTGCGACTGCGATATAACATTTTTTACGGTAATCGCGACTATTTTCTACTGGTTTTTTATGCATTATGGGTAATTTACTGTGTTTCTAGAGTTTTCTCCCAAAAACTCTATCCGTTTTAGTTCCTTTGTAAAAAATAAGTATCAATATGTGCTTATAATATCTACATCTATAACTCCAAAGCATAAAAGATACGTAAGCAGCGTTTTTTTTTTTTTTGCCAGATTTTCCTCTTTATGCCTTTTTGACATTTTTAAACGTAAATCGAACAAATCTTTGATGCCTCAGTCATATGTATTTTCGGTTTGATAGGATAAAAGAAACATAATAGTTTGAATGTCGTTTGGGTATGCTTTCTGCTAGAAAAATACAAATAACATACATTCAGGCGACACTTTTTTACGGTAATGGCGACACTTTTTTACGGGTATAGCGACTGTTTTCTATGGTGAGAGAATTGAACCTGCGATTATTTTTTACGGTAACTAGGTATTTGTTCTACAGGCAAAATATCATTTATCTGACGGAGATCTCATTGGAAGACAGTTACTTCTTACAAGTCCCTATGCACTTGAACAGTAAACAATATACAACATCATTCTACTACAAGGGCATAAAACAAAGGGATAAATGATCTACATAATGATAAGTTGTGTTGTTATACAGATAACCTGCATCGAATCCAAGTTTGAAAATAGAATAATACGAAACCAATTGCCATTAAGAGATGAAATTAACCATCTATATATAAAAGAAAACATGCTCCTGTATCATACCCTTGTATGTTGGACTTGAGTGTTAATGAAGACCATGTTAACTTATCTATATCGTTTTTATAAAGCGCATGATATACTAGTCATTTAAGGTTTTCATATTATCTGCACGGTGATTTGAAATCAACGAAAACGTATTGCACAATGGTAAAAGGTTTGGGAACAGGTTAATATTCTTGGGGGAGGTTAAACGAAAATGAAAGTCCGGGTTTCGCATAAAAAAGACGGAAATGTACAACTACCGGTATGATGCTGTAAATGTGATTTTCACTTTTAATAATACGAAAACAGCCCGAACTGATCCCCGATCTACTACGATTGAACAACGACCTCTACCGACATTAGTACTATGTGCATTGCATGTAGATATAAGATTCTTCTAAAGTACCAGTAATATTTGCTCAAGTCAGGGCTAAGTCGAGCAGATCGTCTTCATCAGTCGTATATATGCAATAGGACAGTACATGCAGGTCCCGATTATCCCCGACTAAGCTACGATTTACGCCGACGTAGTCCCGACCTTGCTGCAACCTTGCCTGAGCTCCGACAAAGCGCATGTATACATTTGTCGGGGTGTCTCCTCGACCTTCCTTAGCTTTGACCCACTCTGACTCGCCCTGACCAAGCTACGACTCGCCCGACAGAGCCCCGATTCACACCGACTTCACAAGTCGGGCACTTGTGACTGGGGATAAGTACTTCTAAGGGCTCAACCCCGACTTATATAAGTCGGAGCAAGGTCGGGGAGGTCGAATCTAAGCAAGGGTAAATCGTAGCTCAGTTAAGGCTCATCAGGAACAGACCCTCGCGACTGAGCTACGAATCACCCCGACTAAGCCCCGATTCACCAAGACTAAGCCACGACTTTACCACAGGTCGCCTGGACCTTCCCAATTGACGCCGACCTAACTATAGCTGATGAAGACAGAGCTACGATCTGCCCGACTCAGCCCCGACTAAGCCTTGACTTGAGCAAAAAGAAGGGAGGAGATCTCCAACAAGAGCCCGTTGCAGCATCAACAGTAAAACATCAAAACACCCGATGCAAAAACACAAAAGACGAGTACAGCACGAGACGGAAAAGAGACACACGACATGTAAACATCAAGCACAAAAGACTACACATAAACCGACGAGACCAATGGGTAACCGGTGCCGACTCTGGACGGCCATCTGTCACGCAAGTAGCAAATGGTGTGGTTATCCTGGATTACTTGCGCACAACCCCCTCACTTCTCCAATTACCCAGAGGTCTCGAAGAACGTACAATTGTGGTGTAAAACAACCTCCTCACTGTAAGATGACATCATACAAACAAGACCGCAAAACGCAGAGGCCCCAGAGACACAGATGAATATGTAAATGGATATAAAAAGAGGGCATGCGTAATACAGTCCGTGCTCTGCCGGCTGTAGCGAGCTCATGTATGTAATCACCCGAGGAGTCCGACTGACATTCAGAGAGGACAGGTGGTCGGGGCCCTGTCTTCTTTAAAGAGGTTTGGACAGGGCCCGTCATGGAGTCCCGTCGTCACAGTCAGTCAGAGTGCAAGTCTCAAGGATGCGCTTGTACAAGACTGTAGATTGGTCAAGTACCAAGCCTAGTGTCCGTCTGGTGACATTAGGATCATATCCACGGTATAAAAGGCGTTTGATGATTCTGACGCATTTTCGATGGTTATGCTGCCTACCTTTGATCCTTTTTATTTTGTTTATCATATCACCAAAAAAGACAGGTTGTGTAATACCCATAGTAATGTACTCTGTTGCATGTATAGATCCGAATTTTAAAAGAAGTTGACTGTAATTTTTGTAAAATTTCCAGAAAGTCTTAACTAGTTTATGAAAGCGGAAACCTTGACCTAAATGTTTTTGGTAATTTGTAAATTTCTACTGTGAAAATCCAAAATATCAGTACATGCTCTAGCGTACCGGATGAGCTGTGATATGTAAATGCCGTATGACGGTAATCTTGGAACATCACCGTCAAGCCAAGGGAAATTTACTATGTCGAATCCAAAATCATCCCTTTTGTCATATACACTTGTATGAATCTTTCCGTTTACAATTTTGATATTTAGGTCCAAAAAGGGTGTTTCTGTATTTGAAAGGTTTGCCTTGTTAAGGGTTAATTCTTGTGGATAAATTTCATTCTTATATAATTCAAAAGCAGGATTGTCAATGGTTTGAATATCATCCAGATACCTAGAAGTATTATTGAAACATTTCAGCTCATCAAATTTTCTTTGCTTTTGAAGATTTTGGATAAATTCTTTTTCATAAGTGTATAAAAATAAATCTGCAACAAGAGGCGCACAGTTAGTACCCATAGGAATTCCTACAACCTGCTTGTATAGATCCTCACCAAATCTAACATAAATATTGTCCAAGAGGAAGGACAAGGCATTACACAGGTCACTACATGTCCATGATTTGTATGATTTGTAGTCTGTCGAAGAAAAAAAAACCTTCGATTCAGATGTACAAATGTAAGTTTTTCGCTCTCGATCAAAACACCATTTAATGATATTAGATAATCGATCATTAATTTTGTCATGAGGAAGTGTGATGTACATATTAGAGAAGTCGTATGAAGAAATCGTATTGGCTTGGAAATTTCCAGATTTCATTTTTTCAATCACATCCCCTGAATTCTTCATAGACCAAAATAAATTTACATCGTTCCTGTTTAGAACCGTTTCACAATATCTAGTTATGTGTTCTTTAATAGCAGTAAGTGCTGACGTCAGATTTCTAGACAAAATTGTAGTGGAGCAGTTACTAGAATTAGCAATAAATCGAAATTTGTAAGGAGACTTGTGCAGTTTCGGTATGCAATATAGTGTTGGGAGATCCAATTTAGAAATAGAGATATTGAATGAAGACAGTTCACTGTTATGCTTGCCTAAAATGTTAGATGCACTTTCATTGCTTTTGATATATGTATTAGTAGACGAAAGTTCCGAAATCAAAGTTGATATGTAGTAACGTTTTCAAATGATAATGGTGTTGTTGGCTGCTTTATCAGCTGGTGCAAAGACATATTTTTCATGTAATTTACTTAGTTTGGATTTGAAATATCTTTCTGATTTGGAACGTGGATTTTGAAAAAGATGAGGGTTTTTATGGAAGTTATCTATTCGAATATCCGTTATATCTAAAATGAGGTTTTTCCAGTCATTCAGAGCATGCGGTTCGACTCCTTCTGATTTACACCATCTTTTCGTATAATTATCTAAGGCTTCCGTAAGCACTTCACGGCATTTGACAAAATCTATCTTGGATGGGATTCTATACTTAGGTCCTTTTTTAAGAAGACCACGCAAGTATTTCATTATGTCTAGTAGTTGACAAGTTTAATTTCACCATGCCATTAAAAAGAGAATGGAGCTCCAAAACAGGTTCCAAAAAGACTGATACCATAAAAGAATGATTATTGTATATCAATTTGCAACACAAGTCGTAGTTATATATATGTCGGCGGAGGTCATTGTTTAATCGAGGTAGGTCGTAGTTAAGTCGGGGCTCAGTTTACTCAAGTCGTGGTGAGTCGGGGCAGGTCGTAGCTAAATCGGAAAGGTAGACCTGGGCTAAGTCGGCGTGAAGTCGTAGGTAGATTGTGGTAGACCGTAGTCAAGTCGTATTGAGATCGGGACAGAGTCGGTGTTACGGTCAATAAGGATACTACAGTGCCAACATCCCCAACGTCATCAAAATTTTAAGTCGGGGCTGATCGGGGAGCTAAGTCTGCTGCACAACTGCTTCAGTACCTGGATATATTAGTAGCATACATGTCTCTGCCTATCAACATATCTCATACACGTATATCATGTATTTCAAGTGCTAAATAAAAAAGTTTACACGTTTTATAGACGATTTTAAATGAACAGAAAGTAATATATTCCCTTAAAAAACAGTCGCCTATACCGTCAAAAAACTATCGCGATTACAATAGAAAAGTGTCGCCTAATACGGTTCTATACCGTAAAAAAGTGTCGCAACACGGGACAAGTAAACTTATTCTCAAGAAGACTTACAGATGAAATAAAGAGTTTTATATATTTTATTCTGGTATATTTCTTACATGAAAACGTATCTTTGTCTGATAACATCAGTATTTTCATTTTGATACTGAGTTTTGGGATCATACACACTAAAAATCGCTAGAAATTTATCTTCTGGCGGTGTTTGTCGTCAGAAACGTGATTTAGATTGCTTAATTTCCCAAATATGTAATTATTTGATAGTCAAAAAAGAAAATTCGAAACTATTTTACAAATTAAACTTTAAAAAAGGTCGGAATCTGTATTTTATCACCCCATTTCTCCATAAAATGACAGATCCACCGTAAAAAAATGTCGCGATTACCGTAGAAAATGTATTCCCGCAGTCGCACGTTACATAGAGTGGTGAGAGGTGTGAAGTATACACTAAGTACGATATACCACTCTATGTAACGTGCAACTGCGGGAATTCATTTTCTACGGTAACCGCGACACTTTTTTACGGTAAATCTTTCATTTAATTGGGAAATCGGGTGATAAAATACAGATTCCGACCTTTTCTTTAGTTTATTCTGTAAAATCATTTCGTATTTTCTTCTATGACCATCAAATGCTTACATATTTGAGAAATAAAGCAATCTAAATCGCGCTTCTATCGGCAAAAACCGCCAGAAACATGAAATTCTAGCGATTTTTAGTCTTTATGTCCCCAAAACTCAGTATCAAAATGAAAATACTGATGTTATCAGGCAAAGACATGTTTTCATGTAAGAAATATACCAGAATAAGATATATAAAAGTCTTTATTTCATCTTTAAGTCTTCTTTAGAATAAGTTTACTTGTCCCGTGTTGCGACACTTTTTTACGGTATAAAACCGTATTAGGCTACACTTTTTTATTGTAATCGCGATAGTTTTTTACGGTATAGGCGACTGTTTTTAAGGGAAGAAAAAATATAGATATTGTATGAAAACATACTTTCTGTTCATGTAATATCGTCCATAAAACGTGTAAACTTTTTACTTAGCACTTGAAATACATGGTATACGTATATGAGATATGTGATTAGACACAGAGACATGTATGCTTTTAATATATCCAGGTACTGAAGCAGTTTTGCAGTCTGGCTCCCCTATTTGCCCCGATTTGCCCCGACTTGATATTTTGATGACTTTCGGGAGGTTGGGACTGTAAGATCCTACTTGACTGTAACACCGACTCTGTCCCGATTACAATACGACTTGCCGACCACAATCTACCTACGACTTCACGCCGACTTAGCCCCGGTCTACCTTTCCGATTTAGGTACGACCTGCCCCGACTCACCACGACTTGAGTAGACAGTGCTCCAATTTAATTACGACCTATCACGATTAAACAACGACTTCTGCCGACATAACTACGACTTGTGTTGCAAATTGATATACGATTCTTTATAGTATCAGTCTTTTAGGAACCTTTTTTTTGGTAAAGTCGGGGCTTAGTCTTGGTGAAGCGCGGCTAAGTCGGGTTAATCGTAGCTCAGTTGCGAAGGTCTGTTCCCGATGAACTTCGGCTGAGCTACGATTTACCCTTGCTTAGCTCAGACCTCCCCGACCTTTCCCGACCTAGATAAGTCGGGACTGAGCCCTTAAAAGTATTAAGCCCCAGTCACAATGCATCCGACTTGTGAAGTCGTTGTGAATCGGGGCTCTGTCGGGCGAGTCGTAGCTTGGTCAGGGCGAGTCGGAGTGGGTCATAGTTAAGTCGGGAAGGTCGAGGAGATATCCCGACAAAGTATACATGTGCTTTGTCGGAGCTCAGTCCCGACTCATTACGTCGGGGATAGGTTGCAACAAGGTCGGGACTAAGTTGGCGTAATTCGTAGCTCAGTCGGGGATTATCGGGAACAGACCTTCTTCGCGACTGATGTAGGATAACAAATATCGATCATGACCATATCCCTATATACAGCACAAAATCGATAATTCAGAAAATCATTCATCCCGACTTAGCCCCGACGCACCAAGACTAAGCCCCGACTTTACCACGAATCGCCCCCACCTTCTTTATTGACACCGATCTAACTACGACTGATGAAGACAGATAGACGATCTGCTCGATTTAGCCTTGAATTGTGCAAATATTACTGGTACTTTAAAAGAATCGTATACATATCCACATATGTAAATGACGCACGTAGTAGTAATGTCGGTAGAAGTCGTTGTTTAATCGTAGTAGGTCGGGGATCAGTTCGGGCTGTTTGCGCACATTTTTGTAACGGCTTAAGATTATTCATATTATGAAATATTAAGTAAAAATCACATTTACAGTATCATAGTTATACATTTCCGCCATTTTTTTTGCGAAATCGGGACTTTTATTTTCGTTTAACCTCCCCTCAAAAATATTAACCTGTACCAAAACCTTTTACCATTGTGCAATACGTTTTCACCGAGCAGATTATACGAGAACCTGAAATTACTAGACTGTGTATCATGCGCTTTATCAAAACGATATAGATAACATGTTCTTTAAGAAAGGAGGGGATCTCCAACAACACCTAGTTGCAGCACCAACAGCAAAACACCAAAACAACCACTGTAAAAACACAAAGAAGACACGCACAGAAAGAGACTTAATGGTACATGGGACGTCAAATTACAGAGAAACATCAAACACAAATGACTACACATAAACCAACGAGACCAATGGGCAATCGGTGCCGACTTCGGACGGCCATCTGCCACGTCAGAAGCAGACGATGTGGTCATCCTGGAGTACGAGCGCACAACCCTCCCAATTTTCCGTTTCCCCAGAGGTTTCGAAGAACGTACAATTGTGGTGTAAACAACCTCCTGACTGTCAGATGACCACACACAAACAAGACAGCAAAACGCAGGGGCCCAAGCAACACAGATGAGTATGTAAATCGATATAAAAAGAGGGCGTACGTTATAGTACGTTTATTGACACTCAAGTCTTTCAAACAAGGATATGAAATAGGAACATGTTTTCTTTTATATATAGATGGTTAATTTCATCTCTTTATGACAATTTGTTTCGTATTTTCCTATTTTAAAACTTGGATTCTATGCAGGTTATCTGTATAACAACACAACTTATCACTATGTAGACAATTTATCCATTTGTTATATACCCTTGAAGTAGTATGATGTTGTATATTTTTTACTATTTGTGTGCATAGAGACTTCTAAGAAGTGACTGTCCTTCCAATGAGATCTCCGTAAGATAAATGATATTTATCATTATAAATATCAAAGTAGCAGACGATGTGGTTATCCTGGAGTACGTGCGCACAACCCTCCCAATTTTCCGATTCCCCAGAGGTTTCGAAGAACGTACAATTGTGGTGTAAACAACCTCCTCACTGTCAGATGACCACACACAAACAAGACAGCAAAACGCAGGGGTCCAAGCAACATAGATGAGTATGTAAATCGATATAAAAAGAGAGCGTAAGTGTTTTGAATATATTTCCCTGACATTGTCGCCATAGCACTTTCTATATATAGACACGACGTAAGACAGTGCATGAATTTTATATATTGTTTTCAGTTTCGTGCTTAAACATCGAAGGCGGGTGCGGCTAGCCAACAGGGGATGCTTACTCCTCCCGGGCACCTGGTCCCACCTCTAGCTTGTTAGTTGTCCGTCGATGCTTAATTTTGTGCTCTATTGTGAGTGCTGTTGAGATTATCGTCAGGATCTTCTTGAACTCATTTCGTCTGTAGAAAAAAATGTCTAATTACCGTAAAAAATAATCGCAGGTTCAATTCTCTCACCATAGAAAACAGTCGCTATACCCGTAAAAAAGTGTCGCCTGAATGTAAGTTATTTGTATTTTTCTGGCAGAAAGCATAACCAAACGACATTCAAAGTATTGTATTTCTTTTATCCTATCAAACCGAACATACACATGACTGGTGCATCGAAGATTTGTTCGATTTACGTTTAAAAATGTCAAAAAGGCATATAGAGGAAAATCTTGCAAAAAACACTGCTTACTCATCTGTTATGCTTTGGAGTTATAGATGTAGATATTATGTACACATATTGATACTTATTTTTTAAAAAGGAACTAAAACGGATAGAGTTGTTGGGAGAAAACTCTAGAAACACAGTAAATTACCCATAATGCATCCAAAAAACAGAAGAAAATAGTCGCGATTACCGTAAAAAATGTTATATCGCAGTCGCAAGTTACATATAGTGTATTAGTGCCAGCTTTGCATTCCTGTATTGATTCATTGTACGTTTTCCTAAAACATTAAAACCATAGGACAGTATAAGCTCTCTATACCGAGTAAATTTCCAAATAAAAACAACTTTCACGAATGCATTGAATTTTGAATTGTCTATTTTGGACTTGGCTTCAAGACCATGTGCGGAAGCTCAAAAGGATAAAAAATAAACGCCGGGCTCGTGCCGAGCATTAATGACAATTGTGGTGCATATATATGTAGAATAAATGTCATAATTTGTATTTTGTTACGGGTATGCAAAACACAGCCAGTGCATTTATTACATGTATGATAAATACACTTGATGTGTGTTGCTATCTGACCAAAACACAAATTAAGACACTTATTCTCATGCATTATCCAGGACATAGTTCTAAACAAACAAAAAATACGAGGGCTGATTGATATGTTGTGAGCCTCGTATTAAAAGATTTGAATTTTATCAGACATTTTTCATTATTTTTCCCAGAAAACCGTGGCCATAACCTTAAATTCCCAGCTGAGGGAAAAGTCTTTGCCTTCTTTGGCCAAATTGCTTCCACTGTTTAGATTGTTGTTTGACCTCTGGGGTAAAATGATGGACCCATGTTTCTTCCATAGTGACAAATCTTTAAAGAACCTCAAAAAGGTTCAGATTTGCACGCGATAAAAAGCGCCTGGTGTGCTTCTGATCTACTGTCAGAAGTCTTGGTACCCAACGGACTGAAAGCTATCTCATTTCAAGATCTTCATTCAGAATGGAATGTACTCTTTCCTGTGAAAATACCAACTGTATTGGCTGTATATCTTTCTGCAACTCGTCTGTCAGTCATGGACCTTATTGATCATTTTTGGAGTTGAAACAGTGACAGGCCTTTCTGGACGGTGGTCATCCTCAAGGCTCTGTCTGTCGCGCTTAAATTCCACCATCCATCTTTTCACTGTAGTATATGAATGGGCATATTCCCCTAGTGTTGTTACCATATCATTATGGATATCCTTAGGTGTTAAACCTTTTAATGCAAACATTGGATCACTGCCCTTTCACCGATTTTGTCCATTTTGCAAAAGCAACTTGTCTTGTTTAACCTCGTCGCTTTAAATTGACTAGATGAGGCCAGTTCTTTGGTACATGGCCTTACACTGCCATCCATAAATTAGTATACACTATTTCTACTCATTCTGCTGTTATAAAATGTACAGTTTCAAATTCATTGCCGTATGATTCTAATAATGAACCTTGTAGAAATCATTTGTAACAAACTTGACCCAAATATTTGAATGTTTTGAATTTTTTATTTTTTTATATTAAAATAACAATTTTTGGAAAAAATTGTGCAGATGAGAAAAGTTTCTTTTTACATTTTCCTTACCACAATTCATAATTTTTAATAATGTGAAGCCAATTATTATGATTCTTTCAAGTTCAGGATTGAAAAATTAGGATAAACTTATAGAGAATTTAGAATGATTTCCTTGTTTGTATAGTTATTTATGGATGGCAGTGTATATAGTCAGGGAAAAGGAGGACTTAAAAAGAACATCCTTGCGTGTCTCCTTCAATACGAGGCTCACAACGTATCAATCAGCCCTCGTATGTTCGGCCGTCCAGAATTAATTTTCCTTACTGGTTGTATTGATCAGACGTATAATCATGATGACTTCATGAACTGCATTTCTATATAATTATTTTAGATACGTATCAAATGGGTATGTATGGAGGAAGCATATTCATCGAGGCAGCTAGAGGAGGTAAGAAGAAAAAATATAATGTGTTTTACTACAGAAGGTGAAAACAAGAATATTAGACTTACTCATATTTGGACGTTCTTTGATTTTGACAACATGGAATTTTACGACGAAAATTGTCGTCTGAGCATGCATCTCCCTAAGACTCGGTCACAAACATGACAATCATAATTTCCGCATGTATAGTGTTGACCATAGCAGTATCACATCATCGCCCGCTTTACTTATTTCTTATAGTTGTTTTAACAAGTTCCTTTAGTTATCTCTTCCTTAAGTTTACATATAAATTTATTATTTCAGAAATGTTTTGTTGCAAATGAATTCCAAAAAATGACATTTTCAAAAAGACTAGAAATTTTCGAACTTAATTTTAAAATAATCTTAAAATCACTACTTTATCACATTTTATATTTCCATATTTTTTCCGGGGTGGGGGTGGGACGGTGGGGGGTTAGACAATTTTTTTTTATATCTTTGATTTTTTAATGTATATGTAGTGTTTATTCTTTAATATACTATTCTTAATTATCATATTTGTGTTACAAACAAGACATTTGAAACACCCTATATCATGTCTAATCATACATGTACGAGCAGCCCTAATTATCCAAGATTCGCTGCTCAATAACTTTCACGTATGACCTTACATTCGCCACCTTCTTTTGTCTGAAAGTTGTACAATCTCTGAAAAACACCAGCATGTGGTAAAATTGATAACACTTTCAAACTTTGCCAAAATGTCTATCAGTTGTAATCAATCGATTCACAAAAATTCAATACGAACGGAGGTCACTGTATGAAAATTTTGATAAAATTTTAAAAGCTGTGTCAACAAAGCAATAGATTTTTCCAATCTTAAATACGAACAATCCTTCCATAACTGAGCGAACGAGTATACAAATTTTCACATCTTTTGTTGCCTTTGGATAATTAACTGGACTGACATGTCCATTATCCGAATTGATTGAAAGAGGTAAGTTAATTGAAATTATGTTTACAAACATGGTAAAGAATCTGTGATTTGGAATAAGATTTTCGATGAACTTTAGATAAACTAAATAAAATCATTTCTATTCAAATGCGGATATTTTAACTATTTCTATAATTACTAATTGTACATGTATATCAAGACATACCGTTGCAGGGGATCAGTGAGATGTTCTTTGAACAGTCTTCCAACTGAATTTCGACAAACATAATATATTTCTTTTCATCCATTTTTTTTTTATCTAATAGGCTTGTCATTCTTATTATAATTTTTTTTTTGTGGAGCACACCCCCAGGATGCAACGAGATTCAGACAAAGCAACAGGGGATAACGTGACACACAACAACACACACACGCAGAACGGTCCAACAAACTATTAAATCAGACGCACAATAAAAAACAAGATCACGTGACTTTTAAAAATGAAATGCATGACATGCATTCACATTTTCCCTTACAATTCCATTTTTTATTTCTTTGTTTTTCCTTTAGGAGATTCCACATTGAAAACTTGTAAAACATTATTCGCTCTTTCGTATCCTATAGCTTTTTTTTGGGGGGGGGGTCTTTTTGGTTTGTTTCGGGGGGTTTTTTTACCTCTTTAGGAGGGAGGGACGGAGAGAGAGAGAGATGTATTTTTACTAAAAGAGGTCAAACAGGAATCTGAATCAGGCGCGGATCTAAAGGGTCGGGAAACTCTTTTGAAATGTGTGAAACATGTATAAATTTGCGAATGATTTTTTCTTTTTTCTTAAAAAACTTTGTTAGACCCCAACCCCTCGCTCCCAGAAAATGTTTCTAGATCCAGGTATTCAAATTTCTTTTGTCCCAATGAATACGTGACTTAAAGGTTTGGTAAACTAAGCTATCGGTGTCTTTGGTAGGCAATAAATGTAAATACATTCAGTTTAGGTTGAGAAAGCTAATTAAGTCCCGGGTATTATTCAGTACATTTCTATATGAAAACTACCGGCCGATCACTACCTAATAAATCCATGTAGATTAAAAGTTTAATTTGATCCAAATCCTACCCAATACTACACATAACACCCCTTCAAAATTAATTTGTAACATATTGGATTCGTGATATAGCACATTTATTGAAGGTGCGTATTTCATTTTTCAGTAAAAAGAAATTGACATATCGCTTTGATAAAGAAAAGGGTTACTTTCCGAAAGTATTAATTTTGTATCGTTATACAATAGCTTATAGACCACTTAAAAACTTGGCCTCAAATGCACTGAAAAGGTATTTGAGATAAGCGAACTCATGCATTATTTTGATAATAATGTAAACTTTACTATGAATAACTTACAAAATATAAATATATATCGAACTGAAATATAACTTCGTACATGTTGTAGTCGATATTATCGGTAGATTTCTTTCTTTTTGTTTTGTTTTGTTTTTTGTCTTCGTTTTTGGCTTAAACATTGATGTTCATTGATTACTCGATCATCAATTTAAGATCTGGACCAGGCCAACGATTTTGAAAAAAAAACAAACAAACAAACAAAAAAGCGCTTGTACACACATATGGTATCATCCATAAAAAATTCTAAATTAGGCCTGATCGAACTTCAAAATTGATCAGTTACATCCTATGGGTGTGTTCCGCTGTGGTCAGTGTTCGCCGGGGAGTCTTGTTGGAGATCTCTCCCATATCGCTATGATATATCTTCAGATTTGTACATAGATGACACATTCGCCTAAGTTTAACCCCATTTGTACCCCCTAATTTTTAAAGTAAATGAATTTATTAATTAATATTTATTTATTTATTATTTATTGACTTTTTTTAATCTTTTTATTTACTTATCTATTTATTATTTATTTATTTATTTTGTTTTTCTTGGTTTGTTTCTTTGCCTGGTTTTTTTTCTAATTTTGTTTTTTGTTTCGTTTTGTTTTGTTTTGTTTTTTTTTTGTTTTTGTATTTTGTTTTTTGGGGTTCTTTTTTTTGGGGGGGGGGGTATTTATAATTATTATTATTTCAGAGGTTGCTTCTTGTGCAAATTCTTTGTTATCGCGTGCCTCAAAGAAAATTTCAAAAGTTAGGGTTACAATTACGGACTGTTTGCAATCATTTTCTCTCTTTTCAAAAATTATTAAATTTCATAATTTTTATTAAACTTTTCTTCTTAAGAATGTTCAATTTACAATCTAAGGTGAACATGAACATGGTAAAGGGCACTGAACTTTCGCAAGGAAAAGCATGTTAGATCTACATAAAACCCTACCTGTGCTACCTGAAAGCATTTGTACAATGACAATTGATTGATTAAAACTTAAAGTATCCTAGCGTGAAGTATGCAATTTTGTCAAATATCGATTGATTTTCACCTGTTTCATTTCGGTTTCATTATCTATTGTGTTTAACGGGAGGTAATTTATTACAATTGATCTTGCCGACACAAAGATTTAAGGATGAAATAAATGGGAAAGTTGTGTTTGGGGGAGAAGTATTTTGTAAAACTATAGCCTATAACGGATTAAAGTTAAATCCGGTGGTTAGAAAGTTTATATGAATAGCCAGATCTGAGGGTTCTGAATTATAGAGTTGACCGAATATTTGAGCCAGGACAGCTAGGTATGGCTTTTCTTTTGTTCGCATTATTTTTTTGTTTAATTCTTTTTATGAAATCTTTTAAAATTATGCAATATAAATGTTTTCGTTTTCTTATACTTCGCAATGTATGTCTTATAAACATGATTTTAAATTGACAAATATTTGTTGCAATCTGAATAACGCTGTATACCTGTACATGCGTCTCAGACTTTGTTATTTGTAAGATAAAACATGATAAAGGTGTGAATTATAAATTAATTTTTCATAAAAGGTGAAAAATTGTGTATATCGTCGGCACGGGTTGCCCATTGGTCTCGATGATTGACATGTGTGTGTGGTCTTTTGTGTTTCATGTTTCAATGGTGTGAGTTGGTCTCGTTGGTTTATGTGTGGTCTTTTGTGTTTCATGTTTCTATGGTGTGAGTTGGTCTCGATGGTTTATGTGTGGTCTTTTGTGTTTCATGTTTCAATGGTGTGAGTTGGTCTCGTTGGTTTATGTGTGGTCTTTTGTGTTTCATGTTTCTATGGTGTGAGTTGGTCTCGATGGTTTATGTGTGGTCTTTTGTGTTTTCATGTTTCTATGGTGTGAGTTGGTCTCGTTGGTTTATGTGTGGTCTTTTGTGTTTCATGTTTCTATGGTGTGAGTTGGTCTCGATGGTTTATGTGTGGTCTTTTGTGTTTCATGTTTCTATGGTGTGAGTTGGTCTCGATGGTTTATGTGTGGTCTTTTGTGTTTTCATGTTTCTATGGTGTGAGTTGGTCTCGTTGGTTTATGTGTGGTCTTTTGTGTTTCATGTTTCTATGGTGTGAGTTGGTCTCGATGGTTTATGTGTGGTCTTTTGTGTTTCATGTTTCTATGGTGTGAGGTGGTATCGATGGTTTATTTGTGGTCTTTTGTGTTTTCATGTTTCTATGGTGTGAGGTGGTCTCGATGGTTTATGTGTGGACTTTTGTGTTTTCATGTTTCTATGGTATGAGTTGGTCTCGTTGGTTTATGTGTGGACTTTTGTGTTTTCATGTTTCTATGGTGTGAGTTGGTGTTCCTTGTACCTTTTGCGTCTATTTCTGTCGATGTCTGCTCCGTGTTTTTGCATCGGGTGATTTGGAGTTTTGCTATGGGTGCTGCAATCGAGTGTTGTTGGAGATGACCTCCTTTCTTGGGAATGGTCAAACATGCAAATTTGGGGGATGTTTGAATTCTCAGTCCATAAAACCAAAAAGGAAAAGATAAAAAACCCCAATTTACGTAAACAAAAGAAAGCATTTCCAAGGAGTCTTTTAAAATATCCCTTCAACGCACATCTTTACTTCTTTGAGTAATACATGAACTTCTGGACTGTGGAACCCCTCCCCTCTCATTCCTCCGATAATTTAATAATTTTGCCTTTGCGCTACACATAGGTTTTATTCTGAGAGAAAACTTCAGGATATTTCTATGCAGAAACAAAAAGAAGAAGAAGAAGAAGAAGAAAAAAAAAAAGAAAAATCAATCAATCAATACACATGTAAAATATGAAAGCCCTATCACATATCATCCAAAAGTTACGGTCAAGGTTAAAGTTTCTGTGGACAAACAGACAGACAGACGGACCGACCAAAAAATATATGCCCCCGGATCTCCGATTACGGGGGCATAAAAATACTACAATAATTTCTGATCAGTTGATGTCGCCACCTATTTTATTAGACAAAATTATAGAGTAAGTGAATAAATATATTAAAAAAACTTTTGAATGCAAGTGTATTAATTCTAAAGGTTGCATTTTTCATTTTGATGAAAACCCTCAATATTTTAATCGCGTGATCACGTGTCTGTTGAGAGAATTGACGTCAGTTTTATAAGTCAAAAGTTAAAGAGTTTTAATGTATTACTACTTTCTAAAATTCGACTTATTTCAAACATTTTAAATCTCTATACAACTTTAACTGTAATCCTATAATTCATTTGAAAGGTTTTGTTTCTTTCAAGTTTAATTCAGATGCAATTTTCATTGCGTCAGTGTTGTTGATTTAATGTATGTAATTGAGATTCAGCAGTAGTTTTAAATACATTTTAGGACAGATCTGTGAAAAAATAAATGACGATAAGTAAAAAAAAATTAAGTACTTAGTAAGCAATCAAGTAAGTACATGTATAAGTAATAATTAAGTAAATTAGTAAGTAATCAAATGATCAAGTAAGTAAGTAAATGGAGAATCAAAATTTTTCTATCCCTAAGCCTTGAACTGATTTTTGGCTGGAAGCATCACTGATGAGGATTTGATAACCGAAACACGTGTCTGGTACATAATACAAATTGGTTTGAAAGGTATAGAGTTGAATCACTTCTGTATTATTTTAAGGATATAAATTATTTTAAAGATATAAATTATTTTATTTTAAAGATATAAATTCGAGTATGTGTGAAGCATGGCTGCCTTTGTATCCACCATATAATTAGCTTCTTTTATTCAACGTCACGTGTTATAGTCCGCATGCATGCGCATTTGTGGACCAAACCATGGAGGGTACTAATTCAAATTACTAATTCAAGACGCCTTTGTTACAACTTTCACCTTCAAAATATCTAGTATATGTCTAGGACATTTCGTCCCAAATCTCATTTTGTCTGTTGAAAACTATTCGATCAATAGTATAAATATGCTGCCATGTTCTATGTAAAGATTATTGTTTTGAAATCAATATTGTCAATTTTCGTGGCTTTATCAAAGATCTTCCAGGCCTAAAGAAAATCAATATTAGCAGCAATGTTCAAACTTTAACGCATCCATCGTTAATCAAGGTCTCTAAGGGCTTTTCCATTATACACTTGAATTTATACATGTTCTTTATTGATTAAATCTCGAAATATGAAATTGCTCGAGACGCCGAGATTTATTTTTGCATAAAGAATATTGTTACTGTATTCGGACGATATTGATGTATAGTTTCTAGGATTGTGCTAGTCTTAAGATAACAACTTTTCTTAGAATTTAACGATGTCTCATGGGTAGGTATGTTGTAATCAGAAATTAACATACAGCATCTATTATTTTGCTTTTTTTTCAATTTTGTAATGTAGCAAGAGCGCCAGTGTCTTTCCATCTTTTCGAGACAAGTGCACGTAATACTCGTACACCATTGTCGGATGTTACTTTGAAACTGCGTCTTTTGGGATTTCGCTCGGAGCAGTATATACATGTATATATACAAGATCAGATTCCATATTATATTAAAGTACTTTCATTTATATACATGCAATTTTAAGAGAAATCATTCAAACACATTAAAACAAGCTCTTTTGATAGTAATTTATTCGAAGTTTTGGCCTGATAAATCTCCAAACGAAACTCGCCGCAGACGCAGTTTTGTGTATGACATCTGACATGAGGGATGGGGCGGGGGGGGGGGGTTAAATAAGGTATCATTACGTACACTTGTCTTGAAGAGATGGTGTCTTTCCAGAATAATAATTTCAAGATACATGTGCGATGCGTGATGTCTCTATAATTGTCGTCATCTTACAGTGAGGAGGTCATCATAGACAACAAAATTTGTGTGTTCTCCGAGACCTCTGGGTAACCGGGAAAATGGAGGATCACGTCCTAAGTCGGCACCGATTGCCCACTGGTCTCATTCCTATATGGGTAGGCTTTCGTGTTTTTGAGTATTTTGATGTCATCTTTGGTGTTTGTGCTACCTTGTCTCTTTGTTGCTCATCATTGTACTTATCAACTCTGTGTTTTTTTATTTGGGTTGTTTCGGTGTTTTGCGGTACGTGGTTGCTGCAACCGATCCCTCTTGAAGATCGCCTCTTTTCTTACATATACGTACCGATCACAGAATCGTTGGACTGCCCACCTGTATCTACTACGACGCAATATTATTAGTCCATATTTGGCATAATTTGTTTTTCACGTCAACTTCGATCTTCCCGAACTCTAAGGTTATATAATATATAAACATATCAAATATTCATTAGGATGGCCACGTGTGGAAAATGATACTTGGTGTGATGCCTTCATACTCGATGAATAAGGCCAATTAATGAATACTAATGAATTTGATTATATAAAGGCGCGAGTTCATATTTGTAAACAATTGTTAGATTACCAGAAAAAGGAGATATCTATGACGAAGAAAGATGAGATGTCATTCTGAACGTTAATATCTGTCTCCATTTTTGTTTTGCACTCTTTCAGTTTTATGGGGGAAGAGGGATGCAGCTCCCTGGTAGCGCGGAGACTTTAACGTTAGCATCTGTTTCATGTATGTTTGTTTTCTACTATATTTTAGTTTAATGGGGGAATAGGTGAAAGGGGGATGCTGCTCGAGTCCCTGATTTTGCATAAGCATCTGGAGATGAGGTGAAAGAACATCAGGGATGCTGCTCCCTGATTTTGCATAGATCTGAGTTTATTTCATCTACATAATTCCAATCATTTTGAATATTTGGTTAGTTTCATTACAGTTAAGAAAGGTGTAATGGTAGCTTTTATCTGTTATCTCAGTCTATTACATTTTGTATTTGTTTTTTTAGGGGGGGTATTTAGCTTAAGCCCCCTTCGAACTTTTACGGATCGGGCCACGGATAGCTACGGATCGAGAGAAAAATTTACATCCGTAGCAATCCATAGCTCGATCCGGCACAAGTCGTAGTCGTAGCTATCCTTGGCAATCCGTAGCTATCCGGGATGAGACAGAAATTTTTTGAACATGTTCAAAATTTTCTGCGACTCCGCTACGGATAAATGTGTCGTAGCGGAGTCGTAGGGGAGTCTTGGTAACCAATAGTGGAGTCGTAGCTATCCCTAGGGGAGTCTTAGCAACCCATAGTGGAGTCGTAGCTATCCCTAGGGGAGTCGTAGCAACACGTAGCGCATCCGTAGCAATCCGGGGTCATGTTTGTGATAAAAATAGCCATACGACTCTCCTACGGATTGCTACGACTCTCCTATACGGATTACTGCGACTCATCTACGGATTGCTACGGATAGCCACGGATTCGACAATGAGTATTCTGTACGTTTTTCGGTCAATATACGAGTTAATACTTCAACTATTTAATTTCAGGTAGTGATATAAAGACATGTATTAAACCTCAAAACTGTTATAAAACAAGTGAGATCGTCTCAACTTGCATGTTGGGTGTTTTAGTGAATAATGATTGTTCAAAAACACATAGGAAATTCAAGTCAGTCCTACCAATCCTTACTGAAGTCGAAACTATCCTTGCGCGAATCGTGGTTATCCGTACTCGAGTCGTGGTAAATCTTAGCAATCCGTACCTATCCGTATCTATCCGAACGCATGTCTTAGCAATCCGTATCTATCCGTACGCGTATCGTAGCAATCCGTAGTAATATCGGGACTATATCCGTAACTATCCGTACTCGATTCGTATCAACCCATAGCAACCAGTACCAATCCGTACTGGAGTAGTAGGTTCATGGTTCATCGAACATTTTGCATCCCGACTCGCCACGGATAGATCTTTTTTGGAGTCGTGTCTGACCCGTGGAAGTGTGAAAGGGGCTTTAGGGTTAGAATGATTCTTCTTTTGACCAAAGTACAATAATTTCATTATTGCCATCATGAGAAAGCATCTGTGCCACGATCAATATAATTTGTTTTCTAAATAAAATACTTAGTAAATGATTAAATAGCCCCTAATAAGGCCATAATGGCATTTCAAACTTCAGATTCAAAAATAGAACCATTCTAATTTTGTGTTTAGATATAATTTTATCCTATTAAAGTAAAATTTGCGCCCTTCAATAGTTTGGAGTGAATTAAAAAAGAAACAGGGTCAAATGTGAGCATATTTCGGAAAGACCTCAAATAAATATTTTCCAAAGTGGCTTATATTAAAGGGCTTTTTTGCTCATAATAAACAAGAAAGATGAATCGCTTGGATCAATAAAGGAAGAAAATTGTGATTTAAAACTCTATATACAATTATTGTAAATCCTTGTGAATGAGGGTTGCAACAATAAGCAAATAAACTATTATTCCTGAATGTACGTTTAAAGGTCTATTGTAAGTATGTATATGTTGATGTAAGCTTTGATCGTAGTTTTCGCGTAGTGTATTGGGGTATATCAAGAGCGGATCTAGGTAATTCTTTCAAGAAAGGGGGAGGGGCAGGAAAATAGGATGGAATTGTAATGCAAAAATTGGAAAAAAAAAAAAGCATTTTGGACAAAATTCAGAGAATGCACTCTGGACCCCCCCCCCCCTTTTCCTTTCTTTCTAGATACACGCTTGTCTTCTAATGTAACCATTACGTCTCTGATAAGGATCTAGTTAGGCATTTTATTATTAAGTCGTTGAGAGATATTTGTGCCAAGTTTCAGACAATATGAAGGACCTTTGTGGAATATAAGAAGTATAACGGCCTAATCGCAAACATTTAATATGTTAATGACTTTGTCAGTGTTAGTTTTGTCATTGATTTTTCATATTCTTTTGCAGTACTGACCCGCCAAAAAGGAGCACGGCACACAAAAGATGCGAACAGCGATTGTACCGCACGCAATGGCGATGAAGGGGTCTCACCCCGTGGCATGGCATTTAAATATGCTGAAATAGGATATTAATTTATCTAATTGAAATATAAAATAAAACAATGGATAGTTTGAAAACGACGCGTCTGCCTCCGCTTGACATTCGTTTTGAAGTCGGGAGCATAGCTGAACCTCCCGAGCGGAGCTGGGCGCGAATACGCACGTGCCTGATCGACAACCCTCGGGATGACGGACTCTCACGACGTCAAGAGGTATGGAGCTATCATAGAAAAAATAGAGGAGTTCTGAAATCAATAGTCCGCAGCCTTCCGAGTGTTCCATTCAGAGTTCGTAAAGGAAAACAGTCTCACCGGAAGCTGAGGGAAAGTTCAGAAAACGGCCATACACTACCAAAAATTCCACATTTAGATGTAAAATATGGAATAAGAAATTCGCGATTCCGTCCACTGGGTGCTATACAAAAACATTTGGACTTGCCGAAAGACAACAAGGAAAAAATATTCCGAAACACCCGATTCTGACGAAGAGTCGCAGAAGATGTGAACGAAGATATTTCGTGTTCCTCGACACTTCCCGTCTTGCCGGAAATTGCCGATCAACCAAGCAAGCGAAAAAGAAAAGTTGTGTCAATGAATGATATTTCTGACGACCAGTCAGCTAGTCGATTGACACCCGTATCTCGCGAAAATAGTGCAATGACCGATACTGTGGTAGAAAGTTATGGACCAAGCAGTCAAACAAAAGCCCCTTCCATTCCAAAATCTTTGCTGGATATTATTCATGGCAGCCATTTAAGCGAAAGTATTCGAGATCTTCCGGTGGCCTCGCTTCCGAAGAAGCAGACGGTCACGATAAACGCGGGAAAAACAAGCTCTACTCACGTGTTTCCGGGACCAGAATTGGAAAAATTGTGGTTGGAAAATGTAGTTGGTGAAAAGGAAATTATTGACGTGTCGACGTATGATAATTTTGCAAGAGCCCCGAGAAATAAACCGGAAAGTGAGTCAAGACCCTCTCAGTTATATGCAAGCTTTACCGAAAGAAGAGTCAGGATAAATGTGAATCCGCCAATTCAACGAGAGCCTCAAGAATTTGGTTCTACCGAAAGACGTGTCAGAATTAATGCGAATCCGCAAATTCAACGGGAGCCGCAAGAAGTTGGAACTACCGAAAGACGAGTTAGAATTAATGCGAATCCGCCGATTCAACGAGAGTCACACGACGTGGTTCAAGAAAAGAAATACCCATCTCGTGGGATTCCGGAAGCAACGATTGAAAAGAGGGCATCGCAACGCGCTGCGTTGGAAACAATGTCCGAAAGAAAAAATCCGATACGTAATGTCCAGGATTTTTCTAGTGATAAAAAAGTTTCAAAACCACAAAATGATTCTACGTCTAATAAACGGACTTTGACCTTATCAGAAAGGATTCAAACCGTAGGTCAAAAACCCCCTATGAAACATACAGCGGAAGGGAAAACGGAAATAGGTAATTTCTACAACCAAACCTCTACCAAAGGCGAATTCTCAGAAATCACCACTGCCGTTTACATATACACATGACACTAAATCATCAGTTATAGTATCGCCAACGAATAGTTTGGGGTCGGACACGGAAATAATGAGAGTGATGTCAAAAACACCTTCTGTATCGTCTAGTCCGTGGTCTTTCGGAGAGCCCATTGCACCATCTCCTGTTATAAACGCTCCGCCTGGGCAGAGATATTTTCCGGTATTTTCTAGGGACGGTCCGATGCGCAAAATCGGAGGACCTTCAAAAAATAAACGAACCTTGAAAATTTCGTTTCCTAGCAGTACTAATGACCCTACTCCATCTGAATGATAAGTTTTGTTATGTTTGTAATATTTTAGTTGTTTTATTGTTTCGTTCATCAAGTAAAGTTCAGGTGCAAACTATACTTTTTTTAAAAAGTGTTAGTCATATTTACTGATGAAGTGATTTTGGCCATGCATTTTGGCCATGATTTGCTTAATACATGTGTTTTAGATATACACTGCATCCATACTATCATGATCACATTTTTTATTCACCTAATGGGCTTAACCAAAAATGTAATCAAGATAACTCTAGGTGAATCAAAAATGTAATTATGATAACACGTAGAAATAAAATACATCTTTAAAAATGTAAAACAGTTCAAACTTGATGGTTATTACCCATCTACGTATATTTTCTAATTGACGTCCGAACTCCTAGAGGTCAAGGTCCCGAGGTCAAAGATTTTGATGTAAACAATCACTTGCCATAAAAGTGCTAGGGAACGTTATCAAAAAATTGGAATCAAATAGAAAGTCACAAGGACTATCAAAGCCGTATAATTTACTGTCCATTTGTTAAGAATTTGTGAATTGGCGAACGGACAGACGAACCAGATTTAAAATGTTCCCGTGTTTTCGCGAAAGCGGGGAACGATATATAGTTTAAACACCTTTAGTTTAATGGTGCACGTTCCATGCCTGAGGTATTTGATTATAGCGCAGTGTGGATGTTTCAATAAAATCTCGTTGCAGATGTTTTATTATTTTGCAACGAAGGAACATCCTTTATATCATGTGAAATTGGCATTTAACGCTCATGTAGCGCAAATTTAAAATACGCAACATGGTAAATACGATAATGTAAGTGCATCATGTGCGCATTTTTTAAAACACGATGTCAGACTCGTCAGTGCATGTACATGTACGTAGTAAGATAAGTGGAATATACATGAATGATAATATCAAACATTCACAAAAATGTATGCAGAAGTAGAATATAATGATGCAGATGATGCCGATGGACATTATAATTATTTCAATCCGTTCATAAGCTTAAATGCATCAAAGATGCAAAGTGCCGAGTTGCAAAACTTGAATGTAAGTATGAATATGCAGACTTAAAATATACATGAATTGTATTTGGTCTCGACAGATGGGAAACGTTAAGCGCATTTCAGGTTGATTCACATTCATATTTAATTCAGAAATCATATTTAATTACCTGAGTCCTATGAATTTGACCTTTGATCTTTTGACCCCAAAATCATTAGAGATAAGCCTTGACTCACGGGAAACATTTCTTGCAAGTTTCATGATCGTAGGCGAAATAAACATATGATCCAGAAACCATTTTCAATCATCAGAGCCCTATGGCCTTGAACCTTTTGACCCCAAATTCAATAGGTGTCATCCTTGATTCATGGAAAACATTTCTGGCAAGTTTCATGATTAAAGGTGCATTACAGGCTCAAATATGGTCCAGAAACAATTTTCAATCAACAGTCCTGTGACCTTGACCTTTTGACCCCAAAATCAATAGAGTTCATCAATGATTTATGGGAAAAATTACTGGCAATTTTCATAATCATAGGTGCAATATATGCTCAAATATGGTCCTGAAACCATTTTCAATTATCCAAGTCCTGTGACCTTAACCTTTGACCCCAAAATCTAATGGGTCATCTTTGAAAAACATCTCTGGCAAGTTTCATGATCATAGGTGCAATACAGGCGCTATTATGGTCCTAAAGATCTGACCTGACATTTTCAGACCCAAGTTATGACCTTGACCTTTTGACCCCAAAATCAATAGGGGCCATCCTTGATTCACGAGAAACATTTCTAGCAAGTTCCATGATGAAAGGTGCAATTCAGGCCCAAATATAGTCCCAAAGAGTCCGTGGACCTTGAAATTTGGACCCCAAAATCGGAACCAATTGTTGACACCCGCCTGCCCACCCAGATGCCCGTCTCACATCAAATTAAATGATAAAAATGTTCAAAAATGTAATAGCTCATAAATATTAATGAATCATGGCTATTTTATGGGGCATCGCAAGGTAAATTTCGACTACTGATTTGAAGATAGTTATACGAGCACCAATAGGAACCTAGCAAACATTCTTGCAATGTCCATGTCAAACAGTTGGAAAAGAAACAGCAAACCAGAGTTCAGGTTTGAAAACGAAGTCATTTATATAACCAGACTTGTCAGAATGACAACATAGCTCGCCGGTGGCAACCATATGTAAATTGCAACAACAACAAAAAGTAGGTAAAATTTCAAGGTCAAGGTCACTAGGTCAAAATTTATGGTACGGCATGAAAGGTCTTATCACAAGGAATGCACATGTGAAATATCAAAGCCCTATCACTTACCATTCAAAAAATATGGCCCAAGTTAAAGTTTTTGAAAAGTAGGTAAAATTTCAAGGTCAAGGTCACTAGGTCAAAATTTATGGTACGGCATGAAAGGTCTTATCACAAGGAATGCACATGTGAAATATCAAAGCCCTATCACTTACCAATCAAAAATTATGGCCAAGGTTAAAGTTTTTCAAAAGTAGGTCAATCATCTCCAAGGTCAAGGTCACAAGGTCAAAAATTTTGGTATCCATGGAAACGTCTTGTCACAAGGAATACACATGTGAAATATCAAAGCCCTATCACTTACCATTCAAAAAATATGGCCAAGGTTAAAGTTTTTCAAAAGTAGGTCAATCTCCAAGGTCAAGGTCACAAGGTCAAAAATTTTGGTATCCATGGAAAGGTCTTGTCACAAGGAATACACATGTGAAATATCAAAGCCCTATCACTTACCATTCAAAAAATATGGCCAAGGTTAAAGTTTTTCAAAAGTAGGTCAATCTCCAAGGTCAAGGTCACAAGGTCAAAAATTTTGGTATCCATGGAAAGGTCTTGTCACAAGGAATGCACATGTGAAATATGAAAGCCCAATCTGTATTGGTTTAAAAGTTATAAGCAAGGTTAAAGTTTTTGTGCACGCGCACGCCAACGCCAACGCCAACGCAGACGCCGACGCCGGGGGTATGACAATAGCTCTCCGGACATTCGTCCCGGCGAGCTAAAAATTGAGCGCTTCCTTCAATATGAACTCCAAGGATCCTAAATTTCAGAACCATACCTAAGGTTGAAGCCCAATAAAAGTCAGATGAATCTTTCATAGCTTACACAATCAAATGATAATGATTTTTCAGTTTTTCAAAGCTTTATTCAATATTCTCTTTATCATTTTCATGCATCAAACTTTCTTATTAAAATCCACACAGTAACACATTCATTCCAGTAACCTAACGAAACAAATTATAATTCTTGTATACATGGTCAGATGCTGACAATGGAACATAAATCAACCTCTGATCTAGTTAAGCTCTAACAGACATAAGGGGTAAGTGGTTACAGCAGAATAGTCTAAAGATTGTAATAAAATAATTCCAAGGAATGCATGTGTCGCCTGCGAAACACAGTGACACTCAGGAATCACTTTTATAGGGTGTGACAGACAGATAGACAGACATATGGACAACGGAAAAAGTGATCCTTAAGTGTTGCTATGCTTCGCAGGCGACACAAAAACTGAACTCTTCAATCTATTACATGGTAATCCAATGCCTCAGCCACCTTCAACAACGAGAACAAAATCAATGTTATACGTGTACTTCAAGGTATAGGACAAGGTAACCAGTCATAGAAAAGTTGACCTTGACCTCCATGACCTTGACACACATGTATCACTACACATCAGGTAGTGAAAATATAGGAACATGTATACTCGGATTTATCTCTTATTTAAATTAACCTCACACAAAATTTCCATGATTTTCACTAGATATCAGAAGACAAAGACTTAAGAATTGAAAATGAATTCAAAACAAGCAATCAAGTCCCTTAACTTCTCCAGAAATAGGTTAATAATGATGATACTTTATCCCCTGACCTGTACCTGGTAAAGACAAAGCCATGCACCAAAATCAGTTCCAAATCTCTAATCTTAGCTGAAAATGTTTTTATTTTTAATTGTACTTATTTTTGAGAATTGTACCTGTTTTTGAGAATTTTAAGTATTGTTGAGAATTGTACCTATTTTTGAGAATTTCATCTTTCTTTGATAATTATTATAATTATAATATTTTTGAGAATTGTTCTTAATTTTGAAACTTGTATTGTTTTACAATACAATTTTTACAATACAATTTCTGAGAGTTGTACCTACTCTTGACTATTTTGAGAATTGTACCTAATGTAACTACAACCCTTTGATTTGAAAATGTAATGACTGTCCTTCAAAGTTGTGCCAGTAGGAGACTTAAATAAATTTATTCAAACTGACTGCATAACTTTTCAGAGAGAGTGCAAAAATTAAGGTTTTGATTCAGCAAATGGTAGCATCCAGTCCTACCTTAAAAGGGTGCAGCCTAGCATTGTTAAATAAGGATAAATAGACGGAACAGGCATTACATACAATGTATATACATGTACATGTAGTCATGTATTCTATATGTACACTACCCACCTTTAATAAGTACCCACCTAATACTTTCCTCTTTTTAAAATAAAATGAAAGATTTTTGTTCCAATTTTTTGAAAATCTGAATTTCAACCATACTGCTATCAATTCAAGTAAATTTTTCGGCTAAATTTCTGGTTTATAAATTTTTGCAATTTTTCTATGAAATTGTCAATTTTTGACAAAAAAAAATTCCAAAAATATTATTCAAATTTTTCCATTTTTGTTAAAAGATAAATAATCCAAACAATATGTTGAAAATTTCCATGCATTTTAAAGCTCAGAAAAGAAAATATTGAGATGAGCTTTTCATGAAATTTATCATGTTTGTACAACCTGAATACTTACATGTATTTATGGTGGGTAGTGTATATCAATCATGTGCCCGATTTGTTTTGTGTTTTGGTAAGATTAGGACATATTGTAACTATCTACTGACAATTAATAGTCTAATTTAAAATAAGGCGAGGTAACTAGTTAATTGAGCTTTTAACTTATACATTGTATGTACATAATTTATCATATATACTGCTTTCCATATATAATTCATACTGACACTAAAATAAAAACTCTCACATCATACAATTTGTAGCATACAAACAAAATGTATTTTACACTTAACAAATAACATATTTCTTCCAAACCATGCGTACATATGTAAACAAAAAGAATCACATTTTCTTGTCTTAAAACTGACACTATTGTATCATGTGATGTCTACCATACTTGCACAGCCTTCACCTTTGACCTATAAATTGGTTCGAGTTGCAAAGACTTGATCTCTAACTTTTGAAACCTATACATGTATAAGACAGTCTAGTTTATAAACCAATCTTAATCAAAATACAAAACTTTATATATAAAATGTTAATGACTATTCTATGATTGTCAGAGGGCAGACAAGTGTACATTTTTCAAAAAAAAAAAATTTGAAAAAAAGAAAGGAAAAGGTGCGAATTGACCTCATGCAATAAATGTTATGTGTTACTAAAGGAATACTTGAAATCAATAGAAGGGTAGAAATTTCTGCCTAAAATATCAGCACTGGTATTTGGACGATTCATATTTACCACTTACAATGGACTGACACAAGAACATTGCCATTCTAATCATTATTTCCATTCTGATGTAGATGATCCGATGTAAATTCTTATTTTTTTTTTAAACCTACTGCAGTACATGTACATGTATTTGAGAACCTGAACATGAAACTTGGGTAAAATTTTCATCACTGGGATTCTAACGATAAGTTTTTATCATTATTTTTTTATAATTCTGTAGAAACTTGTTTTTATATGAATCTTTGTGAATATCTGACATTTGGATAGAAATATGGAGATTATAAATTAGACCATTCCTATATTTGCCAGACAGGTCCGACAATCTGATACATTTCACAAACACTGTTGTATAAATGAAATGATACAAAGTTTTTTGTACCTTTCCAATACAATAACAGATGCTGAAAAAGGAAGAACTTCAGCTGTAGTTTTCTGAACTCATTCATCTAACATATGTTTATTTCAATTCGGTCTTTTCGAAATACAGAGTTACTTCCCATTTGTGCAGGTATCTGACGTCAATGCATTGTGACGTCATCAAATTCTATGGAAACAAGTGTGAAATTCAGGGAAATAGTGTCACATACATGTATGTGACGTTTTCAAAGGAATTTAATGACGTCACAATGCTTTTACGTCAGATACCTGCACAAATCGAACGTAGGCCTATAAAATCGAAAACACGGAATTGGTAAATCACATCTTTTTATCCTTTTGATTAAGAAATAATACAAGATTGTATGTATTTACAATTTTTTTTTCAAAACTGTAAGATACCTTTTCCAAAATTCAAAGTCAAAATATTGAAATTAAAACACATGTAAGTAACTCTGAATAATATCAATTTGACATCACATTTTACAATTTTCACAATCAAAATTTCAAATCTACATGCAGCAACTGGCTTGAATTCCTGATTTGTTCATCAAATATCAACTCAGCATCATGTGATCCAGAATTAGCACAAATATAGGCACCATAAAAATATAAAGTCACAAAAAATGAACAACTTTTCGATCATGTATTATGCTATAGGGTATATGTAATACATGCATCATAACCGTAATGTTCCAAGGTATTGCATTTTGTTGTGGATAAATTCCGAGACTTCTCGAACAGACGTTTGATAGCTCTCCTCTACCTTTTTCCATACTTCCTTTTCTAAAATATGGTCCTCCTACAAGGAAAAATAACTATAAATAGTACTGCAATGCTAAAAATAAACTCATTCACTTCTACACTTTACTAACGTTGAACATACAGTATTTTAATAGTTTTAAAATTATTCAGTTTCAAATGTTTTAAAAGTCTCAAAGTTTTCTGAACAACTGACAAAAGGGTCAGACTGATCATCAAATGTATCAGTAGTGTAAAGAAACTTACTAATAAGTTATCAACCAAAAAAGGAATGGATCAATTGTATGTATGCACACTTGGTGCATATCATTTGCAGCCAAAGCTGACTTGTGAAACCAAATATACAAAATTGCAAATATCTGGAGACTTATCTTATTTAAAAATCAAAGCACTGAAGGTACTGAGTGCGAATAGCCAGAAAAATATAACTTATAATTTATGACAAAATATTGTGTTTTCAAACTTATATTTAAGCCTGAACACCTTCGTAAGTTTGTTTTATGGACGAATAAAGACAGAACTAAACATAGGTAATCACAGGTTACGAAGCTCACCTCGTGACAGCAAAATTCAATTCAAACATATTTCTTAGTACATGTATATTGGCTTTTAAAGGCAAAACCACTCAAGCAGAAAAAGTAGGTCAAGGTCATTTTATGAAAGTTTGATCAAAGATACATCCAATATGCAAGTTTGGTACATGTAGCAGTTATACTTTGCTCAATATTGGCTTTATAGAGCAAAACCACTCAAGCGGAAAAAGTAGGTCAAGGTCATTTTATGAAAGATTGATCAAAGATACATCCAATATGCAAGTTTGGTACATGTATCACTTATACTTTGCTCAATATTGGCTTTTAAAGGCAAAATCACTCAAGCGGAAAAAGTAGGTCGAGGTCATTTTATGAAAGTTTGATCAAAGATACATCCAATATGCAAGTTTGGTACATGTAGCAGTTATACTTTGCTCAATATTGGCTTTATAGAGCAAAATCACTCAAGCGGAAAAAGTAGGTCAAGGTCATTTTATGAAAGATTGATCAAAGATACGTCCAATATGCAAGTTTGGTACATGTATCACTTATACTTTGCTCAATATTGGCTTTTAAAGGCAAAATCACTCAAGCGGAAAAAGTAGGTCGAGGTCATTTTATGAAAGTTTGATCAAAGATACATCTAATATGCAAGTTTGGAACATCTAGCACTTATACTTTGCTCAATATTGGCTTTTAAAGGCAAAATCACTCAAGCGGAAAAAGTAGGTCAAGGTCATTTTATGAAAGTTTGATCAAAGATACATCCAATATGCAAGTTTGGTACATGTAGCACCTATACTTTGCTCAATATTGGCTTTTAAAAGCGAAATCACTCAGGTGGAAAAAGTAGGTCAGATGCTGCATCCGATGCATGGGTCCATCTTGGCATCCAAAGATGAATCACTTGTGCAAGTTTGGTTACCGTAGCATTAGTACTTTGTCAGATACTGAGCTACCCCAAACTTCTTATCCAAATCACTCAAGCAGAAAATGTAGGTCAGATGCTGCATCCGATGCATGGGTTCACCTCAGCATCCAAAGATGAATCACTTGTGAAAGTTTGGTTACTGTAGCATCAGTACATTGTCAGATACTGAGCTACCCCAAACTTCTAAACCAAGTCATTCAAGCGGAAAATGTAGGTCAGATGCTGCATCCGATGCATGGGTTCACCCCAGCATCCAAAGATGAATCACTTATGCAAGTTTGGTTACTGTAGCATAAGTACTTTGTCAGATACTGAGCTACCCCAAACTTCTTAACCAAGTCACTCAAGCGGAAAATGTAGGTCAGATGCTGCATACGATGCATGGGTTCACCTCAGCATCCAAAGATGAATCACTTGTGCCAGTTTGGTTACTGTAGCATTAGTACTTTGTCAGATACTGAGCTACCCCAAACTTCTTAACCAAGTCACTCAAGCGGAAAATGTAGGTCAGATGCTGCATGCGATGCATGGGTTCACCTCAGCATCCAAAGATGAATCACTTGTGCAAGTTTGGTTACTGTAGCATTAGTACTTTGTCAGTTACTGAGCTACCCCAAACTTCTTAACCGGACGCGGACGCGGACACGGACGCGGACGCGGACGCGTGGGGTTATAGCATAAGCTCACTCAACTTCGTCGAGGTGAGCTAAAAAGCAAATCCATAATGTTGTCGTAATGAATTGAAAGATGATGTCTGACATTGAACATGAAAATTAAATAACATCGCATTAAATCTACCCCCCCCCCCCCCCTAAAAATAAAACAATCCAATATGACTATCGATTGATGATAACATATACAAGGAAAGAAGAAGAATCTTATTTTCTAATTTGATCCCCACTCTCTCTTTAACGTTTCATGTTCAATGTTAGGTGTGTGCTAAAAATTTGAAGGAAAATTCACTTCTTTTTTAGTATATAAAAACATGATACATCCTAAACGGGAATGTTTTGATCTTTTATTTTTAGCTCACCTCGACGAAGTTGAGTGAGCTTATGCTATAACCCCACGCGTCCGCGTCCGTGTCCGCGTCCGCGTCCGTGTCCGCGTCCGGTTAAGAAGTTTGGGGTAGCTCAGTATCTGACAAAGTACTAATGCTACAGTAACCAAACTTGCACAAGTGATTCATCTTTGGATGCTGAGGTGAACCCATGCATGGGATGCAGCATCTGACCTACATTTTCCGCTTGAGTGACTTGGTTAAGAAGTTTGGGGTAGCTCAGTATCTGACAAACTACTAATGCTACAGTAACCAAACTGGCACAAGTGATTCATCTTTGGATGCTGAGGTGAACCCATGCATCGTATGCAGCATCTGACCTACATTTTCCGCTTGAGTGACTTGGTTAAGAAGTTTGGGGTAGCTCAGTATCTGACAAACTACTAATGCTACAGTAACCAAACTGGCACAAGTGATTCATCTCTGGATGCTGAGGTGAACCCATGCATCGTATGCAGCATCTGACCTACATTTTCCGCTTGAGTGACTTGGTGAAGAAGTTTGGGGTAGCTCAGTATCTGACAAAGTACTGATGCTACAGTAACCAAACTTGCACAAGTGATTCATCTCTGGATGCTGAGGTGAACCCATGCATTGGATGCAGCATCTGACCTACATTTTCCGCTTGAGTGACTTGGATAAGAAGTTTGGGGTAGCTCAGTATCTGACAAAGTACTAATGCTACAGTAACCAAACTTGCACAAGTGATTCATCTTTGGATGCCGAGATGGACCCATGCATCGGATGCAGCATCTTACCTACTTTTTCCACTTGAGTGATTTCGCTTTTAAAAGCCAATATTGAGCAAATTATAAGTGCTACATGTACCAAACTTGCATATTGGATGTATCTTTGATCAAACTTTCATAAAATGACCTTGACCTACTTTTTCCGCTTGAGTGATTTTGCCTTTAAAAGCCAATATTGAGCAAAGTATAAGTGCTAGATGTTCCAAACTTGCATATTAGATGTATCTTTGATCAAACTTTCATAAAATGACCTCGACCTACTTTTTCCGCTTGAGTGATTTTGCCTTTAAAAGCCAATATTGAGCAAAGTATAAGAAATACATGTACCAAACTTGCATATTGGATGTATCTTTGATCAATCTTTCATAAAATGACCTTGACCTACTTTTTCTGCTTGAGTGATTTTGCTCTATAAAGCCAATATTGAGCAAAGTATAACTACTACATGTACCAAACTTGCATATTGGATGTATCTTTGATCAAACTTTCATAAAATGACCTTGACCTACTTTTTCCACTTGAGTGATTTTGCCTTTAAAAGCCAATATTGAGCAAAGTATAAGTGATACATGTACCAAACTTGCATATTGGATGTATCTTTGATCAATCTTTCATAAAATGACCTTGACCTACTTTTTCCGCTTGAGTGATTTTGCTCTATAAAGCCAATATTGAGCAAAGTATAACTGCTACATGTACCAAACTTGCATATTGGATGTATCTTTGATCAAACTTTCATAAAATGACCTGACCTACTTTTTCTGCTTGAGTGGTTTTGCCTTTAAAAGCCAATATACATGTACTAAGAAATATGTTTGAATTGAATTTTGCTGTCACGAGGTGAGCTTCGTAATCTGTGATTACCTATGTTTCATAATTATTAATATCATATTTCATGATGGAAGTTCCTAATTTTTCAGTCGTATACAGATTTTATTTTGTGAAGCGGGGCAAAATAAGCCTACTTGAAGTTAGTTTTACGTTTCAATGATTCAACTTAATATCTTTATCGATAGCACCGTTTCATTTATATGTTGTCCACTAAAACAGGTAATGTAAAGGGGTCCCAACACACAGCCTGTGTTCATCTCAGTACATACAGATGCAACTTTTCATTAGACCATGCATGTACATAACACGACAGCTCAATTCATACAGATAATTCATTGATTCAGACAGTGATCAGACTTTATACCGATCATGACGCTGAAGCAGTCCCAAGGTACATGTAAACAGAGTAACATCGTTTTTACATACTCAGTAGATGGGGCACCCATGAGTGAAGAAATCAGGCAATCGCTATGTGCTATTCGCACAAAAAACCCGAACCAAAGTATTATTTTAAAATATTGTAACAAAAAGTTTGACCTTGACCTTGAAAATTCAAAAGAAATCAAAATGTTCCTATCATAACCCTCCATCTTTATATGGAAAATGAAAGTTGAAAATTACTTACCTCATTATCACAGAGTGGTTCTGAAAGGTTTAAATTACTAAGGTCAAGGGTTAAAAATACAGGGTCAAGGTCCCTCAAGGCCAAATGGAGGTCTTTAGCTGCCTGTTCTAATCCTGAGATCAGGTGACTGAAGTTTGTGAAGGTACATGGCTACAAGAAAAATATCAAATATACGATATAGGTGTCATGAAAAAATTACACATACATGTATATACATGCACATGTATACATAAAGTTGTATTACATGTTGTTCAAAGGTTAGAATTTCAAGAGAAGCCGTTCTGAATAATTTCTATCTTTCTGACACTGACATCTAATCATCATGTTTATTAAAGTCATAACAGATATTATGACAAACACATATTGTTTCTTTGAACAGGAAGGAGAGGGGTTGGTATTGCAAAAGACGTTTTTTCCTTCATCCTTTGCAGATACTTATATTTAGATTACTTTTGTCTTGCATCTTCAGATGTTTTTTCTTTTTTTAATGACGATATATTCTATTTCATTTCAACTCATGAAAATTGGTCCCAATAAAGAAAAGTTTAAATCTAAAGGTCAAACATCAGCAAACTTAACTGACGTATCCACTCTTTCTTTGTTAATTAACAGGACATAAACATTTATTCTCTACCAATATCACATTTATAAAATTGCTTACAGCTTAATATGGTTAAAACTTACTGGTGGTAGTGGATTGTCTCCCTTTTTCTTCTTGCTCTTTTTGTTCCACGTGGATTTCAGAGGTTTTAAAAGTTTGTGACAAACTCCGGCTAGTAACACAGAATGAGACAAAGTCTGAAATCATAAAATTATTATGAATTATAATTCATTTATAATACAGCTCTGAAAATTTCCCAGACCATATACAAATATTGACATTACTAGTAGATGTCCCATGCTAATATACTCCCATTAGGCAACTAGGATTATATTCTAATGAATTAGGTTACCTATTGTGATGTCACGCCCAAGTTTCGAGGGTAGGGAGAATTTACCAACATTAGAATACTATTGATGCCGTAATTCGCTGTATAAGCGACATTCATGCACAAACAGGGTGTCTAATATTCAGCAAAAATGTAAATAAGAAATGACTGTCTTACTTTTGGTGTTCATGGGAGTACAATTCTGGTTGGCACACGTACAAATTATTCGTGAATCGGAAAGTAAAGACAGTCATTACTTAAGTAAAGTCAGAATTTGAGAAAGCATCACCTGTACAGTGAATGCTTAAATGCATTTACATATTTACACTGCACCTAGCCGAAGTGAAGTGAATATTTTGTGATTTTAAGGTTTTATATAATTCTAGATTGTGAGATCTCGCAAAGTCAAAATTTACGAAAAACTCAATAACAAGTACAATTCTAGGAATACCCTGCAAATGCTTGTAAAAATGGTTTTAGTAGAAATACTCACTTCCGCTATAAATATTAAGTTTTCTAGAACACTTGGGTTGATTGATTGCCTCTCCCCTTCTTTGCACATTAAACAACATTTATGCTTGCTCACTAATCCTGGAAAAACATAATTCTAACTTAAGTATCTTTGTGAGAAATTTACACATGCCAGAAAAACTGTTTACCCCTTATTGTAGCGTTTTGATAAATACATTATTCACGAACACACAAATATCTTACTTTAAGAATTTTTGAAATACATGTATGATACAGTCTTATCAAACCAAATCTTTCCTAATCAAATTTTAGGAATGATTGCTCACCTTCTTTTACACCGAAGTTTTAGTAAAGATATATTTATGCTTGTTTTTAAATATTTGTAATTGTTCTAGTACATTTAAATACGAATACATCGTTCAATTTTTTTTAATGTCAATGCAACCAATGGACAAATAGCACATGTTTATAATAGTACCCTGACTTACCTGATATCAAACCAGGTACTACTGTTTTCAAATTCTCTTCTTTTTCATTATCTATAGTTTCTAGAAAGAGAAAGTAATACAAGTACATACAATTGAGCTGTAACATGATATTCTACTGTACTGTAAAAGCTAAACATGCATGTATACAAAAGTAAACTACATGCATGCAGAAACAATGTTCCATATCTTTAGGCCAAAAAAAATTAAGATTTCGTTTGACGGGCACCGCCGCATTGCCTAAAAACCCGCCGCATTTCCGCTTTTTATCGCGTGTTTTACCATAATTTTAAAGTAGTCAATTGAACATCGTCGTGCTAATACAAATTGTTTGTTTACATATTCTTTACTTCACTAAATATGTAAATTGTAAAGCTGTAACTCAATACTTGTTTACATAAAATAGTATTATTTACCCGAGCTGCCGTATTCAATTGTTGTTTGTACGGTAATCGCGACCATGCGTATATTCCATATCACGGACAAGGTAGCGTAACGTAAAATGATACTTGACTCTGTTGTGATAATCTGCAAGAGCATTATTCTTTATTAAATTATCTAATTTATTAGAAATTTGAAAACGTTTTTGTTTAGAACTCACAGTTTACGTCAGATTGATCAGCCGGGAATGCCGGTGACGGGATCGGGGGGAAGGGCAGAAATACTAAACGATCCTAATTTCGATTCGGATAAACTAGTCAACTAAACCCTAAGCACATCGCAGATACTTCAAAATTTCCGAGGGATAGAAATTCAAATTTGCAAACAACTTGCTCAAGTCCGACAGTGAAAAGGGATGACGAATCGATCAGGATACCCTTGTGTAATCGTTGTTAAAATTCAAACTAAATTGTCAGACATGCTGTGATCGGGAAGGCAAACTTGCTCAATGGGACGACGGTCCCTTCCACTTGGACTTCAATGGGCCATTCTCAAAAACAATGGGCCATCTTTCCTTATGAAAGGGCCATTCCAAAAATGATCAATTTTCGAAAAGCTATGCATATGCATGCATTATGCATCAGACGTTAGCACATTTTTTTTTGTCGCGAGATTCCCAATTTGACCATTTCCAATGAATAATTTACAGTACATTTTTTGCATGGATCACAGAACAGCCAAGACCAAACTTTCAGCCACCTTTCCTGAATTTTTTGTGTCCACGGATGGGCAGCTTCATTTTCAGCTTTGTTGATATTAGGGAAGACATTTTGTACAAATTTTATTACATCAATTTGTACCCATTGACTGACCACTTTTAAAAAATAGCAATCCAAGGAATGCTTGTGTCGCCTGCGAAGCGGTTTGATTATTATTCTAGAAAGTGGATCAAAATTCTTGAAAAGTAGGTCTAGGTCAAATATCTTGATCAAGGTCAAAAGGTCAAATTTTATGGTCTGTGTAGAAAGGTCTTGTCACAAGGAATACACATGTGAAATACCAAAGCCCTATCCCTTACCAATCAAAAGATATATCCATTCTTAATTTTTTTGAAAAGTAGGTCAAATATGTAGGTCAAGGTCAAAAGGTAAAAAAATAATGGTATGTGTAGAATGGCATTGTTACAAGGAATACACATGTGAAATATCAAAGCCCTATCACCTACCAATCAAAAGATATAGCCAATATTACTTTTCTTGAAAAGTAGGTCAAATATCTAGATCAAGGTCAAAAGGTCAAATTTAATGGTCTGTGTAGAAAGGTCTTGTCAGAAGGAATACACATGTGAAATATCGAAGCCCTATCACTTACCAATCAAAAGATATAGCGAATCTTATCTTTTTTTGAAAAGTAGGTCAAATATCTAGGTCAAGGTCACAAGGTCAAAAATTATGGTATGTGTAGAAAGGTCTTGCCACAAAGATTGCACATGTGAAATATCAAAGTCCTAACACTTACCAATTAAAAGTTATATCCATTCTTAATTTTTTTTGAAAAGTAGGTCAAATATGTAGGTCAAGGTCACTAGGTCAAAAATCGTGGTATGTGTAGGAAGGTCTTGTCACAAGGAATACACATGTGAAATATCAAAGCCCTATCACTTACCAATCAAAAGATATAGCGAATCTTATCTTTTTTTCAAAAGTAGGTCAAATATCTAGGTCAAGGTCACAAGGTCAAAAATAATGGTATGTGCAGAAAGGTCTTGCCACAAGGATTGCACATGTGAAATATCAAAGCCCTATCACCTACCAATCAAAAGATATATCCATTCTTAATTTTTTTGAAAAGTAGGTCAAATATGTAGGTCAAGGTCACTAGGTCAAAAATTATGGTATGTGTAGGAAGGTCTTGTCACAAGGAATACACATGTGAAATATCAAAGCCCTATCACTTACCAATCAAAAGTTATGGGCTGTGACACCCAAAGTGTGACAGACAGACAGACAGACAGATGGACGGACGGACGGACGGACAGACGGACAACGGACAAAGTGATCCCTAAGTGTCGCTATGCTTCGCAGGCGACACAAAAATGACATGATAATTTTACGGACGAACGCATACACAAGTACCTTAACGTAGATAAGATATGTAAGTGGACGTTGGAGATTTAAATCTCAGACGCAGATGTCGGAGAAAATCAATATTGTATCAAAATAGCAAAGGACCTTTCAATTGTCAGTGAACAGAAGAATTTTGTGCCTTAGAGTTCTGACTGGCCATGTACGGAAAGCTGTGATCTCTGTATTACTGCTCAGTGCTCCTGGTGTAGATCTACGTTACAACGTAGATACGAGAACAGAACTTTTAATAGATTTAAAAAACAAAAAAATGGACGCCGTAGAATAATGGCACCAGGGCGCAGCGAGTTGCCGATTTTATGGGCCATTTTCTATCAGAATGGGCCATCCCAATCCCTGGACATGTTTCTTTGTATTTTCCCTACTCTTTTGCCGACGACAAGGGTCAAATTTTCGGTCTAAGCACAGAGAAACAATTACGAGTTTCACTCACTTAGTTGCACCTGAAAGTAGTTCACAAAATGTTAACGTCATTTGAAGTTTTAACCTTACACAGGGCAACGGTTAGAGATTGGTGATCCTTTTTAGCATAAATAAGATGTACACCATACATGTATTTAGTCTACATCTTCATACTGGTCTGCCATAGGACATCGTCTGTCATATGATACATATAATAAGTGTGACCAAATCACAGAATATATAGCAAACTTCAGATTTGGAAATGCAATAAGTATATTACAGGAAGACGTTGGGTTATCTTGTTATGGGTTATCTTGTTAATCAATGTACTAAACATTACCACTTCATACTATACTTAAGTTTTAATGTATTTTCAGCATCAAAACACTTGAATTAGAAATTTGGTTAAAGATAAATTACAAAAAATGTACATTCATCATATTTCATGTTTGCAAAAAAAAAAAAAAAACAAAAAAAAACCTGCCTCCCTCACTTTTTTTTCTAAAAAAGTGCCCGTCAAACTAAACATTAATTTTGTATGGCCTTATTAAGATTCTGAATTCTGTATTATACATTCTGAATGTACATGCACATTCCATATAGAAATTAAAATTAGGCGAAAATATGATTTCAGTGTATAACTTTCATTACAGAGCCCTTTTAATGGAAAAGTGTGTAAAAAAATAAATAAGCAAAACTAATGTAGCAAAATGAGAATTCCTGGAAAGTCAACAGAACTTCCAGGCAACGACTTTCTTTGCCACTTAATCTATGCACCTCAGTGCTTAATTTCCACTGAATGATTTACAATACAGTAGAAATACACGTATGTAGATGCACTCCAAAATCAGTTGAAGATAAAAGGTGGAATTTACAATATTTCAACATTTGTCTATTCGGTTTTTTTTTTTTTGAACATTTGATTTATGTCCCCTTTGGATGGTTTCTGACGTAGACTATGTGTGACACAATAAAATTCTTCAGAAACCTTTTCTAAACTCTAGGAAATTCCGGTACAAAATTGACATTACCATGCAAATCTTGTGCCTTCACAATGTTTTGACCTCAGATACCGTCTCTCATGGGAACTAACTTTGTATTACTTCATGTAACAGACTCAATACTGTATTCAGAGAAATTTTTGCCTTGAGGGCGAATTTACAAAACATAGTGTAATCAAAGATTACGAAGCTCACCTCGCGGCAGCAAAGTTCAATTAAAACATATCTCTAAGTACATGTATAATAAGAAAATCACTAAAGTGGGAAAAAGTAGGTCAAGGTCATTTTATGAAAGTTTGATCAAATATACATCCAATATGCAAGTTTGGTACATGTAGCACTTATACTTTGCTCAATATTGGCCTTTAAAGGCAAAATCACTCAAGTGAAAAAAGTAGGTCAAGGTCATTTTATGAAAGTTTGATCAATGATACATCCAATATGCAAGTTTGGTACATGTAGCACTTATACTTTGCTCAATATTGGCCTTTAAAGGCAAAATCACTCAAGTGGAAAAAGTGGGTCAAGGTCATTTTATGAAAGTTTGATCAAAGATACATCCAATATGCAAGTTTGGTACATGTAGCACCTATATTTTGCTCAATATTGGCCTTTCAAGGCAAAATCACTCGAGTGGAAAAAGTAGGTCACGGTCATTTTATGAAAGTTTGATCAAAGATACATCCAATATGCAAGTTTGGTACATGTAGCACTTATACTTTGCTCAATATTGGCCTTTAAAGGCAAAATCACTCAAGTGGAAAAAGTAGGTCAAGGTCATTTTATGAAAGTTTGATCAAAGATACATCCAATATGCAAGTTTGGTACATGTAGCACTTATACTTTGCTCAATATTGGCCTTTAAAGGCAGAATCACTCAAGCGGAAAAAGTAGGTCAAAGTCATTTTATGAAAGTTTGATCAAAGATACATCCAATATGCAAGTTTGGTACATGTAGCACTTATACTTTGCTCAATATTGGCCTTTAAAGGCAAAATCACTCAAGTGGAAAAAGTAGGTCAAGGTCATTTTATGAAAGTTTGATCAAAGATACATCCAATATGCAAGTTTGGTACATGTAGCACTTATACTTTGCTCAATATTGGCCTTTCAAGGCAAAATCACTCAAGTGGAAAAAGTAGGTCAAGGTCATTTTATGAAAGTTTGATCAAAGATACATCCAATATGCAAGTTTGGTACATGTAGCACTTATACTTTGCTCAATATTGGCCTTATAAGGCAAAATCACTCAAGCGGAAAAAGTAGGTCAGATGCTGCATCCGATGCATGGGTTCACCTCAGCATCTCAAGATGAATCACTTGTGCAAGTTTGGTTACTGTAGCATCAGTACTTTGTCAGATACTGAACTACCCCAAAAACTTTAACCAGACATTGACAAAGTTATTCAACCGGAAAATGTAGGTCAGATGCTGCATCTGATGCATGGGTTCACCTCAGCATCCCAAGATGAATCACTTGTGCAAGTTTGGTTACTGTAGCATCAGTACTTTGTCAGATACTGAGTTGCTCAAAAACTTTAACCGGACGGGGACGGGGACGCGGACTCGGACGGGGACGGGGACGCGGACGCCGGGGTTATAGCATAAGCTCATCTCAACTTCGTCGAGGTGAGCTAAAAATAAGGTTTAGCGTAAAGGATTTCTTTTTGGAAATAACCAAGCAAAAAGGGGGGGGGGGCACAATTCAATACTGTATGAATCAGTATCTTTCCTAAATTAGGCAAAAAGAAGACTTGAGGAATTTAAAGCTGTATGTAGTATTACCTACCTAAACCATTTTCTTGTAAACTGTGTATATACTGTACATTACATAACATGACATGAAAGACTCGGCAGTGGCTGTCTGTTAAATACTTGGTTAGTCTTGTTCTATAAGGACCCTGGATTGGATACTGAAATCAAAAGTTACCATGGTTACAGAGAGCCTAACAAGAAACCTCTTCAAAAATGAAAATTTATACTGAACATAAAGAAAACTTTTTTTTGATAAATATACAATGTATGTTCTAAGACAATACCTACTTTCACATGGCTAAGTTTGGAAATTTGGTAAACAAGATTTTGCCTATTTTATCTTGAAGGATTTAAACATAATACAATTTGTTAGATCTCCATTAATTGTATATTTTGTTAAAGATTATATGACTATGGGTAGACGCAATCAAATTTTACTGACAGAACTGTAGAATTTGAATACATGCATCAACAAGTACATGTATGTACCTTATACCAAAGTTATAACTAAATGAGATCTACTGAATGGCATTCGTAAGTTTTATTATAACTTTTACAAGACAAACTACCAGTAGTAACAAATGTGATTATGTACAATTTCTGTCATTAATACCATTTACAAAGTGAGCTGTGAGCACAGTAACTTCAGAATAACGATATAATGTACTATAAACGTGATTATTTTCACTGGGGGAAAATCTGCAATTATAACATTAAAACATTCCATGTGGGGGAAATATTCACGATTTTAGATACATCTCTGTCTTTGTACGAATGCAGCAGGGATATTTTCACGTGGGGAAAATTTTCGAGAAAGCAACCCCTACAGTACATGTAACTACTTATTCCAACTTACGGGATATTCTTCGGAGAATTGTGAGTGACAGCTATCTACATGTTGTTTGAGATTGTCTCCGAGCTTCTGTAAGGTTTCATGCATCGGTTTTTGTTTATCATGACCCAAACCGTTCGTCGTTTGTCCCGAGGGTCTAACTTGTTGTGCCAGCATCACAGATCCGGCCAGAATCCTTAACGATAGGTTACGGATCTTCAGCCATGCTTTCTGGAAAATGATCGAGAAAATGTAGTATGAGAAAAAATGTTGCAACTCAAAATCCAATGCCAGTTTTATATTAACAGAACTTGAGTCCTGCACTCATAATTCATATTTTCATCTGAACATAAATACATGTATATGTACCAATACATATCTTAATACGTACTGTCCCTTGTTCCGTCTGTTTACAAGTACATATTAGTGTATCCAGACGGCTTAAGGGATGTTCTGTCCCTTCTGCTGGGTTTAAACATGTTTAGTATCGTAGCCACTTGTACCTTTTTTGTGCTATCAATACATATCTTAATGTATATACATATTTAAGAAATGAAAAATGACAAGCCGGGCTCTATTGTCTCATAATGCCCTAGTGTCCTCAGCCAATCACATTTATTACCGAGCTGCGTCAGCGGCGAGGTGATAAATGTGATAGGCTGAGGACGCGAGGGCATTATGAGACAATAGAGCCCGGCTTGTCATTTTTTATTTCTATTCTAATGATGACCAAACTTAGATCAATGAAACACAGACGACAAAATCGATTCTTGGTAAAAACCAGTTCCTGCCGGTTTATCTACTTTCAGAAAATGGGTAGGCGTGGCTTATCGCTATAGGGCCTATATTGGAGAATAGAGCCCGGCTCGCGTCTGTTGTCTTAATAGGGAAAAAGAATCAAGTCATATTAGAATGTATGATAGAAATAAAGACCTTGTGTAGTCTCATCAATTTAAATAGTATTGATTTTCAGCATTTGACAATATTGGTGACAAGCATTTACTGTAGGTGTGCTTTTTAGCGGAAATGGTCTACTGAAATATTAGTGTAATCATGAATTAGTGCACTTGAGTTATTTTCTGTTTTAGTCTGAGGTTTACATTATTTAGTGCAGTCTTAAATCAACGCATTATTTTTATCGTTAACTCAGCTTAAATATGAATCCCACAAAATTAAGTACACATACAATATTTCACATGATGTCACTGAATTATCAAATTACATTGTATGTGTAGGTACAAAAACACATTTTAATCTTAAATACATTATATGGGGAAAAATATACAAAGGATTCCATGATGTATAATCTCTGTTATACATGTGTATAATGTACATACCTCTTCCTTGAAAGACTGTAGTTTGGCCTCCTCTAGCTTACACCTAATAAAATATATGTAGAATGAAATACACGTCAACCAAAACACATGTAAAATAAAACACATGTAAAATAAAACACATGCAAAATAAAATAAATGTAAAATGAAATACATGTAAAAGGAAATACATGTAAAAGGAAATACATGTAAAATGAAATACATATAAAATGAAATACATGTAAAATGAAATACATGTAAAATGAAATACATTTTAAAGAAAATACATGTAAATTAAAATACATGTAAAGTAAAATACATGTAAAATGAAATACATGTAAAAGGAAATACATGTAAAATGAAATACATGTAAAAGGAAATACATGTAAAAGGAAATACATGTAAAATGAAATACATGTAAAGTAAAAATACATGTAAAAGGAAATACATGTAAAATAAAACACATGTAAAAGGAAATACATGTAAAATAAAACACATGTAAAATGAAATACATGTAAAGTAAAATACATGTAAAACTGTAAAACATGTAAAATAAAACACATGCAACGTTGACCTTCATTGAGTGTTCAGTCTCATGAGGCTTGACAATGCCCTGCAAGATGGCAGTACAATGTATATCAAGTAGACAGCACAAAAATGGTGCCAGAGACTCGCGACACTAAAATAAATTTAGAACTCAAATTTTTGAAGCTCAACAGCTTCTTCTTCGGGAAGTAAGTTATAGCCATTTATACATGTATGAAAGTGTGGCTACAAGACAGACAGACATACAGAGTGATCAGACGAAATTACAAATGGACTATAGATGCCAGAGAGAAAGGGATCTATATTATTTCACTTTGCTTTGATGGATCTTTTTTTTTATTTATCTATTTTTTAAAACACCACAGACATGTAAACAATACAATGACATTTTATTAGTATGACGCAGAACATGGTAGTGTATATGCCGGACGATCCGTAGTCCTAGTGAGGCTCGAACTAGCAACCTTTTGGTCACAAGCCCGACGCCTTATCCACTAGACCACGGTGCCGATGGATCTTGATAATGTACATGCATGTAAATGATTTATCCGGATTATTCCCTTAAGTCTTATATACCGGTTATAGTGTATATTCTGCTTGGGGGTCATTTTTGCGACCATTATACAATAGCGAAAAACACAAAAATTACCCCAACGCAAAAATTTTCACATGTACAGTAAATACCATGTTGGAATCTACATACATGTAAATCCACCTTACCTTGGTAGAGTGTAAGTAGCCATGATTGAGAAATCCCTATTATCACATAACTCTTCAAAGTTGGTTTTATCTACAATGTACAATGTACATGCATTTACAAAATGCTAAATAAATGAATGCTAAACGAAAAGGATGCCAAGTATTATTTTTTCTTGCAAGTTGAAAATAAATAGCAAAGACTTTGAGGTTTCTTTATGGTAGTGAAATTGAGATACAGTATTAAAGGAAAATTCCTGCACAGTAGAAACGTCCAGCAGACTACAAAATTGAAATATGAAAGCTCTATAACTTATATTCAAAAGTAATTACAAAAGTTAAAATTTCTTGGAAATGACACTCACAAACACAAATGGATGATTACCAAAATAACAAAGTTTCATAAGAATTATAATCAAATAAGAAGGATGCTTATAAAAAAATTCTCACCTGTTTCTGGATCTATTTCCATATAAGCTATCATTTGTTCTGTACTGGCATGACTAGAAATAGAGATGATCAGGTGTTATATATTGAGACGATCAGGAGTTACATATTCTTCAGTTAATAAAATTAATGTGACTTAACCAACCTACATGTATATTAATTGTAAACATTTCTATGATATGATTTACATGTACATACATGTAAGTGTTTCATATCTTTAATTTCATGAAAGATGTTCAATAATTGAACAGTAGAGATTAATTCAACTTCTTCTGTATAAACTAATAGCAAAATATTGAAGGAATATTCTTTTATTTACAGGTATATTGCATTTGGAAACAGGATCAAGTCACATCAAGTTTGCAACATTTTTGTTCTTTTTTTTCAAATTTCGAGACATTTCGATAATCAACAGATAAACAAGATAGTATGAAATGAAGGGAAAACAGCGTAATACATGAATTCTATTTCCCTGAATTATTATTAAGGAATTAATGGGGCACCATATGATTGCGATTACATGTAATTCTAATATGTGAAGCGTACGTGCAGATGGGGACTATTGGAAATGTTTTCTCCGCTTCGCATTGTTTAATATTATGATAATACATGTACTCCTGCAGCCTGTTTCTCAAAAATGCACTGTACTTAGGAAAATTTTTAGGAATTTTCGTAACTTTTGATCGCTTATTTCTTCTTATAGGCTAAAAATCAAGATGTTTTTTAACAGAATATATATCAAGTACATGTAGAAATGATAATATAAATTAAACATAATACAATCTAAAAGGAAACACTTTTGAGCCTTTTACTTTATGACGAAAGTTACGAAAATTGCTGAAACTTTTTGTAAGTATTGTAATGAGACAGCGGATGAGTGCAATAGTTCGCTTTACACAGAGCGATGACCTTGAAATGATAAATAAAATGTTCTATGTGTTCTGTATTATTCCTGGGATGCCAGGTACTCTTAAGTACCAATTCTTCACTACAATCTTTGATTTGACTTATATTTGGAAGAACAAAACTGTTTTCAAATTTTCTGTGATTTATTAACTTAACTACTAACAATAAGCAAAAATAAACATGGTTTCAGTCTGCATATTTTGATAAAACAAAGAAAATAATCCTAAATACTATAAGACTCTTTCATGGTCTTCTATGAAAGATACATCGGTTCCACCCGAGGGGTCTCAAAATCATGTAAAACCCGAGGCTTGCCGAGGGTTTTGCAAAATTTTGAGACCCCGAGGGTGGAAACGATGTATCTTCCATAGAAGAACATGAAAGAGTATTTTTCTCTCATATCTAAGGGTCAAAACAAAACTGAAAGAAAGGGGACGAAATTTGAAAAAATGTCAAGTTGATCTAATCGCAAAAATTTTGCGATATTCGAATTCAGCGCCCTCGAAAATGGTTTATTCTATAAGAATAAACTACAAATATTAGGCTTTTCAAAATAAAACGCAAGAGTACATTGAAAAACGATCTTAAAATCGAAGTTTTATGGCGACGTTGTTTGTTTTGCGGGCTGAAATCATGACGTCACAATAGCGTAAACAATCGAAACAATAGCGTCACGTGATATGTGATACAGCTGTCACGTGATATGTGATAAAGAAGTAGCTCACATAGCTGTATTTCATGGGCCTACTCTGTAATACATACGCGGGTATGAGAGAAAAATCTATGTCTATTCAGATCTATGAGTGTGTGGGATAGTTTGGACTAGCTAGGAGTGCAATGTTAGAAAATAGTCAACCAGTACTGAACTGGTACAATGACTTATATACGTTTTACTTTAAAATCAGTACATATAACTGATAATTGTTTTAAATTACTGCATTTGATCTAATCAGTACAGAACTGATATATTTTAGATGCTATTTGCAGTACCTAAACTTCGTAGGTAATCTGGGTATTTATAGCAAGTTTTGACTAAATTCTAAACTACTCCGATCAGTACTGAACTGATAAATTGAGTAGAATCTATACGATATATCGATCGTTATATTACTATACTCCAAACATAAATAGATTAAAACCAGTATAGAACTGGTAAAGTTCCTAAAGAACCAGTACAGAACTGGTTAAGTTCCTAAAGAACCAGTACAGAACTGGTTAAGTTCCTAAAGAACCAGTACAGAACTGGTTAAGTTCCTAAAGAACCAGTACAGAACTGGTTAAGTTCCTAAAGAACCAGTACAGAACTGGTTAAGTTCCTAAAGAACCAGTACAGAACTGGTTAAGTTCCTAAAGAACCAGTACAGAACTGGTAAATTGGCAAAATCGAACTAAAATGAGACGGCCGCGAAGATAAACTTTACTACTGCATAACTTCTATCAATTAACTTATTAAAATCTGAAAAATATTCCCAAACAACCAAAAATGCACCTCAAATTATCGAAACTCAAGTGACGAGGTCTATCTAGAAGTAAGGAATATGGCCGTCTGCCGAAAATCAGCGAGTTTTTCCTATATACAGACCTCTGGGAACCCGTAAGGAACCCGTGAGCTCACAACCAATAAAAATCCTTTATTCCCATCCCGTTAGCCAAATGTTCCCATAACCTATGACGTAAAATACGAAAATAAAGCTATGCGATACTAATTAAAGTAATTAATCATAACAAATAATTATCTAATATTATTAAAACAACAATTATACAATACAATTCTGTTGATCAAATACTGTAAAACATTCATAAGTTCATAAAACCCGCCAAATAACTACTTTGACAGTTCGACTTCCGTACAAGTGCATTATGGGTAAAGTGCTTACGGGTTGACGATAATGAACTACGCTTTGACACTATAGATTTTCTACAATTAAACAGGTTTTAAACAATATGCAACAGAAATCAGAGAAGTTGCAGGTAAAAGAACAATCAGTTCATTGAATCATAACCGGGAATATGCTAAAAAGTGATGCATAATGTAAATATTGACAATTTTGAAGCATCGTGAGCTGAAAAACATCAACATTTTGATACAGAGGGACGATCTCAAAATAATAAACATGAGTGAGATTGTGTAATAAAATAACAAGGAGCATAAAATGATCGATGTATGAACATGTGAATATACGATCATTACAGTTTTTTTTTGTGATACAGGCTGCTGATTAGTTATGGGGCCACTGATTGGAAATGGGGCCAAATAATATACAATCATTTACATGTACTTTTCATCGACCTCAATGGGAGAAAACCTATGAACATTTATCTAAAGTTCATGTTAATTTCACATGAATTTTATATGAGGCACAATTGGCTGTGTATACATGTACATGTATTTACCTGACTGTTTCTAACACTAAGTCAAGCAGCATACTCTCTACTGTGGCACATGAGTATTGTAAGGAATTCTGTAACTTCTCTCGGAATTTCACAAATTCTATAATCTGTAATTCAAAGAAATAGAATTAAAACTTCTCTGTACTCAATATAAAGTACATGTACTAAAGTTCAAACACGTTTTTATCAAGAATATGGCAAGAATGATAAATTCCAGGTAATACAAACACATGACTTTGTACATGTGTTTAATAATTAAGAACTATCTAACAATGGTTTATTACTGTACACGTGGAAATGTTTGCGTTGGGGTAATTTTCGCGTTTTTCATGTTTGTATTATTATCGCGAAAATAACGCCCTGCGTAAAAATTAACGCGAAAATAACCAAGTTTACAGTATTCAGTTACTTTCCCAGAGCTACATGTGCATGTTTATCAATCTTCTTAAAAAATTTAAAATTGTACTGAAACTCAGTATAAACTACCATATAAGCGACTGCATAAGTAGAATCATTCGCTGGTACTTTCTTCATCGGTTTTATAAAGTTAACCCTTTCACTGGAACGATGATTCACGGATCCACTCCCGATGCTATTGAATTATACATTTGATATTTTCATTCACGTGGACAAACTTTCACAGTACGAGGCTGACCGCAAAAGTAGCAAATATTTATACATGTACATAGTGAAAGATTCTACGTAATACATACCTTAATAAAGGATCCATATTTATATGATGCTATCAAATACTCTGCTGTCTGTAAATAAAGAAATATACATGTATATACATGTACATGTATACATGAATTTACAGGGGTTTTTTTTATACAGAAAGTATCACCCACCATGGATGGAAACATGGGCAAAGCTAAAAGAAGTTCTGACAAATTTATCTAATAGACTAAGTATACCTTCAATTTTCAGAATTTACATGTAGTTTCTGTTTCATGGTACTGTACATGTACATGTAATTAAAGAAGTACATCATTTTTGATGTTAAGAGATTTTCATTTCATAACTTTAATATACACTAACCACCTTTAATAAGTACCCACCAAATGCTTTCCTCTTTTCTTTTTTTTTAATGAAAGATTTTTGTTCCAATCTTTTGAAAATCTGAGGATTAACCATCAATTCAAGTAAATTTCCCGGCTAAATATCTGTTTTATGAATTTTTGCATTTTTCTGAAAAATTTTTGACAGAGAAAAATTCCAAAAATTTTATACAAATTTTTCCATTTTTGTTAAAAGATAAATAATGCAAACAATATGTTGAAAATTCCCATGCATTTTAAAGCTCAGAAAAGAAAATATTGAGAAAAGCTTTTCATGAAATTTATCATGTTTGTATTCACCTGGATACTTGTTTACGGTGGGTAGTGTATGAGAAACATTTAGTTTGTCTTGTCAAATTATTGATTATTTAAAGTAATCTAAAGCACCATAATGATTGTAATACACAAGGAAATCATACCTCTTTATGGTTGACAGCAAAGAAACGTAACATCGTTCCGTAGGTGGCGCAGGCGTTAGAGTAGAGACCTAACCTTCCGACGTGATTAACGACAGTGTGGCCTAGCGTATCGTTCATTATGTGTTTGACTTCAAGACTCTCAAATAACTTATGACATGGTTTATAGGCACCTGAAATTTAAAAAAACCATCTTAAACTTAAAGGCCGGGTAATTAATATGCACACCTGAGTGATCTTAACTTGGTAGGCTTGATAAAAGCGGCGTCTACTGACCATTCATATTCCTTGAGACGCAAGTGGTGTGTGACATCAAAGACATACCGACAGGTATACTTGATTATGCTAATTAGATATACCACAATTTTACCTATTTGAAGCTGTCAATCAAAAATTGAAAGGGTTATAAAGGAAACATAGGACCAATCAGATTACGATTAGAGATATTAACCCTAGAGGTCAGAGAGGAAATGACAGGAAATTTACCTGTCTTCTTTTATAGTCCCCACCCGGCCTTTCAGTTTACTGTCTACAACAGTTTAAAAGAACTATTTGTTATGATGTCATGTGTTTCTATGCAAACATTAGTAAAAGATGTTTTCTCATTACTGACCAACGTGTCAAAATAGGGCTGCCATACTCATGTGTGTGTTACACAAAAACTGACAGGGTACCTTCTCCGTCGGTGTATTACCCGCTACTTTTTATGGCAATTTGCTAAAAAAATTCTTGAATGCGGTCAATACACTGGTTTAGAATATCGAGACCTTTTTTTCTGAACGGAGAATTCGTCAATAGATCAATTTTGTAAGTATATTTGACTTTAATTCACGCTACCAGTCCGTGCGTAAGTAAGCAATCGCGTTACAATAACATTTGTCCAAGTATTTACGGTACCTGGTCATCTAAGGTCAGATCGTACAAGTGCGTGTAAGTTAAATACCTGTATGAGTTTAAACACCTGTCTACCCCGAGGGGTGTTGAATGGAGACAATAGCCTTCACCGGTAGCGGTGCGGTCAAGCATGAAATTGATCTGTCACTTTTGACAGGTGAAGGGGGAAGTAAAATCTTCTCAAATAGGCTTATTCTAACGGTAAATTTCAATGGTCAGTTCAGTTAAATGATACATATTAAGGCTGTCAATCCTAATTCTTTCAATCGTACTATGGATTATTTTGTAATCGGTATCTAATTCAAGTCATTACGTTAATATAAATGTTATTAATTTCGGTCCATCAAAACGATATCGGGCCATCAAAGCGATCACGAAAACATCTAGTAATTGCTTCACTTTTTATTTTTAATTACGGGTACGTTAATAATTCAACTAATTAAGTTACTTATCTAATTAAACTATTTTTAAAAACGGGTACGTTTATATCTACAATTATAATTACCGAGCGGGCCGTTTCTTTGGTATTTTTAATGTTAATACAGATTAATTTAGGAGAAAACATCGGCGAAATTTCGATTTTTTTTAATGCGTATTATTTACTAGATTAGAGTTTTTTCCACGATTTTCAGCGCAATTTTTTGCCTGCGTGATATCTACTCGTGCGGACTTTTTTCGGACGATTACGGTATCTGCAAATACCCCTTCAGAAGATGAGAACGGACATTTCTAGCACAAATTTTGCCGATGTCTGTTTTTGTAAAACACCAAACTGAGTATGGCAACCTGGGCAGTAGAATTTTAAATTTGTATTTTACACTCTTACCTTCTATACAGTACAGCTTCATTAGGAGAACTTTAATGTGGAAGTTAGCTTTACTATTCCTGGCTCCTTTCTCTAACTGCACAATAGCCTGCCATATATACTTAGCATCTCCTGTTTTAAAACAAGTTATACATTAGACGATTTTCACATTACCAAGGTTGGCTTGCATTTTACACATCCAAAGACCCAACATCACAAGGTTGACTTTACTTTTAACTATGACGTCGTACGAGGTTTATAACATCACAGAAATTAAGCCAAAAGATGTCATGTCTGGTCTTGGCGTGTCTAAAATGCAAGTTTAGCAGCAATATGAAGGAGGGCTATTCATTAAACATAATGCATCATCCCAAAGAATCTGGTTTTTATTTATTTGTAATGCCCTGACATCATGTTTTTACAGAATCATCATTATGCACATCATACTAACGTCACAGGTGACATTTCAGTCATCGTAATGAGGGAATTTTCATTTCATATGCAGAAAAAAAAACGAGTCTAGCTCTTTTCTCTGTCGTGTTTTTATATCTAATTATTCTAAGATCGACAACAATGCAATATTATTTGCATACAAACAATTGGACAATAGTAACATGAAACTGAATCAATAAGGACACTAAGCTATGCTGTGTAACGAATTGTTACAAAAAATCATCTTGAATAATTTCAACTCTAGTCTACAGGTACATGTATAAATAGTCTATTATTTCTAGGTCAGGAGGTGTAACTATTTTCTCACCTGAGTCTGCCCACAGATCGACTAACGTGTACGCTGCTAACAGTAGGTAATGGTCACTCAACTGTAAATCTGTTACTAATAAGTCCTTGCCTAAAATTGATTAGCATGAAATAATATATCATTTACGCGTAAATACCCATATACATGTACAGTGTAATGGTCACTCAACTGTAAATCTGTCCCTAACAAAATGCTGAAATCAACTTAAGTAAATATTTATACATTGTCATACATATACTAAGGCATCTATATATAATTTTTCGATACACTATTTACATTGTACATTTACAGTACATATTAATGCAAGCATTTACATTTGTATTATAACTAAAAGCATCAATCTGAACTTTCTTTCAATTCTTACAATAAGTAAACATATTTTCCATGCAAAATTTACATTTGCGTGTTCACCAGGTTATTCTGAATAAACACCTGAGTTTGAGAATTCTTCCAAGTTTTTTTATTATCTGTATAAGTATGATTAAAATGTTTGTATATTTATATATAAATGTATTACTCTGATATTACATGTAGATATGAATTTGATATTCTTAAGCACTTATTTCGAAATTGAAAGAAGGACTACATGTATATACCATGTATACATGTACATGTAAATTCCCTTTCTTTAACTACATGTACATTGTACCAGTCTTTCCGAAAACTTTTTTTCAGCCACTGGCCCAAACATAAATTTTACTAGTTTTTTGTATAGTTTCTTAAAGGATTATCAGAGTAATACATTTATATGTTAATATATTAAAATTTTAATCATGCTGATACAGATAAAAAAAACTTAGAAGAATTCTCAAACTGTCTTTTCCTTTTCCTATTTCTACTAGCCAAGCAAAAATTTTGGTAGCCTCAGACATCAGGCTAGTGAGATTTGGGAAAGACTGCATTGTACATCAACATGCTGTAATCCTTCGCTGTACCAAGTTTCATTAAATTCATTTTTAGGGTTTGAGAAGTATTAGATAGGACATAGTGACAAAAGTACAGAGACACCTACTGTGAGTGAAAATGTATTGTAATGTCTTACCAAAGTCCAAACCATGTTGGTATCTGGCAATGAGTTCTCGTGACATGGAAAGTTTTTCCTCCGTTGATAATTTACCGTGAGCTCCAAGGTAACGTGACATTTGTAGGTACGTTATATGCCTCTGCATTTGTTTTTTCTTAAAAGTAAACGAAAACAAGATAGATTAGCCCATGTGCATGTATACATGTATTGAGAATATTTTTATTTGGGTAATACTTTTTCATGCATGAATTCTTTGTCTTTGACCATTTAAAGCACGAGTCATAATGATTTATAGAAATATCTCTAGCATACATGTACATGTATTTCTGTTTTCTGCAACATCGAGAAATTCTGTCATGATAAAATTACAAATTGTAACTCTGCCATTTCTGTCAATCATATTCACATGATTTCATCATAAAGACTATATCGAGCCATTTATTTTAAATGTAAATGTTACAGAATTGCTATCAAGTTTCGTCATTTGAAGAAAAATTCAGAATTCCACTCACATTTGTAGCAAAGCCTATGGAGTCCGGTATTGTTGGTAAATCTATGGTTTTGGATACATTATCTACAATCTGAAATGATGATAAAATTACATGTACATAAACATGTACATGAATCAACCCGATTACATTTTGTCTTTTAATTTGTAAATTTTTTCAAATATATCGTTATAACATGTATACATGTATGTACAGCTGACACTCGTTATCTCGAAGTCCATGGGCCCACTGAAAATACTTCGACATAAGCGGAGTTCGAGATAAACGTCAGTCGAATTTACTTTATATTTTGGAATGCATTGTACCACCTATAAGACTTAAAGAATCGTTTTGCTATTGTTTTTTATACAATAAATATCGGAGTTTAAAAGGCTTCTCATGTTGACAATGCAAATAGGCATTTTATTTCACAACGTAGAAATGATTCTAGAAGGTATTCTTAACACTGAAATTTTACGAAGAGGCGCATTGAGAACGTCAGATATTTTTATTCTATGTGTGCCCCCCCCCTCTTCCGCGCCGATCGCATCGGCCCTGATATAATACCAGTTTGGTTGTCTTATCAATCTGTCATGTGCCATTGACCTTCAAGAGTTTTAGATCATTGTATCATCAAATTACAATGAAGACTTTGTTCGTACGCTATTTAATTTTTCGTCTGCTAGATTTCAATGTCGCACACGTCTTCATTCTTCGCTTAAATTAACTCGTATGCAATCAAGTCTTAGTGTATGAAATTTTATGTATGGATTATTTTGTAGATTATCAGTATCATTGTTGCTCAAATTGCTTTATTTCAGTTATGATGAACCTTGCCAATTTTGTTTTTGTTTGTTTTTTTAGCCGTCGCTTCTGATAAGAATTTCAACATAACAAACAAGGCAATTTTAATGAATGAAACCTGTACATATCATTGTTTCCGCAATGATATTATTATCTAATTAACTCTTATCCTCCTTAATTTATTGATGTCACTGTCGATCAAACAACGGCGAGGGTTAAAATCACTCAACCTGCGTTACCGGTACCTATAATTGTTTGTTTACCATGCGATTTCACTATTATGTGGAACGTTAATTGGTTTGTCTATACAAACATTAGGACTTCGACTTAACGAGTATAAAATACATGAGGAAAGTGACTTGGGACTTAAGAATTACTTCGAGATAAGCGAAATTTCGAGATAACCGATTTCGAGTTATCCGAAGTCAAATTGGTTAGAATATGAAGGAAAAAATTAGGGACCGCTGCTCGACTTCGAGATAAACGGAATTTCGAGATAACCGAGTTTGAGATAACGAGTGTCAGCTGTATTAAATTTCAAAAGTTTAAGGTACATGTAAGACAGTCAAGAAAAAAAATTCTTCGACTTCAAAAATTATAACTTTGAAGTTTCATGCACATGTGTATATCTCTTACAAAGATTTAAAGACACAATCTTTTCCCATCCTTTCACAGTTTTATGAGCAAATTTTCATAATTTCAAATCTCTTTGGGAAAAATTTCGTTTTAAATGGTATTTACCTCATCTCTTTCAGATTCACATAGGAGATCCATAAACACTTTCATATCCTCAAAACAACAAAATTTATCTCCAAACAATTCGTAATACTGTTCCAACAGCTTCATCGGGCAACCTGAAAATGGGATTTAAAGTTTTAAATTTATGTTTGCAAATTTTTCAGTGCGATTCAGCATTCATAAGTTAGACACTGTAGTATTGTAGAGAAATAGAAATTTCAAGAATAGGTGTATGTCACCTTTCGAATGTTTGACCCTAAATAAGTGACCTTGACCCTCATTGGGTGTCAATTCTCATTATGCTTGACCATTCCTGTAAGTTTAATGGAAATACTGTATATTGCATATCAATCAAGTTATAGCCATTTACATGTATTTGAAAATGTGAATACCGGACAGACAGAGTGATACCTACATTTACATGAACATGTCGCTCTTGCATTGCAGCCCAATTATGATTATCAAGAGGCCAAAGGGTGCCGCGTCACTCATCTGAGTTTTGGACACAGGGCCGAAAGTGGTCAATTTGGTAAAGAACCTTAAGTCCATGCTTCCAGTAAAGTTTCTTGAAATTCAGTGCAGCGGTTGCAGAGTAGATGTTGAAAATGTTTAAAGTTTTGGACGGACTCATGATGGCAGATGACATAATATTACAATAGCTTCGCTCAAATGAGTTAAAGTGGTAAGTGACGATCTTATGACCTACTGACTGTATGTGAGGTCTGCTTCTATCTTGCATCTGTTAGATGATTTCCAGGCAAGCTTAGAACAGCCCTCTGGGCAGCTGTCTGTTTGTAAAGGTCTTGATAGGGTCCTCTATACAGTTTTCAATGCTTACCTATGACCTTACCTACTGACTGTATGTGTGGTCTGCTCCTGACTTGTATCTGTTTGTAAAGCTCCAGACGAGCTAAGAACTGCCCTTTGAGAGGACATCTGTCTGTAAAGCTCTTGATACATGTAGTCCCCTGCACAGTGGCTAATGCTTACCTATGACCTTACCAACTGACTGTATGTGTGGTCTATTCCTGTCTTATCTGTTTTGATGAGCTCCAGACAAGCTAAGTTCTGCCCTCTGAGAGGACTTGTGTCTGAACAGCTCTTGATAGTGTCCTCTAATCAGTGGCCAATGCTTATCTATGACCTTACCTATTGACTGTATGTGTGGTCTACTCCTGTCTTGCATCTGTTTGATGAGCTCCAGGCGAGCTAAGTACTGCCCTCTGAGAGGATATCTGTCTGTACAGCTCTTAATAGTCCTCTATACAATTGCCAATGCTTACCTATGACCTTACCTCCTGACTGTATGTGAGATCTACTCCTGTCTTGTATCTGTTTGATGAGCTCCAGGCGAGCTACATGTAAGTACTGCCCTCTGAGAGGATATCTGTCTGTACAGCTCTTAATAGTCCTCTATACAATTGCCAATGCTTACCTATGACCTTACCTATTGACTGTATGTGAGGTCTACTCCTGTCTTGTATCTGTTTGATGAGCTCCAGGCGAGCTAAGTACTGCCCTCTGAGAGGACATCTGTCTGTACAGCTCTTGATAGTCCCCTATACAGTGGCTAATGCTTACCTACTGACTGTACATTTGGTCTACTCCTGTCTTGTATTTGCTTGATAAGCTCCAGGCGAGCTAAGTACGGCCCTCTGAGCAGCCTTCCATCTGTACAGCTCTTGATAGAGTCCTCTATAAAACTAGCTGCCATTTCTTCTGTGTAGTCACAATCAATGGGACTGGCAAATAAAGAAAAGTTTTTAAATTCTTTTTTTTTATTGTTTATATACATGATGTAATTTTCAGTAATCAAAAACCATTTCTGAACATCCAGCACACAGACAATTCTACAAGTAAATGTACAGTTTGTTAGAAAATTTCTAATAGACAAGCAAAATTTCTAGGAGCCTTGAGTGTCAGGCAGGTTAAATATGGACTGTACAAATCATTTTACAGTGTATACTGACCTGTTATCCCCTGGAGGGCTCCACTTGGACTCTGCCAGGTGTAGACATGACGACACATACTCCTGCCAGTACTGCCAATGGTCAGGGCTATAAATAGATGTAATGGTCATACACATGTAGCATGTATAATGATGAAGTATATCAAGCAAGTTATAATTGTTGTATATAGGAAGTGTGACATTCAGACAAGGGCACAGACAGTGGTTGGATAAATTAATCCCTTAATGTCTATTTTGCTGCTATGGCGACATGAAATAGTGTCAGACTCAAGAGAGAGTCCTTAAAATGCAAAACTTAAAACCCAACATCTCTTTATAATAGATACATTTACAAGTATTTGACAATGACCTTAGAGGTGATCTTGACCTTACATGTATCTATACTATAAGTATCAACTCAAAGGATAAACAAAGGGGCATAAATGACGGAAATTCTACTTTATTAGTCTAGTTTCTACTTGATTTCACAACAAAAATTCCTTGTAATTTGTACATACTTTTTGCCGAGTAACTTCTTATACTCAGCGTTAGCCTCTGCCCATTTTTCTAGTTTCATGTACAGCTCTGCTGCCTTTCGGTCTTGAAAGTGTAATTCACTTGTCAGCTTCTCTGATTGTCAAATTTGAAATAAAATTCATACAGTAATGAACAAACATGTAAATAACATTTGTAAAACCATCGCTTTATGGGAACATTTTTTTAATACCATGTTTACATACATGTAGATATACACGTACATACAGACAGAGGAAATGTAATTTTGAATTAACGTATCCAATGTACAAACAAAGATCTCGTTGACGTCTTGTCCATTTAAACACTGTTGAAATTATCTCGGTAATTTTCTGCAGTGTCTCGATAGTTTCCTTGGCTTGAGCGACGGTCGGCATGTTGACCTATGACCATGTTGACGATAGAAACCATGTTTCATGTTGTATTAGGTGCATCTAGGTAAAAATATGCTATGATTCTAACTACATAATACACTTGATATCTATTTGTACAACGGATACCTTAATCATGGAGTACTAATTCTTCCCATATATAATTTTCTTTATCTTTAAATATGTTCATATATTTTTGTGCCCTATTTCCATGAAGCTTAAATAAAATTGAATTTAAGGCATGTGCATTCATCTAGGTGTTCAGCATGGAGTAATAAGCAATGTATTGGTGACGTCAATTGAACCGCTTCTCAGAAAACAACACACTTCCACATAAAGCATTCCAGAAGATAAAATGCCATCAACATTCTATCATTTCTCCGAAACCCAGCTTTAAATTTAGAGCCACATGAAATCATCACATCCATTTTTGGAATGGGGCCGGGACCTTTGAAAATGGGAAAAATAGCGACTTTTTCTCAAAAATTTGGAAAAAATATGAGTAAATATGGATGAATTTTCACTTTAATTTAGAATTTTTAACTTGTTATTTTTGAATTTTCCATAAGGTGTCAAATTGGGAAAAATTGGTCAATTAATTGGGAAAAAAATATACTATTTTGCATTGGGAATGGAGCGGAATATCGGCCCCAAATAAGGCCGATTATGAGCCCTAAATGAAAGGGTCTGTCTACGATTAAATCTGTGATGAACACAACTGCCTGATAAGACTTACCTCCTAAAGAGCCTTTCACAAGTTTCAATGCGTCTTCCCATTTCTCCATCAGTTCTAGTATGATTAAGTAAAGCTGTACCTCTACAACAATAAAATTACAGCACTAAACGTCTTGAGGAATACTTATTTTCTTTACATCAGATCTACACCTACACAGTACCTGCATGAAGATCTACTGTCCTGTTCACTAAATCCAGAGCACCCAGTTTGGGCAATTTATTCTGTCGTCTGAAGAAGTTTGCCATAAATTATTGTTTCCGAGAATTGACCTCCTTTAGTCGTGACTGGAAATTAACTTTAACTTACCTTATCAGCTGCCTTCAAACCGCAATATGAAAAAATAAAATGTCTACGGGAAATTCCCATGTTAATTTCAAGCCGCCGCCATATTGTTTTCCGAGTCAACAATAGTAAACAGTGACGTCAAAGCCTCCGACGTCACACAATTTCAGTGATTTTATTATAGAAAACCCCCATAGATTTTTTATTTTCCGTCCTATTTCTAACTTAGCTGACGCATAGACAAAACAATCATTATGGTATTTTCTGTTACGACTAAAGGAGTACTATACAATTGATATCTTTTTGGAAGATGACAATATCATATTTAAGAGAAAACCGGGAAAACAGGGTCTCTGGAATTAGTTAACAGGACAGTAGTAGAAACATCTTCAATCATATTTGACATTAACACATTGCAGACAATCCGAAAGTCACCAGACATACCAGACATGCTTTGGTCTGGTTAATTTCTACAAAAAATCTAAAATGTCTGGTTAGTTGTAAAAACTTTCGCGATGTCTAAAATTGGTCAATCAAAGAGCCTATTCCAATTATATCATCCTAAACGTAACTTTGTTATGGGTTAAAATAAAGACGGAATGGCCTATGGCACAAAACACTACTTGAACATGTTGAAGAGTGTGTATACAATGTACATAAATATGATTGTATCTACATGTACATGCATTTTCCAAATTTTCATTCCCATGGAATGTCCTTTGCTTAGATCTAAGATAGGGTACATGAAAATTTAATGTGATAAGAATTTACATGTAAATGATTCACATAGTAAAACAAGCTATTTTGGTAAAACTGTAAGTGTGATTTGTTTACATGTTAATATAACTTATAAGTATCTTCTTTGATGAACTCATAGCTTATCAATTGTTTAATCTGCAGCGATTGATAGAATTTGAATGCCTACAAACTAGAGTGTATAGGCTATAAGAAAAGCCAAAGAAGTCACTCAATTCTCAATCAAAATCACACACAGTATCGATCCTACCTGCTTCTGCATTAACTTTTCCTTCCTCTACGTATTTCTTGGTCATCCTCTCAGCTAGTGGTAGGAACATGTTCTTAGCTAGCTTGGCGTCTTTACTACTCTGTCCCTAAATATAAATGCAGGCAATGAAGGAAGGATTCTCAAATACATTTAATTCAATTATTAAAAAAAATTTAAGACAATTGGGAATTCAGAAATTAGGAAATTCAGAAATCAGAAATTTCAGAAAATCATAAAATTCAGAAATTAATTTTTAGAAAAAAAAGAATTCAGACAGATACACGTAGAAAAGTTTAAAACAATCATTAAGAAGAATTTTAGATGTTGAAACTACATGTATAATACATGTACATGTAATTACAAAAAATAATTAAAGTATGTGCTTTGTACCTGCATCACAATACTCATAACAGCCCAGAAGTAGTAGGGATTTTTCAGAGGCTGTAACCTGTGTAGGGACATGGCAGTCTGCTGTTGTTTTTTGTAGTCTCCAAGACGGACGTACGCCATAAATAAAGCGGACAAAATCTCCTCATTGTCTGGTTTACTCTTGTGGGCATTCTCATACAAGTCTGCTATCTGTTCCACTGAAATTTATTCACATGTTTCAAGTGTTTTCCATCAAAAAAATTTATACGTATATACATATACATGTATATGTACATATTCGCTGGTGGGCACCTTGCTTTTCGTCAGGATCTTCTTTAACTCATTTGTGTCATACTTATGCTCTTTGCCGTGTGGAGCTCGTAAAAAAGTTCCCTGCGAGGGGTTTGACAGTAAGTGTTTTGAATACTTTCCCTGACATGGTCGCTATAGCACTTTCTATATAGACATAACCTCAGACAGTGCATGTATTTTACATATTGTGATCATTTTCGTGCATGAACGTCGACAGCGGGTGCGGCTAGCCAACAGGGGATGCTTACTCCTCCCGGGCACCTGGTCCCACCTCTAGCTTGCTAGGGGTCCGTCGATACTCAATTTGGTGCTCTATTGTGAGTGCTGTTGAGATTTTCGTCAGGATCTTCTTGTACTCATTTCTCATAACTTACATGTAAATAAAAGTATTTCCTAAACTTGTGTCATGCTATGACATTACTAGACCTGATTTTGGACATCTATCTTATACATGTACATGTATCAAAGATACTTTATTTCTTAAAACATTACTATTCATGCGTTTGCTTCACAAACAGAAAATTGCATCCAGTGATTTTTTTCAGTAATTTGGGAATGGGGTCAGGGCCTGTGCAATTGGGAAAATTAACGATGTTTGGGAATATTTTGGGAAGTACTTATATAAAAGTTAAATGACAGTTTACACAATCAAAAGTTAAGAATTGAATGTTTAATCGGATAATTTTCTTTTAAATAAGATTTAATTTCTTATGCTTACAACAATTTGGCAAATAATTAGTAAATTTGCTACTTTTGAACCAGTAAATGTCACTAATTTCAGTTATTATTCCATCTCTATGTGATTGGAAAATTTTTAGAGCCACAATTGGGAAAAAAAGATACTATTTCTCATTCGGAATGGGGCCGAATAATGGCCCCAAAAAGGGGCAAAAAAATTCCCTGGCATCTGTCAACTTGATCTCCTATACATCTTTTTTTTTTTTTGTAAATTCAATACAATACATTATGATGTCATGAAATTGGTATGGTTATGTCAATTTTATACCATCATTTCCCAGAGTTTAAGGACCGTTTCCATAGAATTTTATGATGTCACAATTAGTCTACGTCAGATACCGTCCCTGAAGGGAAGTGACATACTTTTCAAAAATAACCAAATAGATTTACATGTATTAACACTTACGTTTATATACTTCTCTGTAGCATATAGCCATGGCTTGTAGAGTAGCCTCATCCGTGGGATGCTGGGAATGGATTTCTTGGAGAAGTACCGAGCTCTCATCCTGTCTGCCCAATCGCAGTAACGCTAAAGCTTTAAGCACCTAATTTAAAGAAAATACATACAAAGTACAGCTGACACTCGTTATCTCGAAGTCGATGGGCCCACTGAAAAAACTTCGACATAAGCGGAGTTCGAGATAAACGTCAGTCGAATTTACGGTATATTTTCGAATGTATTGAACCACCTATAAGGCTAAAAGAATCGTTTTGCTATTGTATTTTATACAATAGATATCGCAGTTTAAAAGGCAACTCGTGCTGACAATGTAATGTTTACTGTACAACGTAGAATAGATTCTAGAAGTGCCATAAACGTATTCTTTATACTGAAATTTTACGAGGAGGCGCATTGAGAACGTCAGGTATTTTTATTCGTTGTGTGACCCGCCCCCTTCCGCGCCGATCGCATCGGCCTACAAGTTTGGTTCTCTTATCAATCTGTCATAAGCCGTTTACCTTCAAGAGTTTTCGATCATTGTGTCATCAAAGTCCAATGAAGACATTTGTTCGTACGCTATTTAATTTTTTCGTCTGCTAGATTTCAATGTCGTATACATGTCTTCATTCTTCACTTAACTTTACTCGCATGCATACAAGTTTAATCATCTTCCTGGTAGTGTATGAAATTTTATGTATGGATTATTTTGTAGATCATCAGTATAATCATTGTTGCTCAAATTGCTTTATTTCAGTTACGATAAATCTTGTGAATTTTTTTTTTTGGGGGGGGGGGGGGGGGGGAAGTTGTATTGGTTTGTTTTTTTAGCCGTCGCTTCTCATAAGAATTTCAACATAACAAACAATTCAATTTCAATGAATGAATTATGCACATATCATTGTTTCCGTAATGATATTATCTAATTAACTGTTATCCCTCATAATTAATTTCGATGTCACGGTCGATCAAACAACGGCAAATCAGTCAACCTGCGTTACCGGTACCTATAATTGTTTGTTTACCATGCGCTTTCACTATTGTTTGGTACGTTAATTGGTTTGTTTATACAAACATTAGAACTTCGACTTAACGAGTATAAAATACACGAAGAAAATGACTTGGGACTTTGAAATTACTTCGAGATAAGCGAAATTTCGAGATAACCGATTTCCAGTTATCCGAAGTCAGATGGGTTAGAATATGAAGGAAAAAAGATGGGACCGCCGCTCGACTTCGAGATAAACGGAATTTCGAGATAACCGAGTTTGAGATAACGAGTGTCAGCTGTATTAGGTTATTTACATGTAATACAGTCAGACAGACCCAAGACATCATAAATTTGGCAATATCTTTAGTGTGACGCCATAATAGAAAACTTGACAACACATGCACATATTACAAATTAGAGGTGTTAACAATATATTGATATATTGCGATATTTAACAAATTCGTATCATATCGCGATACAAAATGCGTCTCACAATATATCACACCCTTATAGATAATATGAATAAATAAATGAATTACTTTGATTTTAATCAATTTAATTCTAAACAACAAAGTCCACATCGTTCACAATTGAAATGAATCATAACAAAATCAATTTAAATGTCAGATTCAATGACTTGTGTTTCCTTCAAGCAAATGACGTTGACAGTGTAAAAATGCAATATGAAAATATGAACAGTTTGGACAAACATACAAACTGACAAAGAGGAACCTAATTTAACATAAAAGAAATGATAAATATGAAAAGAAACTATATATCACAATACAGCTGGTAAAATATCGCAATATATCGCAATACAGCTGGTAAAATATCGCAATATCTAGCGATTCACTTTTGGCGTATCGTTTCACCCCTATTACAAATCCTAATGGTAATTCTGACCCCTTACCTTGGCACACTGAAGATCCTTTTGTTTTTTGAGAACTTTGTCCGCTTCTTGAATAGCCTTTTTGTTATTGCCATTGTCCAAACAGTCTGTTAAATGACAAAAGAAAACATTAATAAAATCAATTTTGTTTGACACTATATGTTATGATGAAATGAAAGTACCAGTGTTCATCTACCAAATGTGCATGTTCATTTTAAAATATGGGCTAAATTGCAAGATCGCTAAATGTCCGATATCGCACCTGTCGGCCGATTTATACATTATGATGTCACAATCAATGGCCCAAATTGGCATTGTTTTATAAGCCATTGATTGCGATGTCATAATGTAGAAGTCTGCGACCAGGTGAGATGTCAGACATTGGGATATCTCTCAACTGAAAAACTGCAATATGTAACAGGGTGCAAAAGTCTGGGTTTCTTGTTCTACCATGTACATGTACATGAAGATCATATTTTATTTAACTAATCACTTAATAAGAGTTTCATTCAGTCCAAATATTAGACACAGTAAAACTTCATTGGTTATGCATACATGTAAAATATTTTTCAATACATGTACATCTAATATCTAATCTCTTAAAAGCAAAGCACAAGGTTATGACAACCAATAGACTATCTTCACATTAATGCAGAAGACTTGAATTTTAGACACTCCTAGACCTGACATCACAGCACTTGATGATATTTCTTACTTTGTTGAAACAGATCTGTGTCGACACAATGAAAAATAACGTCAAAATTTATGTCGGGTCTTGGAGTGTCTAAAATGCAAGTCTAACGGTAGTGTGAAAATGGTCTATTACATTAAATTGGTTACAAACAATCAGACTATACTATGACAAAGCACAAAACTGGTCATCAATGATTTTTTCATGCCATGACCATAATCAGTGACAATGTATTTCATTAAGAAACACACTGCAGTGGATTTATTAACTGATTGTATCAGTGTGTTTAACCACAGGAACCTGTCGTTTTATTCGAGAAAATAAAATATTGTTCATTACCAACAACAATAATAACAGATCCGCCAAGGAAATATGGCGGGAAAAAAAGTGAGTGATCTGCCCTTGAATGCACTCTTCCTTGTGTTTACCAAGTAAAGGTGGAAAAAGGACGATGCCATGATTGAAATTTAGTGAATAGAAAGATAGGTTTATTTAGTTTATGAATTATCATTGATCATTTAAAAGTTGAAAAAGTAAATTACTTTCTTGACCAATGGCAAATAGGCTATGCATTCAGCTCTGAATCATATAATTTGCATATTCGGATACAGGAGTCGCATGGCGTTGACGAAAATTTTGTTTACAAGAGAAAACGTTGTGTTGTCTACGAAAAAGCTAGGTTGGCATTACCGATCGCCAAAATCGCCATTGGCGACTAAGTTCTATGTATGGCGATCAGATTTTCTCAAAGTGAACAATTTGGCGATTACGTAAATGCAAACATATTTTTTTTTATGAGAGAGGTCGTAATGTATCTCCAGCTGTACGGTAGCGCGCCAGGTATTTACAGTCAGATAACGTATTGTGTGTATATCCATTGTACGCGAGTACTGTTAATCAAGTTGATCCGACGTCCGTTGGTCAGATAGTTAGTAAAAACAAATTTCAGGGATTGGGAAGACCATGCACCCTGCGCCATAGTCCCATTCTGATAAAAAATGGCCAATAAAATCGGCAACTCGCTGCGCCCTGGTGCACATTATTCTACGCTGTCCACTGGTTTTTAAGTCTATAAGTTACGTAGATCTACACCAGGAGCAGTAACGTGTGGATCACAGCTTACTGTAGGTATCAGACCCCAATTATTTTTTCCTATATATTCCTTTGTAAAAAGTACTAATATGACGATTAAATACTCGAATCGCACCACCATTTTTTGCTTGAAACTTTTATATCTGCTAGATAGTATCAAAATAAGGTCAGAAATGGATTCATGCAAAAATCTGTCGCTTAGTAGACTTTTAATATCTTTTTAAACCCGAAAGGGGGTATCTGTGGCTCTAATGTTCTACAATCTATCAATTCTAGAGCCTCATAACACATCTGTCATTCCGCGATTAGGATGATGCAGTATCATTCAACATGCTAGAATATTTTTTTTCAATTCATCTGCGACTCATTGACGTAAACATCGAATCATCTAGTGTAAAAAGAGTCGTAGAAAATAAATGTAAGAAGACGAGGGATTGAAATAATAAGGAACTATTTGCGTGGTCAACGAACATTCAAAATTAATTGTGATCTGTAATCTGTACATGGCCAGTCAGAAGCACAAAATTCTTCTGTTCACTGACAATTAAAAGGTTCTTTGCTATTATGATACAGTATTGATTTTTCTCCGACATTCTTTTTAGTCCTCGTTCTGCGCCTGAGATTTAAATCTCCAACGTTCACTAAAGGTACTTGTGTATGCGTTCGTCTGTAAAATTATCATGTCATTTGTTAAAAGTGGTCAGTCAATGGGTACAAAGAAGTAATAGAATTTGTACAGAAATGTCAATTGCCTTCCCTAATATCAACAATGAAAATGAAGCTGCCCATACGTGGACACAAAAAATACAGGATAGGTGGCTGAAAGTTTGGTCTTGGCTGTTCTGTTCTAAAAATTGCTATGTCTTTGCCTGCGAGCAGTGCAGACAGTGAAAGGGGCTTTGCCATATACAACCTTGTAAAGACTGAACGTAGAAACAAACTGCAAGTTGAAAGTGTCAATGTCCTAATGAAAATAAAAGTAGACACACCAGGGATTGATCAAATGGACTCTTTTGACTTTAAACGGGCATTTCATATATGGCTCAAGCAGAAAGACGTCTTCATTAAACAAATCAAATGAATATGACAAAATATGAAAACTTCAAAAGCATGTATGAAAAATGTATATGAGAATAAATTATCAAAATTTCTTACAGCAATATTAATTTGATATATATCTATATCTATGGTTTACATTTAATTTACTATATTCAATGAAATGAGTAATCCCCCCCCCCCTATATATCATATAGCCTTTTTGTCACGCCGCGCGCAAATTTGGCTACTGATGAAAAATTCCTAGCGCCAACCTAGAAAAGGAGCTGTAGCATCTATCTGCCGCTGTTATGGTAAGTAATTATTGTTGTTTTTAGAAGATGATATATCCTTTTAAGTGTTGGAAGTCAGGATTCGTCCGTCGTGTCCCATGTAGACGATATATTGGTGGATTTACATGTGTGATGGGAAAATCGAAAAAAAATCAACATCGATTTTGTTACTTTCCTTGAGTATTTTCTATAAGAATAACAGAGTCGTGTGGTAGTGAACAATATTTTATTTTCTCGAATAAAACGACAGGTTCCTGTGGTTTAATGACTGAGATAGCAGATGGGCCCCTTCTTTGCTCGATGAGTTACTCTGTAAATTTCAAGAAGTTGTAAGCCAATAAAATGTCAAATTTAAGGTAGCCATATTGATTTCAAGGATTCATGTGGAATTTATGTCTTAACACCAAGGATATACTTGGATGAAAATCAGTCCTTCTCAGACAGAAAATATGCAGGAATCGGCTGCAACATAGACGGGAAATAACCAAATAAGAAAATAGCGTCTTTGTTGCACTAACTAAAGTTTGACATACTCAAATGGAAGTTCCTGGGGCTTTTTCAAATACCAATAACAACTTTTCATCTTGCACTTTATTAAGACAAGGAGCCGAAGATTTGTGTACCTGAGTGTTTTCTCAGTGGCGGATTTAGGGGGGTGCGAAGGGGGCGTCCGCCCCCCGGCACTGACCCAAAATTTTCCAAAAACAGGTATATTTTGGCCCATTTTCAGTAAAAATCGGCAAAATTCGCCCCTTGACCCCCCGGCAAAGGGGGCGCTGGATCCGCCACTGTTTCTGTACAATATCTATATCTATTCAGTATATCCCTAATGGAACTTGCAAGAAACATTTCATTCAGAATTGTATTATTTAAAATGGGTTTATATTCTCTGCATCATTTCTTTAGAATAAGTAAACGCTCAAAACCCTTAGATCTTAATTTCATGACTCATTTAACTGTTCTCACCATAAATCGGTCGAAGTCTCCTTTCATTCACATCCACATGGCTACGGGAAGCCATTTTTGCAAGTTTCCTTCATATGCAAAAAAATTATTCATACACGTGTACGTTATTGTATCAAAACTCTCATTAATCATTAAAATCTAATTAAATATGTTTCAAAACAAATCTTGAAATATTTCAATTCCATCAATTCCCGAAAAGGAATCAAGATTTTTAATTCCTTATGCACTATATTTTCATTACTTTTGGCGTAAGGATATTTTAGTCAATGTGCTTCGGCATTTTCGCTTTCACTTTCACTTTGGTTGTTTCGTTTTGATTGTGCAATGCGAAATGTGCTGTTTGCCTATAAAAACCGCGAATGGTCGATTTATTTTGGTCATTTTCTCCTGAAATCGCATCGACAGAGACCAAATTTTAGTAAAAAGAAGTTTATCATGGCTACTTGTTCAGATTCAGATACGAACACCGAGTATGACCAGTCTCATGAGTCTGATTTTACAAAGCCAGATCATGCCAAAGCAACTGGTTTGGACATGGAGTTATACGTAAAACAAAGAGACAGTGAACACTGGCCAAAGAGTGGTCAGCACATTTTAGCTCAGTTTACTGATGAGGATGTCGTTGTGTACCAGGCTTTCAAACAGTCAATCGCTTCTTACGCAGTAGAAAATCAGCAGTAAGTGTGTACATTCAGGGTTTTATTTAGGGTTTATTTTATTACTGGGGGGAGGGGGAGAGATTGGGTCTCATTTCCATTATATTTTGTAATCCTAAAGACCACAATTTGTACTTTATCTTATCTAAAATTTCAAAAATCCAAACGACGTCACAGAAGTTGGATATCGAGTGAGTAAACACAAGTTGTGGCATCGCAAACACCCTCTTCACACTTGTATACGTGCAGAGGGAAACTTTCTCTCTGTACATATGTGTGAAGGGGGTGTTTGTGATGCCTCAGTGTGCTTACTCACTTGATATCGAAATCATTTACAATTTATACCTACCTATGTCTACCTATGTCGTTCCTGAACGCAGGAGTTCAGCATCCTCCTCTATATTCGGATCTTGATTAAACTTTCTTGCGCCCACTCTAATTCCAGTTCATGTATCATTAAAAAATAGTATAGCAAAGGTAGATCCAGCCATGCATGCTAAATATTGGCCACAGAAATCATGGAAATTGGGTCATTATATATTATGCAGACGAGTCCAGTATTTCAAGTGGAGTCTTTTGTGAAATCATGTTAATAGTATGGTTAATATTATACTAACAATAAAGATCCTAACCCTAGTACTTGACACGTCTGCATATATTGACCTAATTTCTGTGGCCTTTGGATCTGTTATAGGGTAGGAAAAGATGTTCCCAGACCAGGGTTCAAACCTGGGAACTCTATACCTGCCAGTAAGCACTCTAACCACTGAGCTACGTTGTATCCAGGCCACACTCCTCCACCCATCAAATTTTGAGATTTCATCAACCCCACAACAACACAACAGCCCTGGTTCTACCTCTAGGGTAGGAAAAGATGTGCCTAGACCAGGATTCGAACCCGGGACCTCTATACCTGCAGGTAAGCACTGTAACCACTGAGCTATCCAGACCGATACACCCGGCTCTGCCACAGATCTTAACATCAGAGGCCAGAAAAAAACTATTTCAATAATGGTAGACACTCTTGAACAATTAATTGTACTCACCTATTTCTGCATATTTTATATTACAGTACATTTTTATTTACAGATTTGGTGGACCAGATTACAGTCTATCAAGAATGTCCTGGATAAAAACCAACTTTTTGTGGATGATGTACAGGAGCGGCTGGAGTACGAAGTCAAATCAACAGCACATTCTGGCAATTAAGATCAAGAGGAAAGCTTTTGATGACGTTTTGGCCAATGCTTATACAGCACAGGTACAAGATATTATATTTCAGCTAAGACATGGATTGATGGAAAAATATATAAATATTCAGTATCTACCTCCTTTTATATTTCATTGGACATTCAGAATCTTCAAAAGTCAATTGACATATCCCCCACTCCATGCAAAAGTTGAAGAAGTCAATGAAATAAAACTATCAATTCCATCAAATTCCATAATTGTTCAGTAGTAAAAATTTTGCAAAAAAATAAAATCCGCACTTTTCTAAGCACACTAAGAGGGAATGGGGATAAGAGTTGTTTAAAAACTCTCTATCTCTGTTTTACCAAGTCGTCAGCATATTCATCAACATTAAATGTTTGAAAATTATTTTCTAACATTTTTCATATTTGACAGTATCAGAAATCAATGGGGATAGAGACAAAGGATATTGAAGTTCGGCTTCAGTGGGATCCAGACCATAAACCTGATTATACAAACGAGAATCGCAGGGCAATTCAGCTTGGACTCAAAGGAGAGGTCTGTACTTTAATGGAAAGGAAGAAGAGTACTTTAAAAGCTCAAGATTTTTGTGATAGTCACTGAATATGATCTGTTAAATTCATTAAAATTAGTGCTCATACTCTGTTGAAAGGGAAAATATATCTTGATTTATAAACCACAACTGAATTTGTTATCTGATGTTATTTGAATTCAGATAATACCATTATGATTTGGGTTTTGTTTTTGAATGTAAAGTATTGAAATTGAACTTACTGGGGATGCTATGGCAATTTCTTAATGCTTAAATTTAATTTGGATTGCTTCTCTAAAATTGTCATTAACTGCAGACCACCAACATACATGTATTTTCAGGTAAGAAGCTTACTCTCCCATACTTTAGTCTTTATCTATTTCAGACATTACAGAAGTTTGGCACTACTGACATCGTTAGTATTACAGATATTACCAAGTTTGTACGAGAGCAGAAAAAGATTTTGGACAAAGGAGGGCAATCTCAACTCATAATCCCGCGTGAACGAGTTTATCCTGTCGCAGACCCAAACGTTAGAGCCAGAATAGGATTGGATGAAGTCAGTTGATCCCAATTAATGGAACATTAGGATTAATGAGAATACATGTGCATGTACCTCGTATTTATTAATTCCTATTACATGTATTACAAAATCTCTTGTCCGGGGCCCTGTTTTTTTTTTTTCTGTCTCCTGCAATGCAAAGGCTACATATACATGTATACAGAAAATCACTTCTTGTGAAAAAGAATTTTTCTTACATTTTAATTAGCAATTTTGATTGGTTGTGAAAGTTTTCAAAATTCCTTGAATGAGACTCAGTCCGATTGCATTTTTTTTACTTTTGTCTGTTATGAAGGGGTTTTTTTTGTCCAATTTGAAGGGAAACATTTTTGTCGACAATACTCTGTTTATTTATAATGTTCTATTATTGACTTATTCTTGTCTTTCATTGTACTCTTTTTTATGTTATGCTGAACATGTACTTATTTATACATTTTACAGTTAGGATGGTCTATTTCATTCAGGGGTATTATCTTATGCATGAAATTATATTTTTGATCACAATAGGTACACATACTTACAGTGTGTTAGTATATAAATGTGCATGCATGAATTTTATGGAAGTTTCATAATTTTTGAACAATAAAAACAATTGCATCTATTGAATTTGTTTACTTTTTAGCTCACCTGAGCCAAAGGCTCAAAGTGAGCTATTGTCATACCGGATTGTCCGGCGTCCGTCCGTCCGTTAACTTTTCACATTTTCATCTTCTCCTCTGAAACCGCTAAGAGGATTTTGATGAAACTTAGTATGCATGAAGTACTAAAGGTCCTCTACCAAGTTCGTTCATTTCGGCTCGATCCCTTCAAGGGTGGATCCAGGGCGGGGTCAAATAGGCCCTGGAGGGTACCCCTCTTCAAAAATCTTCTTCTCCAGTTCCACTGAATGGATTGAAAAACTAATTGTATCTATGTGATCTAGAAGGATGTATGATTCAAGTTTGTTCATTTCGTTAAAATCCAATAACTAATTTTTGACGCGTTTTTGACGTCTTTTTCGACATTGTATTTTTAATGCAAAAATTGATATTTCTCTTATTTTCTTTCTTACTGAAAAATTCTGCTCCAGTTTAGTTTAATTTAGCCATTTTTAAGCAGAGGAATGCTTTAGTGAAAGAATTTTGCTGAAAAATTTATATTTGAATTTTCAATGATTTTTTTAACACTGTAAAAAAGGAAGGGGGGATGGTCATTTTCATCATTTTTGGCATTTTATGGTTCTTCCCATGAATGATTGTTCTAACATTTATCAGAATTATTATAAGGAATGTAACAGTGATGAATTTTTTTCAATATCTTGACTTTTAGATTTTTAATGATTTTTTATTACTTTAAATAGGTATATTTTCAGTGTGTCAATGAGTCCCAAGGTAGCGAGTTCAAATCCCAACTGGGGCATAAAATTTTTTTTTTCTTTATTTTTCATTTTTCCTCCACTTTTTAAGCTTTGAATGCAATTTTTAACTTTTCTGAATAATTTTAATGCCAATTTGGCCATTTTTTTTACTTCGGCATTTTTTATGAAGTTTGGCATTATCTCCATATTAATTCCCATTGGGTTCATATTGATATATTAAAAGCTATATTCTAGGTAAAATTAAATTAATAAATGTTTGTGTGATAGCATTTTTGATTTACAACATGTACAATTTGAATTTATAATAATTCTTTTATTGCAAAGATTATAAAAAGAGGGGGGGGGGGTTCAAAATTTCTATAACAACATCTGTTGTCAATTTTATTTTCAATTAGAAGATAGGAACCGGACAAAATATTGTCTTTTCAGCTTGAGCCAAAGGCTCAAAGGGAGCTATTGTCATACCGGATTGTCCTGCGTCCGTCGTTTGTCCGTCTGTCCGTTAACTTTTCACATTTTCATCTTCTCCTCTGAAACTTACAGGACATTGATGAAACTTTGTATTGTATGAAGTATTTTAGATCCTCTACCAAGCTTGTTAATTTTGGCTTGATCCCTTCAGGGATGGATCCAGGGGGGGGGGGGGGGGGGTCCAGTAGGTGGTCTGGGGTACCCCTCTTTTAAAATCTTCTCCAGAACCGCTGCATGCATTGTAAAACTAATTGTATCTGAGTGATCTAGAAGAATGTATGATTCAAGTTTGTTCATTTCATTAAAATGCGATAACCAATTTTTGACGTGTTTTTGACATCTTTATGGCCTTCATTATTTTCATGCAAAAACTTCTATTTTTAGCTCACCTGAGCTAAAGGCTCAAGTGAGCTATTGTCATACCGCATCGTCTGTCTGTCCGTCCGTTAACTTTTCACATTTTCATCTTCTCCTCTGAAACCGCTTGGAGGATTTTGATGAAACTTTGTTGTCATGAAGTACTTAAGGTCTTCTACAAAATTTGCTCATTTAGGCTTGATCCCTTTAGGGGTGGATCCAGGGCAGGGTCATTTAGGTCTAGGAGGGTACCCGTCTTTAAAAATCTTCTTCTCCAGAACCACTTCAAGGATTGAAAAACTAATTGTATCTGAGTGATCTATAAGGATGTATGATTCAAATTTGTTCATTTTGTTTAAATCCAATCACTAATTTTGACGTCTTTATGGCCTTAATTACTTTTATGCAAAAACTGATATTTTTCTTATTCTCTTCTCTCATGCTGCCTTAATTTATGTGCATGCATTTTTATGTCATATTACTAACTGTTGTTTTGTTCAGTCTTGTGTGTTTTGTTTAATTATATGTTATTTTATGTCTTGTGTTAACCTGTTTTCATAAATGACAACTTTTAATACATATTGTCTTCTCTCAACATACCCATAACCCAGTGTTCTCAGGTGAGCGATGTTGCCCCTGGGCCTCTTGTTTCTGCATCTTATATGAAATTAACTACAGTAACTATAGCTTAATTTGTGCCTGGAATGCTATAACTGGGTAAATAGTAAACAGGAACCAAACAAGATAATAATGTTTTAGCACCCTCTTATGAATCCTGAATTTGCATATCAGAAAAGCAAAATTTATAGGCATATTCCAGTCATAATCCATTATCTGTATTTGAAATATGCAAACTGTGCAACGAAAATTTCTTGTGTTGTTGGCTTAGAACAAAATATCAATATTTTATCCAAAGTTGTCCTTGAACACTTTAAATTTATAGGTTATCATGTTGCAGTACTTGTGTACGAAAAAAGAAAACTGTACCTTGACAACAACTGTCATTTTATTGAGGCTCTGAACTCCCCTCCCCCTCAATTTTGAACATCATTTTTTTTAATGCCTTCGTAAGGTGTACAGGAACATATCTTTTGTATCTTTCTTATTTTCTCAAGTTACCAATAGCACACGCTACCATTTATCAAAATAGTGTTTACTTCCCCCCCCCCCAAAAAAAAACAACCATGTTAATACCGGCCGATTTTCATACTGAATTGATGCATTCAGAAGAGAAAGCGGCTTATATTACTTCAGAAATACTTGGTGTCATTTCAATTTTAGAAACTTTTATTTACTGACAATTTCTTAGGGATATATTTGCACAAAAAGGCAATGGCGTTAAAATGGGGGGGGGGGGGTAAATCACAATTATTGTTATGTTTTAAAGAAGAAATTCAGTTGGGTTACCATTTTCTAATTTTTTTATGCAAGACTTTTAAATTTTCCGTTCAAAGAATTTCCTGTTTTTCACTTTTTCAATATCTATTAGAATAATTATCTCTATATGGTATTACTGAAAAAAAGTAAAATGATAAAAATCCGATGACTTATAATTTACATTGTCATTGATGACGTAAACAAATTAATAGTCACTACAAACAAAAGCAGCAATTATTATAATTTCCATATTCAAAGAAAAGTAGTTTTTCAATTTTGAGTAGATTAGATCGAGTTTACACCGTTGATGTCACAATATGTGAAGTTGCTAAGGTAGACCGGAAGTAACCCTACTTGACGTACCTAAGCAGGTGCGTCATAGCAGTGACTAAACTGAAGGTTTATTACGGTCATTAGTTGTAACTCGAAAATGGTCTATTGACAGTGACCTTGAGAATCGATAAAGTTTTGCTCTTTTGCAATTCTTTGAGGCTACTATTAAAATCCTATAGCTCTTAGTTTAGCCTGTATTTGCCAAATATACAGACAGGCAGTGTCGACGTACCATCACAAGTACATGTATATGCGTGCATTTCATAATTATAAAATTGTTAAGGTCCAGTCAGTCTTTTAAAGACAATCTTTGAAATAACAACAAATTTTGCCTCCTTTAATATCAACCTTGAACTCCAATCACTTATAGACATAAACATGTATATCTAATGACAGCTTGAGAAAACTGAAATCCAACATCAATTAATAATAGACTCTAGTTGGTTTTGTTTTCCGAATCACTCTACGAAAGTTGAATTTGCCTTTAATCCAAAACTAGAAAAACATTTTTTTGTAAATGTTATGTCATGTCATAATCATATCGATATACTCACTAAAGATTTCAGAAACTTGAAGCAAAATATTTATTATGGTCCGAGTTCAATTCATTCATTGACAAACCTTATAACTCATATGTAGTCATTAAAATACATGTACATATCAACATGATTTCTGATTCACTAAGTGTACGGCATGAACATTAATAGTGACTGTAATGATGGTCAGACAATGACAATTCTATCTTTTCGTTCATGTAATTGTACCTATGATAAAAGAAAAACTACTTTTGATGTTATTTCTAAATGTGACGTTATAATTCAGATGCGACGTCACAGTTAAAAATTACGTCAAATGTAGTCATGTTGGGTATTAGGATGTGTAAAATGCAAGTCAAATGCGGTAATGTGAAAATCGTCTATTGACAGAAATCTCATGCCATACATGTCAGTACGTCATGCAATACTCATTAAATAATTTAATCATTAATTCATATAAATAATACAACTCAAACATACATGTAAACAATTGTCCCTATGCTTTGCAGGCAACACATAAACACCCTGTATAGGTTTAAACAAGTACAAAATGAATAATTTAACATCTCTCAGCAAACTACTTCTATTACTCAGTTTAACTTTTAATCATTGGAAAGATGACATTAAAATCTTGGCACATACATGTACATGTAAATGTATAAATTTTGAAGTTTCAACCTTTATTCAATCAGTGACCTTGACCTTTGCACCATCGCTTAGAATTACCGGTATAATGTATAAATTAAAGTATAATGAAATCCATTAGTATGGCGTCCCCTACTTCAGGATTCCATAATTTTTCCATGGAAATTCCACGGAAATGTTATATGCAGAGTATTTAAACTCCTTTTTCTGTAAAAATTCCATATTTGCAAAAATGCACAAAAAATAAGGAAATGGGAAAATATGGAAAAAAGAATTATACATAAAGAATTGTAAAATCAATTTTCATGAGCAAAGATTGAGCAAGATCATATGAAAAATGCAATTTCTTGATTGTAAAGTTTTTAAATCAATATCTGCCAATATCCTCAATCTGAACTTTGTTAATCAAATGGTTTCCTTTTCTTTCAGTGATAATTGACCCAAAGTTGATCATGTTTATATGTATTTGAATATGATCAGGTTGTTAATATAGTGTGCATCAAAATTTCTGTTGAGCATGATACATGTAAGTGACTTTGCCCTGTGACCTTTTGCATTTAAAATCAATATCAGTTTTTGAAGGAAAAAATAATTCTAAAATTGACTTTTGAATAACTCCTCTTATACATGTACATTTTCCAACTGTCAATATTACATGTACCTACATACCTGTATATATTCATGTTAAAAAATTCTTGCATCAAAAATGATCTATGTATTTGAATAATGCATGATTCATTTACATGTATTTCTTATTCAGCATAGACTCCAAGGCACAAATCCACAAACATTGACCTATATGAAACATACATGTATGTATTTAAAGCTATATGGTTACAGAACCCATGATAGTGTTGACTGTACTGAACATTATGAAAGACTCAGAATGCATAGTAAATATGTAAATTTTAAGGAATATTCATGAACCATTAACAATTTCATTCTTCCAAATTCATTGTACAAGCAACTTTTTCCGAATGTTCATTTCAAAATAAAGCAAAATCTAAGGCAAGCACCTGATTAATAATGTATATCAAAAATCTAACTGGAGTGTTTATGGGAAGCTAACATTGCCTGTCAAATGTTTGAAACAAAATATTGACCTTGAAGGTGAGTCACTTGACCTTGACCTCTCATCCTGAATGACATTGCTTGCAAGTCTTACCAATGCAAAATACATTGTATATTATTTTAGAACAGGAATGTTCAAGAACAGGTGTGTTTTTTGTTGCATATTTCACTATAGAAACACTTATGTGACCTTGACCTTGAAGGTGCCCTTTAACCTTACAATGTATTAAGTATCAACAAGCTTTACAATCACTGCAAATTTGATGGAAGTATATTTTATATCCAGAAATTAAATGTATAAAGCTAATCTAAAGATGAAATTCCCCCTTAACCTCAACTTTCCCATTCAAATCTTAATATTGTGTAAATTTGAGAAACATCTTAGATTTGAGTGAAGTTTTATGCCTCACAATGACACATTTACATGTATATAAATTTATACAATGACATTAAATGATTTTGACTGTATTTTGCATTGAATTTTACGATGACACTTTCACAACCTTATGGTTTATTAGATGATTGAATATGTGATATCACAGCATATATAGCACTGAATGATCCCTCAATTCCAGCAATATTCCAATATCAATATTCTACAAAATTTGCAGTTCATGTCAGGGATATCCTCTAGTGTTCCTCTGAAAGTAAAAGAAAATTAATATATTTCAATTGTTAACTTTGTGTAAATTCATAATTATACATGTATTAATACTGGTAACATGATTATTTTTGCTCTTGGGGAAAATTTCATGATTATATTTCCATTGCAGAAGAATCCCCATGTTAAGCGCCAGTAAGGCAAAGGGATTTATAAACTATAGTTCTGGTTGTCTATTGTGACGTCACGCTTTAGTTTTGAAAGTACGGAGAATTTACCAACGTCCAGATACTTTTGACGTTATAACAATCAACACGCTCATTGTTGATGCTAAATGGGGTGTCTGATATTTAGTACAAATGGAAATATAAGTAATGACTGTCTTACTTTGGGTGCTCATGGTAGTATAATTCTGGTTGGACACGTGCAAATTTTCCGAGAATCGCGAATTTGCACATGTCACCAACCAGAATTATACTACCATGAACACCCAAAGTAAGACAGTCATTTCTTAAATAACATCAAGACGTTTTGCTTGGGGGTTATATTCATGATATAAAAGTAAACGTCTCTGCCTTTGTCAGATTGCAGCAAGGTTATTTTTGCGTGGGAGGGGGGGGGGGAGAATTTCACAAAGTCTATTGATTCGTGGAATATGCAATAATTACCCCCATGCCAAAATTTTACATTTACAGTATCGTTACATATACACTGCTCAAAAAAATTAAGGGAGCAAGGTTTCTACATTCATATCACACACGTTTGCAGCTGCTTATTCTATATGATGAACATAAAATGTATTAAGACATATTTAATAGTCATTTCTTTATTACCAATGTCTTTATTGAACAGATAAACCAATTTATACACATGATAAAACTTGATGATGTAGCCTGGCTTATACCAAAAGATTTTACAAGCTATGTACCATTATATAACAATGGGAAAATCGCTCCTAATTAATTCTTTTGAGCAGTATATATTTCAATCAAAAGTCATGTATCATAATTTGCCTGAATACAGCAGTAATTTGTTCATGCAAGTCAATGATATTACAATATACACGACATGTAGATTTCTGGCTCTTTTTCTCCATTTCATATTAGTTTCACTTTACAACTCTATGTTTTTTTAATCAAGTATTGAGAAATCTGTAGCATGATAAATGAAAACTGTGTTTGTGATACACAAATGCCCATGACGGTATATTTGTCAGTATTCACACTTTTTTCTGTTAGGTAGGTCAAATTTGATTGGCAAAAGTTTTAAAAGTAAAAGTTATTCAAAAGGAGGTTAAAGGTCAAGGTCACCAAGTCGTGTCATAAGGAATACACATTGAAATGTGAAATCCATTTAAAATTTGTGCTTAATGTTAAAGTTTTTCTAAAGAAGATCAAAGGTCAAGGTCAGGATTTCAAAAACGTTTTGCAAGGAATACATATGTGAAATATGAAAGCTTCATTTGTATTACTTACCATTCAAAAGTTTTGCCCAATATAAAAATTTTTCACCATGGTCAAACAGACCAACAGATATACATACATGTATAAATCCCACCTTTGGCAAATTTCTTGCAAATTGATTGGTGGAGAAGAACAAAATATTATGTTGTATGCACTATGTTACTAGCAGGATTTTATATCAAAAACGGGATAAATTCGTTTTCACCGAACCCAATACAACTTTTTTCATCAACCCAATATTTTTCTGTATCGCCCTTCAAAACACTGTATAACTAATAGTATATGCCCCTGAATCTTTGATTCCAGGAGCATAAAAAGTTTGGAAAAGAAAAGTGATATCTAAAGTTGAAAATAAATGCTTAATATTTTTATCATGCAGTCTTCTTCATCTTCATAAGTAAGCTCTCCCCAATTTTCAAAGATTTTCAGGCCAAAACTTAAACTTAGAGATCAGTTTTCGGCCTTGAAAACCTAACAGGACTCTACCATTCCAAATATGGACTCTGATGGCAAAACAAAATATTTTACATAAAATTGCAAACAGCTCTTGTTACTTACAGGATTCCTACTTCCATTTTGATCACTACGGAAGTCAAATATCTGATTTCCAGTTCGGTTTCGTTGTTGAGCACCCGAAGAGCCCAAGCCATTATGACCTTGACCTTGAAGCGACCCTGAGGAATGATTGGAAGGAGGTCTGGAAGTAGGTTTACCAGTGGGACGGGTATTGCTGAAATGTGCATGTAGATATCTATGCATGTACTGTGATGCCAGAATATTGTATCTTTCTAACAAAGGTATATACATGTATATGTAAACGTACATCACCCTTAATTTTTTACTGTAAACGGGGAAATGATTGCAGTGGTTTTAATTTCGCTATCTTCGAAGCTTTTGAATTTTCCGCAAATATAAAATCACCAAAATAATTTTATATGATAGTCTAAGACCAAAAAAGTATAAAGACTTTTTAGAGGATGATATTTTAAAATATGCTTTGTATGTTTTCTAGCCATGACACATGTACAGTTGAATCATTTAATGTAGGAAACACATACTTTGCTTTAAGTTATTATTATAGTTTGTACTTTTAAAGGTCTGGGCAATATTACATACGCTGCACAAAACAACTAACATAGGGTAATCAAAGATTACATAGCTCGCCTATACAGGTTTTTGTCAGAAACCAGGTTAAAGTTTTTGAAAAGTAGGTCAAAGTCCAAGGTCAAGGTCACTAGGTCAAGGTCACTAGGTCAAGGACATGGTCTCAAATGAAAGGTCTCGTCACAAGGTATCTATATGTGAAATATCAAAGCCCTACCCCTTAAAGTTCAAGAGATATAGCCCATGTTAAAGTTTTGTCTATGGACGACGACAACGCCGCCGAGAGTATGGCATTAGCTCTCCGGACTTTTTCGTCCCGGCGAGCTAAAAATGACGCATAAAGCTCCTGTTGGATTCCTTGTGTCAAAATATAATAAATTATGCAGTTGCACAAATAATAACAATGCACGTCATTTCAGTTTACTTATTAGTACTCTTTTTAAAATGGTATTTAATTTTTCTCTTATGTCATTGGTTCATGAGAAATAAATATCTGTATCTGTACCTCTGTTAGTTCTTTGTAATTATCACTTATTACTGCGTGTTTGTCATGAATAACCGCAAGAAACATTTTTTACAACAAAAATGCAATGATCGCTATGCGATATAAGTCCCCTACTGGCGGCATAAATTTATGACTTGCATCTCTGTTCATCAGTTCATCTTCTGCAACAACAGCCAAGAAAAGTCTGGGAAACTGAATTCACGAAATTTGCTAAGTCCAATGGCCATAACTCTTGTGAAAATTAGTCAGTCTAAATTAAACTCAAATCTGCATCACACTATAATGTATTCACATACAAAAAATCAGCTCATTATCTGCAATAACAGGCATGAAAAAATCCGGGAAACTAAACATTTCATGAAATTTGCTAAGTCCAAGGGCCATAACTCTTGTAAAAATAGGCCAATGGAAACCAAACTCAAACTTGGTCTGTATCACTCTGAGATGTCTTCATTTACCAAAAATCAGTGCATTATTTGCAATAGAACCAAAGAAAAGTCCGGAAACTGAAATTTTCATAAAATTTGCTAAGTCCAAGGGCCATAACTCTTGTAAAAATAGATGAATCTAAAGCAAGCTCAAACTTGACCTGTATCCCATTGAGATATATCCACATACCAAAAATGAGTTCAATTTATCCAACAACAGCGGAAGAAAGTCCGGAAAACTGAGATTTTCATAAAATTTGCTAAGTCAAAGGGCCATAACTCTTGTAAAATTAGGTCAATCGAAAGCAAACTCAAACTTGATCTGTATCACATTGAGATATATCCACATACCAAAAATGAGTTCAATATATGCAACAACAGCGGAAAAAAGTCCGGAAAACTGAGATTTTCATAAAATTTGCTAAGTCCAAGGGCAATAACTCTTGTAAAATTAGGTCAATCAAAAGCAAACTCAAAGTTGATCTGTATCACATTGAGATATAACCACATACCAAAAATGAGTTCAATATATGCAACAACAGCGGAAAGAAGTCCGGAAAACTGAGATTTTCATAAAATTTGCTAAGTCCAAGGGCAATAACTCTTGTAAAATTAGGTCAATCAAAAGCAAACTCAAACTTGATCTGTATCACATTGAGATATATCCACATACCAAAAATGAGTTCAATATATGCAACAACAGCGAAAAAAAGTCCGGAAAACTGAAACTTTCATAAAATTTGCTAAGTCCAAGGGCCATAACTCTTGTTAAATTAGGTCAATCGAAAGCAAACTCAAACTTGATCTGTATCACATTGAGATATATCCACATACCAAAAATGAGTTCAATATATGCAACAACAGCGAAAAAAAGTCCGGAAAACTGAAAATGGGACAGACGGACAGACGGACAGACGGACAGACGGACGGACGGACGGACAGACAGACAGACCGAGAGGAAACTAAGAGTCCCCTTCGGCGTTGCCGGTAGGGGACTAATAACTTTTAATACTATATGACCAATTAATAAAATGTTTCACTTGTTTTAACATGTAAAACTTATACTTTATATGAACAGATTTTTTTTTTTTGGGGGGGGGGGGGGGGGGGGGTTTGGTAACCTTTGATACTGCGAAATTAAACCACTGCAATTGGTTACATTTAGAAAACTGCAAACTTTTAACTTTTTGAATTATAGGTCCAGTTCACTTAATTATCTATGAAAACACTTTATGTCAATTTACCCTATTCTGCCACAATTCAGCTAAAATATGGTTGTACACAAACATAAGTACATGTACAATATTTGAGGTACAGGTGAGGGGAAATCACGAAAACGTGGAATGTTAGATTAATGGAAAAGAGCATTAAGTTAAAAGGTCAAAATTATTTCATTCATCGAGTGAAAAAAAAAACAAAATTTTCAACGAAAAGTTAAATAATTGAATTTCTTCACACCTGGAAGATTTTCTTGAGTTGACTGTTCCTGAGACACTAGGGGAATATAACCCATCATTTTGATCACCGGTTAACAATTCTCGTTGTACGTTACGTGCATTTGTTGATGTACGAATGTTTGAAACTCCACCTGCAAAATATTTCAATATGATAGATCAGAAATAGGTAATATTGATTGAACTTTGTACTGATGGAAAAAACATCTCACAATGGGTACACAAAATTTGAAAGTAACTGTATTAACAACAATAAATGTCAAAAAGACTCTGCAAAGCATGGACACACAGACAGAAAGACAAAAGATTGATATACATCAACATTTGGTATAAAACCCTCTGCCATGTCTAGAATTTGACTTCTGATCATAGGGCCAAACCTTTGTGAAAATAACTGGAGACGTACAATTATCCAGAATTACATGTATACATGTAGTACTTCAATATACCTAAAATGACAATGTAACAATAAATTCTAGCTCATAATGAAGTAGAGTCTATGTCCAATCAGAGATTTTATAAAAAGCTCTCTATGCTGCTTGTGAGTGATATTGTATCCATTTATCTGAATACTGTAAACGTGGAAATTTTCGCATGGGGGTAATTTTCACGTTTTTCGTGAATCAAGTTTCCCCCACGCAAAAATATCCCTGCTGCATTCTTACAATGGGAAAGATATTTTAATCGTGAATATTACCCCCATGCGTAACGCCTTGATGTTATAGTTGCGAAATATTCATCCAGCGAAAATAACCACATTTACATTTATAAATGAATTTATCTGCAATAAGTTCATCTTGCATGTAAACATGTACTTGACATAATCTTAAGATGAAGATCTAAAGATCTTACCTATTGAAAGACTAGATGATTTTGACGGGGATTTAGGCATACCAGTTGGTTTTGACCTCGATTTGTCCGGGCTCGACCTTTTGCTTGCACCACTTGACGGCAAATGCTCCATAAAATTATTGGTCGGTGACGACAGTTGAAAATTATCATCATGCAGTAATCTATCAAGAGTTTCTCTCGTTTTTGCGGCACTTTTAGTCCGTGGATTTGACTTTTTAACTACAGACTTGCCTTGGAGAACGATTTTCAGGTTCATCATCCATACTGAATGTTCCTTCCCTGACCATCCTTCTATTATGTCTTTCAGTGTAAGGGTCAAATGATCCACTCCCATATTTACGGAGCGTTGAATCAAGTTCGTATGAATGTGTCCCTTTCATAGCATTTGATGCTCCCACTTTACTGCTAGCGTTACTGGACAGAATAGCCCCTATGTCAATACTGGGTTGCTGCCGCCTGGACTTTGCTGACGGCACATTTGGTCTGGGAGGCCGCCTGGTGGCTGAAGAACGTGTTACAGCTGGGGACATAACTCTAGGTGTCATCATAGTATTACGGTCACATACAGCCTGAAATTGTAAAACTGTACGTAAGTAAAGAAGTCTTGCTTTTCATACCCTTAAAGATACAGAGAGTCTTCATTACTTTACTATAACACAAGTTTTATTCCTTTTGTTTGAGCCTGAGGAGTCATTTTCAAGCCACCCTAAGAATATATTGTTTTTTTCTTCACAGATGTTACATTAATCTTTAAAAAGCTTTTCTCAAAAACTTGAGGTAGGGGACATATCTAAAAGAAGTTAAAGTTAAGACAATTACAGCTAGTATATTTGATATATGTATTTTTTCTACTGAAGGACCTGGTGTTTTTAGCTCTACGTAAGGAGTGACAAATCATGAAGCGGCATCTCTAAGTGAGAAGCTTGGTTCTGGAATGTTTTGTTTTGTTTTGTTTTATTTTTGTTTTTGTTTTTTTTTACATAAAAATTTCATTTTTTAACTTTTGATATAAATAATGTTAATCAAAAAATGATAAGTTGAGTTGGGGATTAATACTAGGAATTTGACTTGAATGCACGTTTGAATACTATTACATCTTTGTGAAGGTCTCTAAACTACATGCACATGTACCTGATACACAAAATCAAATTTTCGTTCCAGGAGGGAATGATACAAATAAAAACACACAAACACTGAAGTTTTTTGAGTGTTTGTGTGTTTTTACCTGATGTTGGACAAGCATGTCTTGAGGGTAAAGGTCATCACAGAATTCACATGGTAACATGATGTCATCACCTGACGCTTCCCATTCCTCTGGTGACCTGAAAAATTTGAAATTTTTAAATTCAATTAGAATTCTTATTTTTTAAATTCAAATTCAAATCATCTATTTTTATACATGTACAGTAACTCTAAATTCTTCATAAACGATAATATTCCAAAGTTTACAGAGACTGTTCCTGAATATTCATGTACATGTATATGTATTTTTCTAACCTAATTTTTCAAAGACCGATCTAAGTACAGTGTCTTAAGACATACTGGATCACTAAATAAAATTTATAAACAGTGATGAGGTCAATTTATGATGAGTTATGGAGTGATAAAACCAAGGCCCAAGGTCGAAGTTGATACTGGTTTGTACACTCAATCATCATCATGTGGACATCAGAATCATCTATACAATATCTGTTTTATCATATTCAATGTAAATACATCATATTGGAAACAAAACTGGTAGCATGTAGGTATGCTCACTACATGTCGGTAATAACTGCTTGTCTTACACATGTTACATTCATTTTTTTTCAGATAAAATGTTCCACCCTTCATCTTTCAAATATAAAATTGCTGAAACAAGGATTTCCTTTTAATTACTTTTTCAATAAAATAGCAATCCAAGGAATGCTTGTGTCGCCTGCGAAGCGGTTTGATTATTATTCTAGAAAGTCGATCAAATTATTGGTATCAGTAGAAAAGTCTTGTCAAATGAAATTCATTTGAAATATCAGACCTCTTAATTACAAATTAAAAGTTATGGTCATTCTCAAATTTTCAGAACAGAGTGTCAATCATCTAGGTCAAGGTCACTACGTAAAAATTGGTAACAAAAAGGTCTCATCATAAGAAATATTAAAGACCTATCACCTACCAATTAAAAGATATATACAACCTTAGAAAAGAAGGTCAAATAGCTAGGTCAAGGTCAAAAGGGAAAAAATTATAGTATGTGTAGAATGGCATTGTTACAAGGAAAATACATGTGAAATATCAAAGCCCTATTACCTACCAATCAAAAGATATAGCCAATATTACTTTTCTTGAAAAGTAGATCAAATATCTAGATCAAGGTCAAAAGGTAAAAATATTATGGTCTGTGTAGAAAGGTCTTGTCACAAGGAATACACATGTGAAATACCAAAGCCCTTTCACTTACCAATCAAATGATATATCCATTCTTATTTTTTTTTTGAAAAGTAGGTCAAATATAAAGGTAAAGGTCAATAGGTAAAAAAATATGGTATGTGTAGGAAGGTCTGGTCACAAGGAATACACATGTGAAATATCAAAGCCCTATCACTTACCAATCAAAAGATATAGTGAATCTTATCTTTTTTTCAAAAGTAGGTCAAATATCGAGGTCAAGGTCACAAGGTCAAAAATTATGGTATGTGTTGAAAGGTCTTGCCACAAGGATTGCACATGTGAAATATCTAAGTCCTAACACTTACCAATCAAAAGATATATCCATTTGTAATTTTTTTGAAAAGTAGGTCAAATATGTAGGTCAAGGTCACTAAGTCAAAAATTATGGTATGTGTAGGAAGGTCTTGTCACAAGGAATACACATGTGAAATATCAAAGCCCTATCACTTTCCAATCAAAAGTTATGGGCTGTGACACCCAAAGTGTGACAGACAGACAGACGGACAGACGGACAACGGACAAAGTGATCCCTAAGTGTCGCTATGCTTCGCAGGCGACACAAAAATAGGCGCCTTTCCTTGCGAGATAAATTTGAAACAAAATTCTTTTAGATAAAATATAGTGAAATCACCATTCAGCAGGTGCCACATTTCGTAGATTGTCGATCATATGCGGAGCAGCACTTGGTCTGGAATTCTGGGATAGCCGGCTATATCTGTTATCGTCTATGTGTGGTGGAATATTACTACTGGCTGTGGATGCTGCATGTGGCATCAGAGAACTGAAAGGGTCCTCTGTACAGTGGCTCTATATAAAGCAGAAGGTACAAGTACATGTATGATATACTCGTGTAATAGACATGAATATCTTAAAACTTTAAGATGTTAAATTAAACTATTCAAGAATAAGTACATGTACAGTATGTCACCTGTCACATACTGTATGTGTACTTATTTTAGCACAACCAAATTTTAGCGGAAACAGAGAAGAATTGGGAAAATTGACATATTAGCGTAATCATGAATTAGCGCTTTGACTTATTTTCCACATTCATCTACATGTACATGTATATGAGATTCATGAATTAGTGTAATCTTAAGTTACCGTAGCACAGTCTTACCATAGCTTACTCCACTAATATATGAATCCCGCTAAAATAAGTGCACATGCAAGTATCTGATCCTTAATATGTGACCTTGACCTTGAAGATGACTTTGACATACATAGGGTGTGGAGTCTTATCATGATTCAAGACAAATTCATATGAAGCTAACTTTTAATAGAGTTTCATATTCTGTAGTTACCTGATGCATGACTAACTGGTTGCTTGGTATAACCTCCCCACAAAACTCACATGGCAGCATGGTTAAATCTGTAATGTAACAGTAAAATACTTGTACTAAATAGTAAAGAAGGACCTCAAAAATTTGAAATAATTCAGAAATTTATAATAAATTACGCTTATGGCTTAATACCAATAACAACATCATGTCCCTAGCAACACTGCATGCATAGTGACATCATGGAATATGCATTTTAAAAAGATTAAATTACTCAATAGTAGAATGGAGATAACATTATTGGTATTTGAATCATTTGCAGGCGTAAATTGTAGGATTTTATAGTCCAAAATACCCAACTACATGACAGCCTGTATATTTGCTACTATAAAATCATACAATTTATGTCACTCTGCAAATCATTCAAATACAAATAATCTTATTCTGCCCTCAAGGACAGAAAGGTGGACAGACAAACGTGTAATACCATAGACTGTTCGATGAGAGGAGTAGGGTTTCTCCTACATTCACAGAATTATCCTAACAAAATGTGCAAAATGACAAATCGTACAAACATTATAAGGTCATAAAGACGGACTTGTTTGGTCGCTCCAGTCTCAATCAAAATATGGCAGAAACACGGATGATAACTATCATTTTGGATGTTTTCAGACATTGCGAGAAAAAAAATCACCGCGTGAGATCAATGACAAGGAAATGCAACCCTCATGTCCGTGATTTGCATTTGTCATCGACTCAGCAAGCCTCGTCATGGTATAAGCAAATCCAAGACACTCGGGGGTCAATGATCTCACCCAGAGATAGATTCTATCAATCAATTGACTAATCACCTGAATCTTGATCAGTATCTACCAAGTGGCCAGAATAATCATCGGGAATGTCAAAATTCCGTGGCTTATCAAAGTTTCTTATGAGATGGTCGATGTCGTCTGATTCTCCGAGATCGTGAGCAAGATGCATGGCAAGAAGGCGGTCTTGTTCCTCACTATTTGACGTTGAAGTTGAGGTGATACTGGCTCTCTCTTAATGAAAGAACAGTAAGTGAATATATAGTAGTGTTTTGTTCAGTAACAAGTGCAGTAAAATCATTTTCAAAATTTATTTATCATTAAATTTTTTGTTGCGCCAAATTTTTCTGATCAGATTTATTGCACAAACATACCGGTACATACTGAATATAAAGATGTCCAAATAAAACTCATGACTGGAATAAAAATACAAAATCATTGTCATTATCCAAATATCACGTTTTTCGCATGTTCTAGCTGTCTCCAATAGGATCAAATACAACTGAAGTTCATGCTTTCTCTACATGCTCTATGTTCCGCAAGAAATCCTAAGTATGTTAAATGTTTTGTAACTACATGAACATGTATGAAAACTTTCATTTGAAAAATAGGCTGTGGCAGAATTATGTGAATTTAGTAGCCTTTTTAATTATATAAATCATATGCAAACATACAATAACCATGCATCAAAGAACACTGTTCATTTCTACTGATGTCATGTGATGGATGTTACATCATTGTACATGTAAACTTTGAAAATTGGTTATTTTAACATGTTTATTGTTTAAGCTGGATGTTTCATATCATTATTAATGAACCAAATGAAAGCTCAAGCTTTTAGTTTTCCATTCTTATAAACACAAATCATAGAAAGTAATCTAACATCATCTTTTTAAAACATACCTCTTAGTCTGTTCAGATCTGATTTCTGATTAGCCTTATTTTTGTCCTTTGATAACCTTCCCGTGTTCTTCGATGCATCAGTAGCATGCCCCCTTGCTCTCATTACTGATCCTGAGGGTTTCTTCCTCTGACCCATTCCATCACTAACTGTTAACCCAGAAGCCCCCGGACCCTCAGTGGCATTCAAAATTCTTTTCATTTCCTCGAAAGCAAACATATTCATCTCCCCTCCTCCAAACAGCAAATCATCAGGCTCTGCAAAGCTACTTGCACCAGTACTGTTCCCATTGGTCAAATTTGAAGATGCTGGATTCTGATTGGTCAGTTTGGGAGTTGGGTATGTACAATTGCTATCTTCATGCTTTACTAAATCCTTCACCATTATAAACTGTCCACATTTAGGGCAAGCCTCTGTCCTTGTTCCACAGTAATCATGGTGCGCTTCTAATTCCGAATGAGCAACGTCCATTTCACAAAAAGTACACTTCACTGGTCTCTTAGGACATAGTTCCTCCTGTAATTAAAATACAATCATAATGATTAAGTAAGTAGTTTTCTAAGATTTTGAGGCCCTCTACAGTTTTATTTTTCCTATAGCCAGGTCCGATATCAGTCATCTTTTGACCTCCAAATTAAAAAAAACATAAGTAATTACAGATTACGAAGCTCACCTCGTGGCAGCAAAATTCAATTCAAACATATTTCTAAATACATGTATATTGGCTTTTAAAGGCAAAATCATTCAAGCGGAAAAAGTAGGTCAATTTCATTTTATGAAAGTTTGATCAAAGATACATCCAATATGCAAGTTTGGTACATGAAGCACTTTTACTTTGCTCAATATTGGCTTTTAAAGGCAAAATCACTCAAGCGGAAAAAGTAGGTCAAGGTCATTACATGAAAGTTTGATCAATGATACATCCAATAAGCAAGTTTGGTACATGTAGCACTTAAACTTTGCTCAATAATGGCTTTTAAAGGCAAAATCACTCAAGCGGAAAAAGTAGGTCAAGGTCATTTTATGAAAGTTTGATCAAAGATACATCCAATATGCAAGTTTGGTACATGTAGCACTTATACTTTGCTCAATATTGGCTTTTAAAAGCAAAATCACTCAAGTGGAAAAAGTAGGTCAGATGCTGCATACGATGCATGGATCCATCTCGGCATCCAAAGATGAATCACTTGTGCAAGTTTGGTTACTGTTGCATTACTACTTGGTCAGATACTGAACTACCCAAAACTTCTTAACCAAGTCACTCAAGCGGAAAATGTAGGTCAGATGCTGCATCTGATGCATGGGTTCACCTCAGCATCCAAAGATGAATCACTTGTGCAAGTTTGGTTAATGTAGCATCAGTACTTTGTCAGATACTGAGCTACCCCAAACTTCTTAACCAAGTCACTCAAGCGGAAAATGTAGGTCAGATGCAGCATCCGATGCATGGGTTCACCTCAGCATCCAAAGATGAATCACTTGTGCAAGTTTGGTTACTGTAGCATCAGTACTTTGCCAAATACTGAGCTACCCCAAACTTCTTAACCGGACGCGGACGCGGACACGGACGCGGACACGGACACGGACACGGAAGCGGACAAAAATGTTTCAGGTCTTGTCATAGGCAACTTAAAAGTCAGCAAAAATTTCAAGAACTGCCATAACACTTGAATGGTAAATAACAGGGCTTTCATATTTTATATGTATTCTTTATAGCACAACTTTATCATTAATACAAAACAATTTATGATCCCTTGACCATATTGACCTTGATCTCAGAGTATATATCCTTGTTTCTTCATTACACCTTTTATATTATCAAAGAAGCTGATGAGGGCATTCATGTTTCACAAACATTTTTGAATTTTAGAAAAAAAGGTTTGAATTGTTCTATTCTTAAAACAGCATTTGCATTAAAACATGATATGTCTTGATGTGTCCTACAGAAAAACATCATATTTGTAGTTTTTGTTTCCTGAATCTTTATGCCAGTTTTCTTCGATTTAATGATGCCACAATTAGTTTACATCAGTTACTTGCCTAAATTGGAATAAACTCTGTACATTCTGCATTTTCAAAATCTGAAATACCTCATGTTTCTCCAGAAGGCATTTCTCCACTTTTTGACCACATTTAGGACACGGTATTTCCGCATGCGTCTCTTCATAATGTATCTCCAGCTCACCCTTTGGTATCGGCTCTTGGCAATGCTTACATAATGCAATATTTCGATGACAATGCACCTCATGCATAACAAAGTTTGCAGAACTGATGTGACGTTTACTGAAAAATAAAAGTATTGGCTTAAAATGCTTATGGTATTCTAAACCCCTAATGCATTTTCGATAATATTAAAATACTAGAGATGCCAATTTACATTCTCCATCGATTATCAGAATTGAAAGCAATTATTGAGCAATAATTGATTATTAGTGATAATGGGTACACCACTAAACAATAGTTTCCTTTGAGTTTCACCATTTTCAGGTAAAAACATTACATTCAACAAACAGAAAGACAAATTCGACCAATTTTCAACAACTGAACAAATAACTTACTTGATTAATTAATACTGTCCGCGTGAATCACTTCAGAAACTGGATAAAAACGTCATTTTGACTACTTTGTCATTCAAAAATAGAAAAACAATAGATCTTGCTTAGTCTTAAATTTTGGTGTATGATATATGGATATGGTCATAGGTTAATGCAATCAAATTATACAGACAAAAAACTTTTAAATTAGGCGTTTTCAATGTTAAATTTTAGGGTGACGTCGCCAGGTTTAAGGATGCGTCATTGCCATTGGTCACAACTTAAGACAATTCTTGCACATCTCCCCTTTTAGCCCTCATTGAGCTTGAATAATAAAGATATTTCAATTTATTATGGAAAATGTATCATTTCTGACTCTATTGATCGAAGACTTAAATTCATAACATACCTAAAAGCAGATAAGTTTGAAAATTTGATCTAAACTGAATGAAGTACAGTATCTGTGAGAAAATGCTTCATTAACATGATTAATCATGGTAATAACTACAGAAATGTCATGCCTTAATAATTAGCCTATGGACATCATCATAACGTCACAGGAAAAATTAACATGGGAAATGGCCCACCTTAATCTTGTTTTAATGTCTAATAAAGTTTGATTGCGTTCACCGACTATCGTTTAACTTATACCAAAATTTTTGACTAATTGAGATATATTGAATAGTATAAATTTCATTTGAAATCTTCGCACAATATTTTTCAGCAGTCAAACTCGCATACCATATACGTTTATCTGCAGTTTCTTATGTGCGCCGCAGTCAACATGAAATACCCAGTGGCGGATTCAGGGGGGTGAGGAGGGAGCATCCGCCAGTCCCCCTTCCCCCCCCCCCCCCAAGCACTTACCCAATATTTTCCAAAAAAAAACCCTATATTTAGGCCCATTTTCAGTAAAAATCGACAAAATCCGCCCTTGACCCCTGGCAAAGGAGGCACTGGATCTGCCACTGATGAATGCAGGACGTTTCAGTTCAAAGACGTTTCGGTACATTAAGGATGTTTCGGTACAATAGAATTAGAAAGATGGTTTGGTGCAAGTAGAGACGTTTCGGTACAATGTAAAAGATGTTTCGGTACAACAAAAAGACGTTTCTGTACATGATTTTTTTTATGATATGGGGTGATAATAAGTTTGTGTTTGGTTTTTGTTTTCATAAGTTTGGTTGCAACATTAGAAATTCTGACATAATATGTCTTATGATCTTATAAATTGCTCTTCTTCTGAAATAATGTTTATGAAGCATTCTTTGATGGATTGGACTTCAAAGACAAATTTATGATAAAAACACAAGCTTTATAATAATTTGGAATTTGAGTTAAACAATCACGCTTTTCCACTCTAACTTTTCGGGACATGATTTAATAGGGGAGAGGGGAATAGTACTATGGTAGTAAACAACATATTGATAATATCCTCTCTAATCAGTCAATAATTAGGTAATGTACAAAAACATAAATATGTACCGAAACGAACTAAATCATGTACTGAAACGTCTTTGTACCATGTACCTAAACGACTTTTTTCTATGTACCGAAACGTCCTTGTACCGAAACGTCCTGCACCCCCACTGATATCGACACACAAACTCACCAGTTACCACACAGCTTTGTATCACCTTCCTCTGATTCTGCCATTTTGTTTCTGTGTCTGGTCTCTAATTACCTGTCAATGATACAAAATTTGTAGAAAGTGAAACTGAAAATAGAGAAAGCAACACAATTTACAATAAAACCTATCATCCATCAAATCAATGGAAACTGAGAATCAATCAAATTGAAAAATGAACTTAAATTGTACGAGTATCTTTCTGAATCAAGAAAGTGTCATTCTGTTTACAAAATAACCTTCAAATTCAATTCTTTTCTCCTCTCAACAGCCCAACTATTTCCACAAAAAACATTTCATAGCCAGACTGCTTTTATGAAACTGACTTTGATTGGCTTATCGGGATGCTACGATGATTTTGATTGGGTCGTTGCTAAGGACTCAAAGCTGAATATGACAAGCATAATTCAACTTCCGGTCGGTTTCCCACGTGGTTTACGCAACTTTGTAAACATTTTCAAGTTCGCACTCTAAAACAAGATCATGGCCGGAATAAGTGAGGCACAGATGAAACTTTTTACAGATTTAGAAATAGAAATGACTGCAGATATGTTTAATAAGTATGTTTTTGTTCAAATAATGCTTCACAATGAAAGTCCGTGCAAGATTATGAGAAAATTCGAGCTAATTTAGTATTTCGTTATCTGACATTTTACCGGGAAGCCTGAGACGAGGTGGCGAACTTCTGATAGAATGCTTTGAATAAGCCTTTTTCACATAACTGCGGTGCAGTTGTTTTGGACGGCAAAATAAGAACAGTTCCCACAATATGACGTCAAGGACAATCACTTTTTAACCTAACGTCATGAAAGTTGGTACTTGCCATCCATATAATGCTAGTCACGCAGTTATGTGAAAAGGGCTTATTTAAACTCTGAGCCAAAATGTTTGTTGCCATTGAAATGGAAATTTATTCCTACCTCAGTATTTTGCTCATATATTACACGCAGCATTTTGCAGTATATTACACGCAGCATTTTGTAAATAGTTTTAACTCCATCCCCTTTTTTGATAAATTTTTGTTTTGCACATTTAAATTGTATATATTGTAGACCACGCATGCACTGGTAAATAATCTTCAATTTTGATGGTGTACCGGATACCACGAAGAAGAAGAAGAAGCTGTCACTTCAGATATTGGAAAATATAAGTTTTCTCTACTTTGCCGGCATATTTTCTGATTATAATTTAGATAGGGGGATAGATCTCAAACTCTCATAACTAACATGACTAACGGTGTATGATATATGTCTGTACGACCAATACTATCTCATAGTGAAAGAAAATAGTTTTAGATGGGGAGATTTCTATGTTAATTTTAGCGTGACGTTGTCGACGTTCTCCATAGACTCGGTGTTAATCATTGGCGACGTCACGCTAAAATCAACATAGAAAACTCCCTATTTAAAACTATTTTTTACACTGTGAGCGAAGTTTAAATCGTTATTAAGGTAGATATATCATACACCGTTAGTTATGAAAGTTTGAGATCTAACCCCCTATATAAATTTTGTTCCAAAAATTTGCCAAAAAAGTAGAGAAAACTTCATTTTTCCGATTTCTGAAGTGAGCTGCGTGGACAGTAGTTAAAGTGCAACAGAGGCACTTTGTTGCACTAGTCTGTAACTAAGTACCTGCATACTTACAAAAACTTAAGAACTTAATTCCAATGAAAATTCAATAATATAGCATAGATACATTTATAAACCATAGATGTTGTTAGTATTACATGTCATGTCATGTCATGAGGGTAAAGCATAGGATTTTAAGGCTACATTGCATTGCAGCTTGCGAATTAGTGCGTTCAGCTAATCCCTTTTGCAATTCATGCACTTCTTTCAGTCAGTGGCAGCATAATAAAATGGCCTGTGCCAGAATTGCAAAAGGGCTAATGCATTCAGCTACTTAGAACTTCATAGCGGCTAGTATGGCTAGTAGATATGTTCCTGAACACACCCAAGGAACTAGGCTGAATAGTCCAGTCTCTTGGCTGCCGTTACAAGCTAGAGACTGAATCCTACTATGGTTGTTACAGAGTGAAGTCTGACAAATTTGTTGCCCAACGATTTTTCCATATTGAAGATCTTATATTGATTTTCTTGCAGATGGCATTTAATAAGATAAACTAAAAATTTGAAGCCGACTGCTAAGTGGACCGAAGGCAGACTATAATCATGATAACGTAAGAAGATTGAGACGAGTCAGAGAGGCAACGCCTACATTGTCATTTGTCTGGGTCATAGTGCAACCATTATTCAATTCAATTCAATTATTTATTGATATCATCAAACACAGTAGCATACAAAATGAACAAGGCAAAACAAAACTAAAACTAACAACGTGATTATACAGTATTAATATTCATAATTATTCATAAGTATTCATATTAACATTTACCATATTTTACTCTAATGTATTTCAGAATGACGCAGTGTTGCCAAAAAAAGTGTGTTCCACCAAAGTACAAAGAGGCAGAATTGTCAAAAGGCGAGGCGGTGTGCTTGGACAGATGTGTAGCCAAGTATTTAGAAATTCACGACAGAATAGGAAAGAAACTAACTTCGCTATCGCAAGAGGACGAAGCTCGAGTGAAACAAATGCAGGCCCACCTCCAGCAGCAACAGCAGCCATCTTGAAAAATGTTGAACTTAGGTTTTTAGGATTTTTGTTATATGAATTTAATATAATGTAACGGTTGAAAGTTCTTACATCATTGATGTAAGAAGTGGAAGCTCGAGAGAAATGTTGCCAAAGGTATGTCCATCGTCAGCAACAGCAGCCATCTTGAAAATATTAGGATTTTGATTTTAAAAAACTTGTAGTATAATTGGATTATGATGCATTGAAACATGTTTTATTACAAGTGGAATTGCATTACAAAAGCTGCCAAAGAAGAGATTGTGGGCAGTGACTGAAGATAATGCCTGTTTTCCATTGTGTCAACCGCATTGTTGTTCATATGAATCATTAATAAAAAACGAACTGGTTTAATTCTACCTTGTAGACTCTCTAATGAGCAGTCGTAAGAGCATTAATGAAGTTGAAACTTTTTTTCTGTTATAAGTTTTTGCTTATTGTTATCATGGATATAAACAGAACATTGATGAAACGTATTTGTGTATAGCAAAGACACATTATGTGGTTATAGCATTGCAAAGATTATTATAATTCTGTATACATAAATATTACAATCATGAATACATATTCAAGTGCATAGAGCTTTGAATTTTACCTTGTGATATGTAATGATAAAATAAATTATCCATTTGAGTGTTCAAAAAAATAGACAAGAAAATGAAATAAAAGTATAGGGTACATGAAGAATCTGTGTTTTCTTTTTGTTTCCAGATTATACATTGTACTACACAGCCAATTTTGACTCATATGAAATTCATGTGAAATTTACATGAGCTTTACGTGAAAATTCACATGAAATTTATGTGAAACGAGCACGAACATGAAATTCACATGAAATTTTTCACATGAAATTCATGTGAAGATTTTTACATGGATGTTATGTGAATTCAGTTTCCTGTGAAAATCACTTAGAAAAATTCATGTGAAGGAAATTTATGTGAAAATCATGTGAAATATTTTTCACATAAATCTTATGTGAAATTTATATGAATTTTACATGAACTTTCATGTGAAATTTACATGATGCTCATTTCATATGAATTTCATGTGAGGCACAATTGGCTGTGTAGAGCGTGTATTGCTCCTATCATCATGAAACTCACAGTTACCAGAAATGTTTCCATTGAGTCTATGATGACCCCCTATTGATTTTGGGGTCCAAAGGTCAAGGTTAAAAGACTGATTATTGTGAATTGTTTCCACATATATAAGAGACTGTATAACACCTATCATAATGAAACTTGCAAAATATGTTCCCCCATGAGTCAAGGTTTATCCCCATTTATAGGGAAGACTCTGATTTTGGGGTCCAGAGGTCAAGGTTAAAAGACTGATTATTGTGAATTGTTTACACATATATAAGAGACTGTATAACACCTATCATAATGAAACTTGCCAAATATGTTCCCCCATGAGTCAAGGTTTATCCCAATTTATAGGGAGGATTCTGATTTTGGGGTCCAAAGGTCAAGGTTAAAAGACTGATTATTGTGAATTGTTTACATATATATAAGAGACTGTATAACACCTATCATAATGAAACTTGCCAAATATGTTCCCCCATGAGTCAAGGTTTATCCCCATTTATAGGGAGGATTCTGATTTTGGGGTCCAAAGGTCAAGGTTAAAAGACTGATTATTGTGAATTGTTTACATATATATAAGAGACTGTATAACACCTATCATAATGAAACTTGCCAAATATGTTCCCCCATGAGTCAAGGTTTATCCCCATTTATAGGGAGGATTCTGATTTTGGGGTCCAAAGGTCAAGGTTAAAAGACTGATTACTGTGAATTGTTTACATATATATAAGAGACTGTATAACACCTATCATAATGAAACTTGCCAGAAATATTCCCCCATGAGTCAAGGTTTATCCCCATTTACAGGGAAGAGTCTGATTTTGGGGTCCAAATTTAAAGGTCAAGGTCATAGGATTCTGATAATTATTGAAAATGGTTTCCGGATCATTTAAGTTCGAACATGTATTGCACCTATCAGAATGAAACTTGCCAGAAATGTTTCCCATCTGTCAAGGATGACACTATTGATTTGAATGCATTTTTAAATTTCCAAATATGTTTGTTTACACGAGTCTACGCATTTTGATTGGTCCAAAATACACGTTCATACGCTACGCGGTTTTACACAATTTGTGATGCGACAAACGAAAGTTCATACTCCAATAAACTGTCAAAATTGAACAGTCAATTCTTAAATGCTACTGTATATCCATACTCACCAAGTTCTATCTCCATTCGTAGTTTCAATGTGACATTTATATACTCAGTATTCATGGTTCGCACGGGTCCTGGAAAGTCATGGAATTTCACCTGGGTGTTGCGTAAGTTATGGAAAAGCCAGTGCTGTCATGGAAATTCATGTAATTGTTGTCAAGCCCTTGAAAAGTCTTGAAAATTCACTCACCCGGTTTCGATCTTGTCTTCCAGACGATTTTTGTATCCCCGCAAATTTCGTCTATAAATGATTGTTTTATTTAAACATTGCAAAATGTGGAATCGGTCCAATTTAGTTTTGCACATGTACAATATCAGTGAATTGAATTGATTAACAATTAATGGTCCTAGCAATCAGTCGCTTTTTTCACAGTCTCACAATTTATGCTGTAACATTTGACCAATGCAAGTCAGTGGCGGATCCAGTGCCCCCTTTGCCGGGGGGTCGTGGGGCGAATTTTGCCGATTTTTACTGAAAATGGGCCAAAATATAGGGATTTTGGGTCAGTGCCGGGGGGCGGACGCCCCCTCCGCACCCCCCCGAATCCGCCACTTGAAGTGACCTTGTCCTAATGGATTTTCACCAAGATCACTGCGACATTATTTGTTTTCTCACCTCCTAGGAAAATACAGTCCTTATTTCCTTAAAATTTTGAAACCCTGATTGATATACAAATTTGAGTATCATGATGAAGTTTGATTAGGCACGGTCCACTTTATATTCGGGGGGGGGGGGGGGGTTTGCTCTGATTTTGATGAAAAAAATTAATCTGCTTATGGTGTGACAGAAAAAATTATCTTGCTCTTACAAGTAATCTGAATTTGAAGAATTACTATAAAATTTCGCTTAAAATTCCTGAAAATTTTCCGGCTCGCTTTTAATTCATATTACAAAATTTTGGTTCGCTTCGCTCGCCATGTAGTTTTCTATCAAAACATATTTAGTTCCTATTTGAAAATATTAAAAGAATGCATTTTAACGAATGAAAATAGGGTCTTCCTTAAAGGCTTAAATATGTTATCAATGTAATGCATTACTATATCAATGACATGCGACGACGCGTGTAAAATTACAATTATACTAGTATATAGAGACTAATTTTTTATGCAAGCTTTGAAGGAGAACTTCAGTTTTTCACCTATCAACAATTCTAAATTTGACAATTTGTCTGGAAGACGATCCCCTCCGACCCTCTTATTTTTATTTGTACCTGATAAAGTTTGTTTTCTGAGGATTATATCGTACAGTATCTCTCTGTTTAGATGTGAATTAAATATATGTGCATAAAAATAAAATCATATTTTAGAATTATTAGCCAAAACAAAGAAACATAAACATTCTTAATATATTGCACATCACTAAATATTAATGTTAGAAAAAAAATTCTTGCTCGAACTTTGCAAGAAAAAAGTTAGTATGTTCCGGCCCCGCGCGAAAAAAAAATAATCTTGCTCCGACAACCCCTCCCCCCCCCCCTATAATATCAAATGGAATGTGCCTTAATTTCCGACGTCATTTGAAGAATTATAGCAATTTTCGAAATTGTGGACTTTGGGAGTTTTATCCATGAGCAAACCACTACGTCACTTCGACGTTATCGGGAAAAATGGTGTCACAAACTATCGCATTAAAAAAAAACAATTGAAACATTTTAAAATTATACCAAACGTATCATATTGAAATATAGAAAATTCTATTTTATCATCAGTGTATTCGTTGACAAATTTACATAACAGGAATGTGGATGTCACTTCATTGAAAATGGACGAATGGAAACTTTATAAAATTTTATCAAGCTTAGGACTTGTAAATAGATTTAAATTTTAATCCCAAATTTTATTTTTTTCTCATTTAATCATGAAATAATCTCTGGACATCGTTGAACATTTTGTTAGTTTTTGACAAAGATTCATCCACAAGATTCCTAATAATTTTAAAAGACCAATTCTCTGTTACCACCAAAATTCTGGCGCCACGGCATGTCATGGATTTTCATGATTTTCTGCATTTGGGTATATATGATGTCCTAATTGCAAAAATTAAGGTTTCCGGTCAATATGAGTTCCGGTTGCTATGGCAACGAGATCAGTCTTTTTGTGCTACTTTAAAGACTGTGAAGTAACCTACTTTTAGATACTTTGTTGCCATTGATACCGTTGAAGCAGATTTTTCATTTTCGTACCTTTTGGGCATCATTACCTCCTTCATTGCAAAATGCATTCAGTTTTATGACAGATATTATAGGACGCTTACTGTGCTCAGCCAAAATAAGGAAAATTGAAGTCAAAAATGAAGGAAAATTTATGGGTCATACTTATGTGATTTTTACGGTTTTTAGTGTCAATTTTCACTAAATCCAGACCTTTCCGAGACCTATGATGGGTTATTTTGAAAAGCAATGTTCCTTAAAAATATAATGAAAGAAAATCGAAGTTGGGATCTTTGAGCTCTTCATCTCAATTTTGACGTCAAAACCGTTGCGATGGCAACTTTAAGCGTTAAGGCTTGAATATAGTACATTTTAAAATTGATTTAACTCCTAATAAACACTACTTCTGACCACGAAAATATAAAAATGAACTGATAAGACTCTTTCATTTGATTTTAAATCATTGAAAATTTCCAAGGTCATTGACTTGAAGTTCAAGGTCATTTCTAACTTAGACTAAAAAAATTCGATATTATTGTGATTTTTCAAATTTTTGTCAAAACTTTGTAGTATTTTCTTTTTGAATTTTCCAATATTTATATATATATTTTGGAAGATGTTGGAATGAAAAAGAAATTCCCTGATTTTATTGACTTTTTATATTCAAGTATTATATTTCTGTTAAGGCGAAAAAAAACTAAGGATTTTAAATTTCATGCCCTCTATCTTTGATATCCACACCTCAATTTCAGGAGGTCAAAGAGTTGATTGAACTCTTGAAGTTATCCTAAGAAATAATTATAACACCCATATTTTTCTGCATATAGTCGTTTTATTTGTCTCAAAAGGCTTATTCTAGAATTGATCCTTTTTTATATACGAAAAATCACAATTTTGGTAAAATCTGCTCAATTTCAATTCGGTGACCTTGAAAATACAACAGATGACCTTGAACAAGTATCAAGGTCATCTCTACATTGATTTGTCTTCAGTAGATATATGAACGGGATTTTGTTTTTTATATCATAGATGGACAGTTCAAAATAAACTCATAACATACCCATCATAGTAAAACGATGTCATAAATGTTGCCATGGTTACCATCCTAAATGCAGTTTCCAGCGAAAAGATACAAGGTCCCAGCCAACTTTTTACATTTCTTGTAGATAAGAAAACGAAATCGATTCAGACGTAAAGCTAAAACCACAAATCATCCTAATGATTGGCAAATTTTCCGGAAATTAAGAAACAAAATAGTTAACTTACTTAAAAATGCAAAAAGTGATTATCATAATAAAAAGGTAAATAAAATAGAAGAAAATAAATTTTTATCAAAAGATTGGTGGAAACTAGTAAATGACGTCACATCGTTATCAAATAAATCCAATCACATTGAAATAATAGTTAAAGATGACGGAACAATAACTAACGATGATACAGAAAAGGCAAATTTACTTAATAGTTATTTTGCAAACCAATCAAGGATCAATGCTGATAATAAAAATATTCCACAACTACCCCCTCCTTTTATAGAAAAAATTGATAATGTAATCATACTACAACAAGATATAATTGACGTATTAGAATGCACCGATGTAAATAAAGCAAACGGACCAGATAATATAAATCCAAAAATGTTAAAAGAAGCCGCTAATGAATTATCTTATCCCTTATGTAAGCTTTTTAATATTTCCTTGTCTAAATGTTCTTTTCCCCCTAGTTGGAAATTAGCTAATGTAATCCCGGTTTTTAAAAAGAATGACCCCCAAAAGATAGAAAATTACCGCCCGATATCATTGCTAAGCATTCTGAGTAAAATCTTTGAAAAATGTGTTTATAAATATATCCATAACTTCATCGTATCCAATAAATTATTATCACCCAACCAGTCAGGATTTACTAAAGGAGATTCGACTATTAACCAACTTTTATTTATTACTGATGAAATTTCAAAAGCAATTGATTTAGGAAAAGAAATTAGGACCGTATTTTTTGACATAAGTAAAGCATTCGACCGCGTTTGGCATGAGGGACTTTTGGCTAAAATGAAAAATTTGGGAATTGAAGGAAATTTACTAAAATGGGTTGAAAATTATCTATTCGGCAGGAGACAAAGGGTTGTTTTAAATGGGAAAAGTTCCGAAATATTATGTACAAATTCTGGAGTTCCACAAGGCTCAATTTTAGGACCATTATTCTTTCTAATATATATTAATGACATAGTTTATGAAGTAGGATGTACAATTAAACTTTTTGCAGACGACACGACAATTTATATCATAATTGAAAACCCTTTAAGTGATAGCATATTAATGAATTCCGATCTGGCTAAAATCCACGAGTGGTCTGAAAAATGGCTAATCAAATTTAACCCCAGCAAAACCGAAACACTATTGATATCAAGAAAAAACAATCAGGCCCCCCACCCAAGTCTTATTATGAATAATATACCTATACAAGAAGTAAACCAACACAAACATTTGGGATTAATTTTTACAAATAATGGAAATTGGGGAGAACACATTAATATGATACTAAATAAAGCATCTACTAAATTAAACATTTTAAGATCTCTCAAATTTAAACTAAAACGGAAAACCTTGCACATTATGTATTTATCATTCATACGACCTGTAATGGAATATGCAGACATTATATGGGACAATTGCCCAAATTATTATAAAGATCTTTTAGAAAAAATCAATCAAGAGGCGGGTCGTATTATCTCGGGTGCCACAAAATACACCAGTATACCTTCTATTTACAAAGAAACAGGTTTAGAAACTCTTGAAAACCGACGTGAAAGACACAAACTTATCCAAATGTTTAAAATTATTAAAGGACTTACCCCTGACTATTTAAAAGCTATCATCCCTCCTCAAAATCAAGATTTTCATCACTATAACACTAGAAATTCCAATGACTATGTCAACATCAACTGTAGAACTTCTTATTACTCTAACAGCTTTTCTCCGTCCACAGTCCGTTTATGGAATAATTTACCGAATCATATCCAAGAAATAAATTCCCTTCCGAAGTTTAAGCAAATGATCACCCCTAACATGAAGATTCCAAAATATTACACTATAGGTACACGACTAGGACAAATTCTCCATACTCGCTTAAGAATGAATTGTAGCTCTCTTAAACAGCATCTTTACTATTGTAATCTAGAGCCCGATCCCTATTGTCAATGTGGTAATATAGAATCAAACTCTCACTACTTACTTTCTTGCAAAAATTATGATCGGCAAAGATTTGAACATCTATACTCATTAAACTTAAACCTTTCCTCTAATCTTTTACTCTTTGGCGATGAAAACCTAAACTATGAGACGAATGCTAAAATATTTATCCAAGTACAAAAATTTATTCTAGCATCAAAACGCTTTGGATAATACCCTAAATATAATTAATTTCGACATCATATATTAGTATTTGTATTGCCTTAACACTTTTTTATATTCTTACTGACATAAATTAATTAGCATAGTTACATACCTGATCGAATCAAACATTTGTTTGAATTACCATACTCGAACATTCATATTTATCTATATTCTATATGCATTTTCTGCTTGGTTTGAATCATGCTATATATATATATATATATATTTTTATTTTTACTGATATATGCTTGTGTCATCGGATAAACTAAGTTTGTTAACTTCGTTTGTTTGATGACACAGACAGATATCTGTGTTTCATTATACATTATTGTGTGATCCATGAACATGTCTATATACACATATTATAACTGTATGATTTGCCTGAAAACTGTAATAACATCAGCTGCATGCGAGAGAGGAATTAGCATAAGTGGGCATACCGCTTGTTTTCCAATCTCTTATAATCATTTTTGTCTGTCTTCTTTATTATGAATATTTTTTTAATAAATACAGTTTAAACTAAGATACAATACATATTGAATGTATAGAACAATAACTCCAAAAACTTCTGCTTTTATGAAATTTTACACCCTAAAAATACACAAAAACAAGCAAAATAGGGGCTCTTTTGATCCACAAAATGAAGGATTCAAAACCCTATTTAAGCACTCTTTTGGACCCCTTATACAACAGGCATAGCGATAAAGGTTGAAAACCATTTCGGATATTCATAAAAAAGAGGATTGACAAAAAAAATCGTGGTTATTGCAATTGATAAATGTACCTGTTTCCATGGCGACAAAGGTAACAAACACGCTAAGTCTTATGAAATTTCAAAATGCTTCAAACTTTGGAGGTGGTTACCATGGCAACATCACCCCTTTTCTTCATATGAAAGATAATTTTCAACTTAACACTCCATATTGAACTTCCATACCAAAAATCGCTAGAATATATGACATGCCGTGCCAACGTGTCATTAAATTTTTTTGGTTCTTATAGAGAATTGCTCTCAACTACAGTCATTGGCTCGAAATTGCATTTTTTTGAGCGGCGATGTCATCTTTTATTCCAATAATTCCTGCCTTTGTTTATAACACAATTCGAGCCCATCTTTTCCATATATAAGAGAAATACATTTATAAATATTTTGGAAGTTGAATTAAATTTAATGATATAGAAAACAGAGATTGGGTGGCAGATGGAGACAGGTAAATGCTTGCGAATTAAATAATCAATCAAATTATTTTCTATCAGATACTTTTTTGGCAAACAATTATACCCCTAACACATACCCGCCTGCTGACGCAAAGAAAAACTTAACTCAAGGGTGGCCAGGGATGTACAGTGATTGAATACGTCACAGTGTTGTCCCTGGTGTGCATGCATGGTCAAGTTATATATACACGACGTATACGTAAATCTCAAGATATGAAAATCAGCATTTTTGGCAAACTGGATGAGGGTCCTGACTCCCAGAAGACTACCCGCTCTGGATCCGTGCTTGGTAAAATTTTCACCTACTGTCCGAGCTGCTCACTTCGGAAACTGGATAAACGTAGATTTTGATAACTTTGTCATGCAACAATTAAAATAAAATCTATTATAATATCATTGAGTAGATCTCGCTTAGTCGTAAATTTTGATATATGTTACATGGTCAAGGGTTTATGCAATCATATTATACAGACAAAATAAGTTTTAGATATAGGGCGTTTAACACTGAGCCTATGGAGAACGCCACGACGTTACGGGATTTATTAAATTAAAATGGCCCATCTAAAACTTGTTTTGTCTAAATAGTTTGATTGGATGTACTCACTATCATATAACATATACCAAAATTTACGACTTAGCGAGGTAGATTGTGTGGTATAAAATTCATACTTCATTTAAATTTTGCATCATAAAGTAGTCAAAATTGGGAGGTTGACCAAATACGGATAATTACGGACTACGCATTCACGGAAAATAGGGAATATTTTGTACAAAATACGGAACTAATACGGACTCACGGACAGATTACGGACACACGTTACAAATAAAGGGCGAGGGGGTCCTGAATGGCTATGGAGGTGGAATCACCCTGCCAAGTTAAGCCGATATTAGAAGGACAAACACAAGCAGTTTGAACGTTAAAGATGTGGAACATCTCATTTTATTTAAAGAGCACAATGCTGAAATGCCTTTTGTCCAAAGGGCGGCGAAATTTACGTTTTTAACCCTAAAAATGATATAGAAAACAGAGATTGGGTGGCAGATGGAGACAGGTAAATGCTTGCGAATTAAATAATCAATCAAATTATTTTCTATCTTTCTGTCTTTCTTATCTTTCTCTATCTTCTCCCACACATTTTATTTCAGCTTTTCATGCGAAGGAACAAGGAAAGTCAAGGGAAATTCTGGGGAATTGAAAAAGTACTATTACTATTTACACGTTGCCTCAGAAGGGAAAAAGAGAATAACTGACAAACGTTTCAGAAAAGAAGTCTATGTACCTTTGTCCGAAAACTTCAAGAACATTGCTGTCATACACTATACATCGGTGATGCATCTGTATCATTTAACCAAAAGCTCGTTTATTCAGTTTCTGAAGTGAGCCGCGCGGACAGTAGTTGAATTTCTATCTCAGTTATTTATTTCTAAAGGAAATAAAGAAGATTTTGTCCTATCTTCTTTTTTAATCTTTTTTTTTTTTTTTTTTTTTTTTTTTTTTTGGTTCATTTTGTTCATAATGTGCGTTCAACTCTTTGGAGATTGGTCTGAACTATCTATAAACCGACTTGTCTCGAAAATGACAAATGGCGCCAAAAATACGAAATGTCTTTACTTCGCTTGGGAATGAGCAATGTGTTGACAGTTGATATATTGGAAAAGTTGAAAAATTGTCGAATTTTAACTATTCTTGATCTTGTTACTGCAGATCTCGAGCAAAGTATGTCAGCAATCAACCGTGTCATACAAGGTATCGACTTCTGTGGGGTTTTTTTTAGCCCGAATTTCCTAATAGGTTGAACAGATTTGAAAGTGTTTTTTTTTCCTGTTTGTGGGACCAGGGGGAATATGAAATCTCATTTGTCAATGCATCTATTCACAACATAATAAGATCAAGCATAAAGCAGGCTTGAGTATTTATGAATCTACTGATAATTGATAAGTTGAAAAGTACTGTCATGTTCACTAAATCCAGAGCACCCTGTTTTCCCGGTTTTCTCTTGAAGATGATTACTGTCATTTTCCCGTAGACATATTTTATTTTTCATATTGCGGTTTGAAGGCATCTGATAGGGTAAGTTGAAGTTAATTTCCAGTTACGACTAAAGGTGGTCAATTCTCAGAAACTATAATTTGTAGGAAAATTCTTCAGATGACAGAATATATTACCAAAACAGGGTGCTCTGGATTTAGTGAACAGGAGAGTAGGAGCTATGGACAATACTGGTGTCAAAGTAGTAACCAAACGGAAGAAGCTAGTATTACCGAACGATTACGGTGTAGGGGGTAATGAATCAACTAAATTGGATAAAATTAAGGAAACTTTTAAACTTTCACTAGAAATTAAAATCTGAGTGCCAACATTTTTATGAAAGGGTGACTTGATGACAGTTTCAGATGAGATATATTACAGTAGGGAAAGGGTACCCTCCTAAACTTTCAGTTGGAACTATATTTGAAGAAATTTTTCATAAAGTTTTAAAATCGGTTTTTGGAAAAGATGTCACTTCAGATGAATCATCATGGAATTGAAAATTGATCATTTAAACACATTCGAATGCTCGATCGTAACGGGTTACTGCTTTAGCAAAGGGGTAGGGCCACAAAGCCCCTAAATCGGCCCTGTTTCTTAACATTTGAATAAATTGAATATTTTTTTGTGATTTGATTCTTTGTAAAGTTCTTTACTAAATTATGTGTTGAGATTTTGTAAATAATGCATTTATCAGTAACTTTCAGCTCTTTGAAACCCCAAAATCGACAATTTTCCGTGAAATTGCTGCAAAACATACATATTTCTCCAAAATTAGCATTGGCCACATGCATCGAGAAACATGAAAAATTTACGAATGAAAGATAATCATTAAAATTATATCATCTCGTCATAAAAGTTTTATGTATCTCGATGCATGTGGCCACATCGAAATTCTCCACTAAAGACAAATTTTTAAGCATTTGTGACTTATAATACATAGTAGTTTGGCAATAACGTCAAAATGACGTCACATGATGAGGTCGTAATACTTCCTACGATGGTTCGAAAGGTGGTTTGTTTGTTTCATTAAACAGTCAGGGGTGCTACTTCAACAAGTAATTAAAAAAATTACCTTTTCAAGTAACTTTCTAATTTTGCCTTCTAAAATGATTACCTCTAAAAGTAACTGTTTTACTTGCGATGTCCATGCAACACATTACTTATACAAGTAATGTACATTAAAAGTAAGGCAATGGATGGTTTGTAATGATTGTAGCATACACATTTAAAGTTCTCAAGCTTTTAATTGTTATAAGGGCTACTCATATCAGTAATAATTGCTTCAGTAACAGAAATATCAAGGTAAAACCATTCCCTTAAAATTACTTGTTTAAGTAATATTTATTGAAAGGGGCTTATCTTTAAATGAAAGGAGTAAAGCTTTAAGCAATTATTGTAATTTATATTTAAATTTTATTTTGAAAAGGAAAGTCTGAATTTACAGGAAAAATTATTGCTATTGGGATGAAAATTCTGTTTAAAAATCTACAAGGTTACAAACTTTCACAAATTTGCAACTTTTTAAGTGAAATTCGGCTACAATTTCGGCTATCTTTCTTAATTCAAACAGTTTCTTCTGAGAAAGTTATTTCCTTTTGAAAATAATGGAAGTGCTCTTGCCTTCTACTGCTGTATTTTCTTACTTGCCATAGGAAATAAGACGTTGTTTAACTTTTTATGTGAAATCATGGGTAATTTTGATATCAGTCAGATAATTACTTGTAGAAGTAATTTTTTAATTACTTGTTGAAGTAGCACCCCTGACTGTTAAAAGCGGGAAACCTTAATCATATTTTATGTAATATGTCAAGTATTTCTCATTTAAAGTTTAATCTTAAGGAAAATTGTATTTCTTATTAAGTTTAATTTTAAAGAAAATTGCAAGGCCATTTTAGGGGCTTCGAGGCCCTACCCCTTTTCAAAATTGATGAAATCTTGAGGTTAAAAGGTCAACTTAAAGATGATGAAAGTCTAAAATTTTCATATAATTATGCGATGAATATTTCAGACATATGCCAACCATAATTTGTTCCAAGTTTCATGTCTCAATTTAACAAAACAACGAAGTTATCGTGAGTAAACCTTCAAAATCGTTAGGTTACTGCTTTGACACCAGTAGACTGATTATTGTCACATCATCATACCTGTCAACTTTGAAATCTTAAAAGAGGGAGATCTCCCGCCTTGGCACTTGAAAAAGAGGGAGATTGCACGTGAACCCATTTTGCTATATTTTTAATGAATCGCGACATTTTGTGCAAAACCAATTTTCAAATAATTTCATGGTGGCGCTGACATTTAAATGCAAAAACTTTTATAAACTATAAAACATGTATCAATAGTTTATTGCATTCTATACATCTTTTCTTACATTTTGTCATGCAATTTCTCATGAAATGCTCTGAATGTCGCTATTTAGAGTGATTTTCTTTGGTAAATATGCCAAAAGAGGGAGAAAGAGGGAGATTGGGCCAAAAAGAGGGAGATTTTGGTCTCCCTCGAGGGAGAAATGCCAAAGAGGGAGATGAGGTCAAAAAGAGGGAGTCTCCCTCAAAAAGAGGGAAAGTTGACAGGTATGCACTACTAAGCTACTGTCCAGGTACTTGATAGACATGAATTTTTAGCTCACCTCGATGAAGTTGAGTGAGCTTATGCTATAACCCCATGCGTCCGCATCCGCGTCCGCGTCCGTGTCCGCGTCCGGTTAAGAAGTTTGGGATAGCTCAGTATCTGACAAAGTACTAATGCTACAGTAACCAAACTTGCACAAGTGATTCATCTTTGGATGCTGAGGTGAACCCATGCATCGGATGCAGCATCTGACCTACATTTTCCGCTTGAGTGACTTGGTTAAGAAGTTTGGGGTAGCTCAGTATCTGACAAAGTGCTGATGCTACAGTTACCAAACTGGCACAAGTGATTCATCTTTGGATGCTGAGGTGAACCCATGCATCGTATGCAGCATCTGACCTACATTTTCCGCTTGAGTGACTTGGTTAAGAAGTTTGGGGTAGCTCAGTATCTGACAAAGTACAGATGCTACAGTAACCAAACTTGCACAAGTGATTCATCTTTGGATGCTGAGGTGAACTCATGCATCGGATGCAGCATCTGACCTACATTTTCCGCTTGAGTGACTTGGTTAAGAAGTTTGGGGTAGCTCAGTATCTGACAAAGTGCTGATGCTACAGTTACCAAACTGGCACAAGTGATTCATCTTTGGATGCTGAGGTGAACCCATGCATCGTATGCAGCATCTGACCTACATTTTCCGCTTGAGTGACTTGGTTAAGAAGTTTGGGGTAGCTCAGTATCTGACAAAGTACTGATGCTACAGTAACCAAACTTGCACAAGTGATTCATCTTTGGATGCTGAGGTGAACCCATGCATCGGATGCAGCATCTGACCTACTTTTCCCACTTGAGTGATTTCGCTTTTAAAAGCCAATATTGAGCAAAGTATAAGTGCTACATGTACCAAACTTGCATATTGGATGTATCTTTGATCAAACTTTCATAAAATGACCTTGACCTACTTTTTCCGCTTGAGTGATGTTGCCTTTAAAAGCCAATATTGAGCAAAGTATAAGTGCTCGATGTTCCAAACTTGCATATTAGATGTATCTTTGATCAAACTTTCATAAAATAACCTTGACCTACTTTTTCTGCTTGAGTGATTTTGCTCTATAAAGCCAATATTGAGCAAAGTATAACTGCTACATGTACCAAACTTGCATATTGGATGTATCTTTGATCAAACTTTCATAAAATGACCTCGACCTACTTTTTCCGCTTGAATGATTTTGCCTTTAAAAGCCAATATTGAGCAAAGCATAAGTGATACATGTACCAAACTTGCATATTGGATGTATCTTTGATCAATCTTTCATAAAATGACCTTGACCTACTTTTTCCGCTTGAGTGATTTTGCTCTATAAAGCCAATATTGAGCAAAGTATAACTGCTACATGTACCAAACTTGCATATTGGATGTATCTTTGATCAAACTTTCATAAAATGACCTTGACCTACTTTTTCTGCTTGAGTGGTTTTGCCTTTAAAAGCCAATATACATGTACTAAGAAATATGTTTGAATTGAATTTTGCTGTCACGAGGTGAGCTTCGTAATCTGTGATTACCTATGTTTCTACTTTGACATGAAAAAATTGAAAAATGATACCATAGATCTCTTGCTTAGTCCTAAATTTTGTTTATCACAGGAGTTCAATATTGAGTGAGTAAACACACTGCGGCGTCGCACACAACCCCTTCACACTTATATGCAGAGTGAAAGTGCTGCATTGTGTTTACTCACTTGATATCGAACTCCTGTGATATTATGGTCAATCATTTATGATATGACTTTATCATGTTTATGCAATCAAATCATACCAGACAAAAAAATATACTTTTTCGATTAGGCGTTTTAAATGTTAATTAAATTCAAACATGAAATTGTCATGTTTAACATTTAACATAATAGATAAAATTCACGTCACAGGAAGAATTAGCAAGGGATCTGGCCTACCTTAAAATCTCATTTGCGAATTTCTTGCATGCCTCTATACCGTATATGTACATGTACATGTATGCTGTTGTTTACAATTATGCTCACTATTATAAACAACAGCATAGTAAATAGATGCATGTAAATCTCAATATCTTATGCATTTTAATTCTTTATTAAAGTAAGATTCTCTGTTGATATAATTATACATGTATATCAAACAATAAGAATTTTTAATTAGAGCTTCATTGGAAAATAAGACACTATTTTGCATTGGGAATGGGTCTGAATATTGGCCCCCGAAATTAGCCCTCAGTGAATAATTTCCATATTGCATTCTTAAATTATATCTGTCTTTTTATATTAATCATGTTAATAGGAGCTAGTTGCTGTTAGACGGATTTTACTGGCTCAGCATTCAGCCTTCCCCTCCAATGGATTAGAGCTGTTTGAGAGTGCTATAGCATCATCTTCAATACTTTCAACTGGTTCATCAAGGTATGTCATTGTAGAAAATCCTTTACTGCAGCCAGGCCTTTAATGTTTAATGTATTTTATGTCGAACTTTCACAGCTAGGCTCTGTGACCTGATGCTTTTTCTGTATGGAGTATGAATAAACGATTTCTTCTTCTTCTTCTTCCGTTACAGTGCAAACCAGTTATGTATTAACGCACTATGAGGGGGTGAACATCTATGTACAGTTAAAGTTGACAGTTTCGGAAATGTTTGTTTTGATAGCCAAGTGCAGTCTACAGACATCAGATATTTTGGCGACATTTTTTTTTCATTATATGTCTTCGCACGTGAATAACTGGAAACTTAACGGTAAAACTTTGATGAATTATGATGTAACAAAATTCCAAAGTATGCCAAATTACTTGATGTCGGTAGTCTGGTGTTTAGAATCAAGGTTTTGAAGGGTTGCTTCCAAAAACTTGAAAATGGATATATAATACTCTACTTCCTGTTGTTTTGCATAAAATAAATACTACAATGTTGGCTGAGGTTGCACTAACCTCTGCAGTCGTTTCAAGGCCAAACATTTTCATGTCGATCGAATTGAAATTAAATGAAACAGAATAAAATCTGAAAGATCTGAAAATATTTATGGTAAGATATGGAAACTAGTACATGTAGATATATACTATTTTTGAAGACTGACATTGTTATTATACATGTACCCCTAAATTCCAAATTTCATAGTTAAAGTGTATCATAATCATAGTGCCGCACATTGGAAGACATTGTTTTGACAAGATCAAAGTAATTGTACATGTATCCTGGGAAAATAGAAGGGTTTTGAAGATTGTTAAGGTAGACATACATGTACATGTATTTAAAAAAGTTTCCTCAGTTTGAAATGTATTGTTAAAAAATCATGTTATTAATAGAAGTTATTTTACAAGAATTACGGTAGCTCCGTTATGAACCAGTTAATTGACCAATCACTGATGAGATTTGTGTTTCAGTTATTGATTTCTTATTGATCTAGCTTGGACAAACTTCTAGATGGGGGATTGTACACATCTGAAGTGACAGAAGTTGCTGGGGAAATAGCAGCTGGAAAAACTCAGGTAAACGAATACATGTAGGTTAATGCAAATCATGATAAATTTAAGCTTCCATACAAAAAGTTGTACCTTAAGTTATATTGTGCTGTCCCCATCGCCAAGTTGACAAAATTAATGCAGACTTGTACTTTAAAGACCTTTTCATTTTATAATTGCTGGATCCCAATTAAATTTCAATTGCAGCAGTATATTGCAAAGTCATAAAAAATAGGCCGGGTTAGCACAGATGGGAAATAACTCTGTATTATGCAAAGACTCAATATTGTGTTTTATATTTAGAGGACGTACTGCATTTGTCCTCACTGTCTGTCTGTTTGTACTATGTCTGTCCGAAACTTTAACCATGTGCATAAATTTTGAAGAGTGACAAGTGATAGGGATTTTATATCTTACATGATATACTAGTAGTATATTCTTTGTGATATAAGGCTTTGTTTTTGCTCCAAGGTTTGATCAAAAGACCTTGAACCTTGACCTTGCTTGGACTTAGCCTATGCACAAACAATAGCCTATGCACAGACACTATAGCTATGGATGAGGCTATTTTCACAAACATGAAACAAATCTTTCTTCCTTTGTTTTTTATAGCTATGTTTAACCGCAGCAGTTAGTGCCTGTGGGGATTCCAGACAGAGCGTATTATATATAGATACTTGTGGGGGCTTTGTTGCCGAAAGACTAGCTGAAATAGCGGAAAATAGATATGGAACTCAGGTACATTGAATCATTTCTTTTCAGAGGTGAAACAACTTTCACTACTAAAATTTTACTGAATATTTATGTACAAAACTGATCGCATAAAAAAATCATATGCAAATTGTCCTGAGAGCTTTTTGCGTCGGCATCCATGTTGGACGTGTCCAGTTAAAAAATAGTACCTGGGCAATAATAATTATATCTTAATATGAACTATAAGGGAAAGGGCTTTGATATTCCATATGTACAATGTAGATACCCCACAGCCAGAGCTTTCATTTGAAACAATGTGTACCATGATTGCTGAAAACGCTGAGATTGAATTTACGGAGCCAAATTAGGCCTACACCATACATGTACATGTATCTGTTAGTTCCTGCGTTAATTGTCATAACCATTTCAAGTTTTCATATAAATTGTACTTTGTAACTCTCATTGTAATGATTCACAACACCTCTAAACAACCGATATACATGTCATTGTTTTGCCCTAGTCCTTGATAAAACCTCGTATACTAATCTTTAAACATTTGATAAGGAGAAGACTGAAAATATATGATTAATTTTGGAATATTAATTTGTGTACTCTCTTTTACAGTTTGCAGAGAAGATGTTGCAGTCCATTCATTGCCTACAGATATTTGATATTTATTCGCTAATGGAAGCTTTAGAGGATGTCAGAATGGCCATCGTAAAAAAGGTAATGTCCATTGATTTTTTTGCCTTTTCTAAAAGCCACCTGTACTTTTTCATTTGGGAAAATATTTGACAATTTGGAACAAATTAGTGGAGTGCCTTATGTAAGAAAATAAGCTGCCGTGGGAATTTTATGATTAAAGCAAACCACTATGATTAAGATATTAACTATGGGCTAGTATCACAGAAAAAGTTTGATAGACCTCTGAGATATGTGGCAGTTGCGATATTTTGGGGGTAAAACACCCTTTTCTATGCAAAAATCATGAAAAACTGGAAATAATTTATAACTTTTGCATGAAAAATGTTAACAAAAATTAAAAGATGTAAATATACTTAAATTCTGTTGTTTTATCGAATAAAATAAGTTTCAAATTCAAATTTTGATATCAAATGTGGTTTTTCGGGCAAAAAAACCCTTTTCTAGGCTAAAATCGTGAAAAATTGGAAATAATTTATAAATTTAACGTATTAACTGATTTCAAAAATTAAAAGATGTTTACATATTTGATTTCTGATGTTCTTTTGAATGAAATGAGTTTTCAAATCAGATTCTTATATTAAATGTGTTTTTTGGGGAGAAAATTCCCTTTTCTATGCCAAAATCATGAAAAATTGGAAATGAATTATAACTTTTACATGAAAAATGATGACAAAAATTAAAAGATGTTAATGTACAAAATTCCTTATGTTCTTTCCATTGAAATGAGTTTCCAAATCGAATTCCTATGTCAAATGTGTTTTTTGGGCAAAAGCCCATTTTCTATGCAAAAATCATGGAAAACTGGAAATAATTTATTTATAAGTTTTGCATTAAAAATGATAACAGAAATTAAAAGATGTAAATGTAATTAGTTTCTGATGTTCTTTCATCTTAAATAAGTTTCAAATTCGAATTCCTACAACAAATGTGGTTTTGGGGCGAAAAAGCCCTTTTCTAGGCTAAAATCATGAAAAATTGGAAATGATATATAACTTTAGCATATATACTGATTTCAAAAATTAAAAGATATAATATATTCAATTTCTAATGTTCTTTCACATGGAATGAGTTTTCAATTCAAATTCTTATGTTGAATGTGTTTTTTGGGAGAAAATGCCCTTTTCTAGGCGAAAATCATGAAAAACTGGAAATGCTTCATAACTTTTGCATAAAGAATAGTAACAAATTTTAAAGATGGTTATGTACTTTATTTCTTATGTTCTTTCAAATGAAATGAGTTTCCAATTTGAATTCCTACATCAAATGTATTTTAAGGGGGCAAAAATCCATTTTCTATGTTAAAATAATGATAAAACTGGAAATAATATATAATGCTTGCATAAAAAATGATAACAGAAATTAAAAGATGTAAGAATTCTGAATTTTTTATGTTCTGTCGGATGAAAGGAGTTTCATTTCATATTACTATATCAAATATGGGGGGGGGGGGGGTTGGGGTTGGTGGCAAAAAGCCCTTTAATAGAAAAAACATATGAAAAATTAGAAATAATTTACAACTTTAGCAAGTGATCTGATTTAAAAATTAAAAGATGATTTTTTACTTAATTGCTGATATTCTTTCGAATGAAATGAGTTTTCTGGGCAAAAAAAAAAACCATGGAAAATTGGAGATAATATATGACATTCAATTAAAATCTGATTTTTAAAAAAATTAAAAAATGTTAAACTTTACACAAAATGTACATACATGACTTCATTGTTCTTGACAAATAAATTTTGAATCCTATTTTCTATTCTTAATAAAAAACATAATTTGTTTACAATAAAATCTCATGTAGCTTATTATTGGACATTGTTTTTACTCTAAAACACATGTGTATTGATCAGGGCTCTTGATCAGCCTAATTTGGGCCCGATATTTGGCCAAATTCTCAATGCAATATAGTATCTATTTTGAGACTAAATGTTATACATTTTTATTTTTATATATACCCATGAGACATAACTTGTTGAAATGTTCTTATGATACACTGAAATTTTACAATAGAACAATTATTATTATTATGATTTAGTATTTCAATTTCATAGTCCATATTAATGGACCAATTTTCCCTAGTGAAAACCTCTTGGAAAATAATAATAAAATCCCCAGGAGGTAAAAGCTCTATATTTCAAGTGAAAAGACATTCAAATTGATTTATAATTTTCCCGATCTTTGATTAAATGCTGTTGTTTTTCCCAATTTCAAAGGTCTCTTGTACAAGAATTCAAATTTGAAACTTATTTCATCCATAAGAAGATAAGAAATTAAGTACATTTACATCTTTTAATTTCTGTTATCATTTTTTTATGCAAAAGGTATAAATTATTTCCAGTTTTTCATGATTTTTGCATAGAAAATGGATTTTGTCCCCCCCAACATATATGACATAGGAATTCAAATTGGAAACTCATTTCAATGGAAAGAACATAAGGAATTTAGTATATTCACATCTTTAAATTTTTGTTACTATTTTTTATGCAAAAGTTATCAATTATTTCCAGTTTTTCATAATTTTGGCCTAGAAAAGGACATTTTCTCCTAAAAAACACATTTGATATAAGAATTTGAATTAAAAACTCATTTCATTCAAAAGAACATCAGAAATTGAAAATATAAACATCTTTTAATTTTTGAAATCAGTAAAAATGCTTAAATTATGTATTATTTCCAATTTTTCATGTTTTTCACGATTTTACCATAGAAAAGGTCTTTTAGCCCCAAAATACACATTTGATATAGGAATTCGAATTTGAAACTCATTTAATTCGAAAGAACATAAGAAATTAAGTATATTTACATCTTTTAAGTTCTATTATCATTTTTAGTGCAAAACTAATAGATTATTTCCAGTTTTTCATGATTTTTGCATAGAAAATGGATTTTTGCCCCCAAAAAGACATTTGATGTAGAAATTCGAGTTTTAGACTCATTCCAATTGTAAGAACATAAAAACTGATGTATACTAAGATCTTTTAATTTTTAGCTCACCTCGACGAAGTTGAGTGAGCTTATGCTATAACCCCACACGTCCGCGTCCGTGTCCGCGTCCGCGTCCGGTTAAGAAGTTTGGGGTAGCTCAGTATCTGACAAAGTACTAATGCTACAGTAACCAAACTTGCACAAGTGATTCATCTTTGGATGCTGAGGTGAACCCATGCATCAGATGCAGCATCTGACCTACATTTTCCGCTTGAGTGACTTGGTTAAGAAGTTTGGGGTAGCTCAGTAACTGACAAAGTACTAATGCTACAGTAACCAAACTGGCACAAGTGATTCATCTTTGGATGCTGAGGTGAACCCATGCATCGGATGCAGCATCTGACCTACATTTTCCGCTTGAGTGACTTGGTTAAGAAGTTTGGGGTAGCTCAGTATCTGACAAAGTACTAATGCTACAGTAACCAAACTTGCACAAGTGATTCATCTTAACAAATTTTAAAGATGGTTATGTACTTTATTTCTTATGTTCTTTCAAATGAAATGAGTTTCCAATTTGAATTCCTACATCAAATGTATTTTAAGGGGGCAAAAATCCATTTTCTATGTTAAATTAATGATAAAACTGGAAATAATATATAATGCTTGCATAAAAAATGATAACAGAAATTAAAAGATGTAAGAATTCTGAATTTTTTATGTTCTGTCGGATGAAAGGAGTTTCATTTCATATTACTATATCAAATATGGGGGGGGGGGGGGGGGTTGGGGTTGGTGGCAAAAAGCCCTTTAATAGAAAAAACATATGAAAAATTAGAAATAATTTACAACTTTAGCAAGTGATCTGATTTAAAAATTAAAAGATGATTTTTTACTTAATTGCTGATATTCTTTCGAATGAAATGAGTTTTCTGGGCAAAAAAAAAAAACCATGGAAAATTGGAGATAATATATGACATTCAATTAAAATCTGATTTTTAAAAAAATTAAAAAATGTTAAACTTTACACAAAATGTACATACATGACTTCATTGTTCTTGACAAATAAATTTTGAATCCTATTTTCTATTCTTAATAAAAAACATAATTTGTTTACAATAAAATCTCATGTAGCTTATTATTGGACATTGTTTTTACTCTAAAACACATGTGTATTGATCAGGGCTCTTGATCAGCCTAATTTGGGCCCGATATTTGGCCAAATTCTCAATGCAATATAGTATCTATTTTGAGACTAAATGTTATACATTTTTATTTTTATATATACCCATGAGACATAACTTGTTGAAATGTTCTTATGATACACTGAAATTTTACAATAGAACAATTATTATTATTATGATTTAGTATTTCAATTTCATAGTCCATATTAATGGACCAATTTTCCCTAGTGAAAACCTCTTGGAAAATAATAATAAAATCCCCAGGAGGTAAAAGCTCTATATTTCAAGTGAAAAGACATTCAAATTGATTTATAATTTTCCCGATCTTTGATTAAATGCTGTTGTTTTTCCCAATTTCAAAGGTCTCTTGTACAAGAATTCAAATTTGAAACTTATTTCATCCATAAGAAGATAAGAAATTAAGTACATTTACATCTTTTAATTTCTGTTATCATTTTTTTATGCAAAAGGTATAAATTATTTCCAGTTTTTCATGATTTTTGCATAGAAAATGGATTTTGTCCCCCCCAACATATATGACATAGGAATTCAAATTGGAAACTCATTTCAATGGAAAGAACATAAGGAATTTAGTATATTCACATCTTTAAATTTTTGTTACTATTTTTTATGCAAAAGTTATCAATTATTTCCAGTTTTTCATAATTTTGGCCTAGAAAAGGACATTTTCTCCTAAAAAACACATTTGATATAAGAATTTGAATTAAAAACTCATTTCATTCAAAAGAACATCAGAAATTGAAAATATAAACATCTTTTAATTTTTGAAATCAGTAAAAATGCTTAAATTATGTATTATTTCCAATTTTTCATGTTTTTCACGATTTTACCATAGAAAAGGTCTTTTAGCCCCAAAATACACATTTGATATAGGAATTCGAATTTGAAACTCATTTAATTCGAAAGAACATAAGAAATTAAGTATATTTACATCTTTTAAGTTCTATTATCATTTTTAGTGCAAAACTAATAGATTATTTCCAGTTTTTCATGATTTTTGCATAGAAAATGGATTTTTGCCCCCTAAAAAGACATTTGATGTAGAAATTCGAGTTTTAGACTCATTCCAATTGTAAGAACATAAAAACTGATGTATACTAAGATCTTTTAATTTTTAGCTCACCTCGACGAAGTTGAGTGAGCTTATGCTATAACCCCACACGTCCGCGTCCGTGTCCGCGTCCGCGTCCGGTTAAGAAGTTTGGGGTAGCTCAGTATCTGACAAAGTACTAATGCTACAGTAACCAAACTTGCACAAGTGATTCATCTTTGGATGCTGAGGTGAACCCATGCATCAGATGCAGCATCTGACCTACATTTTCCGCTTGAGTGACTTGGTTAAGAAGTTTGGGGTAGCTCAGTAACTGACAAAGTACTAATGCTACAGTAACCAAACTGGCACAAGTGATTCATCTTTGGATGCTGAGGTGAACCCATGCATCGGATGCAGCATCTGACCTACATTTTCCGCTTGAGTGACTTGGTTAAGAAGTTTGGGGTAGCTCAGTATCTGACAAAGTACTAATGCTACAGTAACCAAACTTGCACAAGTGATTCATCTTAACAAATTTTAAAGATGGTTATGTACTTTATTTCTTATGTTCTTTCAAATGAAATGAGTTTCCAATTTGAATTCCTACATCAAATGTATTTTAAGGGGGCAAAAATCCATTTTCTATGTTAAAATAATGATAAAACTGGAAATAATATATAATGCTTGCATAAAAAATGATAACAGAAATTAAAAGATGTAAGAATTCTGAATTTTTTATGTTCTGTCGGATGAAAGGAGTTTCATTTCATATTACTATATCAAATATGGGGGGGGGGGGGGGGGGGTTGGTGGCAAAAAGCCCTTTAATAGAAAAAACATATGAAAAATTAGAAATAATGTACAACTTTAGCAAGTGATCTGATTTAAAAATTAAAAGATGATTTTTTACTTAATTGCTGATATTCTTTCGAATGAAATGAGTTTTCTGGGCAAAAAAAAAAAACCATGGAAAATTGGAGATAATATATGACATTCAATTAAAATCTGATTTTTAAAAAAATTAAAAAATGTTAAACTTTACACAAAATGTACATACATGACTTCATTGTTCTTGACAAATAAATTTTGAATCCTATTTTCTATTCTTAATAAAAAACATAATTTGTTTACAATAAAATCTCATGTAGCTTATTATTGGACATTGTTTTTACTCTAAAACACATGTGTATTGATCAGGGCTCTTGATCAGCCTAATTTGGGCCCGATATTTGGCCAAATTCTCAATGCAATATAGTATCTATTTTGAGACTAAATGTTATACATTTTTATTTTTATATATACCCATGAGACATAACTTGTTGAAATGTTCTTATGATACACTGAAATTTTACAATAGAACAATTATTATTATTATGATTTAGTATTTCAATTTCATAGTCCATATTAATGGACCAATTTTCCCTAGTGAAAACCTCTTGGAAAATAATAATAAAATCCCCAGGAGGTAAAAGCTCTATATTTCAAGTGAAAAGACATTCAAATTGATTTATAATTTTCCCGATCTTTGATTAAATGCTGTTGTTTTTCCCAATTTCAAAGGTCTCTTGTACAAGAATTCAAATTTGAAACTTATTTCATCCATAAGAAGATAAGAAATTAAGTACATTTACATCTTTTAATTTCTGTTATCATTTTTTTATGCAAAAGGTATAAATTATTTCCAGTTTTTCATGATTTTTGCATAGAAAATGGATTTTGTCCCCCCCAACATATATGACATAGGAATTCAAATTGGAAACTCATTTCAATGGAAAGAACATAAGGAATTTAGTATATTCACATCTTTAAATTTTTGTTACTATTTTTATGCAAAAGTTATCAATTATTTCCAGTTTTTCATAATTTTGGCCTAGAAAAGGACATTTTCTCCTAAAAAACACATTTGATATAAGAATTTGAATTAAAAACTCATTTCATTCAAAAGAACATCAGAAATTGAAAATATAAACATCTTTTAATTTTTGAAATCAGTAAAAATGCTTAAATTATGTATTATTTCCAATTTTTCATGTTTTTCACGATTTTACCATAGAAAAGGTCTTTTAGCCCCAAAATACACATTTGATATAGGAATTCGAATTTGAAACTCATTTAATTCGAAAGAACATAAGAAATTAAGTATATTTACATCTTTTAAGTTCTATTATCATTTTTAGTGCAAAACTAATAGATTATTTCCAGTTTTTCATGATTTTTGCATAGAAAATGGATTTTTGCCCCCAAAAAAGACATTTGATGTAGAAATTCGAGTTTTAGACTCATTCCAATTGTAAGAACATAAAAACTGATGTATACTAAGATCTTTTAATTTTTAGCTCACCTCGACGAAGTTGAGTGAGCTTATGCTATAACCCCACACGTCCGCGTCCGTGTCCGCGTCCGCGTCCGGTTAAGAAGTTTGGGGTAGCTCAGTATCTGACAAAGTACTAATGCTACAGTAACCAAACTTGCACAAGTGATTCATCTTTGGATGCTGAGGTGAACCCATGCATCAGATGCAGCATCTGACCTACATTTTCCGCTTGAGTGACTTGGTTAAGAAGTTTGGGGTAGCTCAGTAACTGACAAAGTACTAATGCTACAGTAACCAAACTGGCACAAGTGATTCATCTTTGGATGCTGAGGTGAACCCATGCATCGGATGCAGCATCTGACCTACATTTTCCGCTTGAGTGACTTGGTTAAGAAGTTTGGGGTAGCTCAGTATCTGACAAAGTACTAATGCTACAGTAACCAAACTTGCACAAGTGATTCATCTTAACAAATTTTAAAGATGGTTATGTACTTTATTTCTTATGTTCTTTCAAATGAAATGAGTTTCCAATTTGAATTCCTACATCAAATGTATTTTAAGGGGGCAAAAATCCATTTTCTATGTTAAAATAATGATAAAACTGGAAATAATATATAATGCTTGCATAAAAAATGATAACAGAAATTAAAAGATGTAAGAATTCTGAATTTTTTATGTTCTGTCGGATGAAAGGAGTTTCATTTCATATTACTATATCAAATATGGGGGGGGGGGGGGTTGGTGGCAAAAAGCCCTTTAATAGAAAAAACATATGAAAAATTAGAAATAATTTACAACTTTAGCAAGTGATCTGATTTAAAAATTAAAAGATGATTTTTTACTTAATTGCTGATATTCTTTCGAATGAAATGAGTTTTCTGGGCAAAAAAAAAACCATGGAAAATTGGAGATAATATATGACATTCAATTAAAATCTGATTTTTAAAAAAATTAAAAAATGTTAAACTTTACACAAAATGTACATACATGACTTCATTGTTCTTGACAAATAAATTTTGAATCCTATTTTCTATTCTTAATAAAAAACATAATTTGTTTACAATAAAATCTCATGTAGCTTATTATTGGACATTGTTTTTACTCTAAAACACATGTGTATTGATCAGGGCTCTTGATCAGCCTAATTTGGGCCCGATATTTGGCCAAATTCTCAATGCAATATAGTATCTATTTTGAGACTAAATGTTATACATTTTTATTTTTATATATACCCATGAGACATAACTTGTTGAAATGTTCTTATGATACACTGAAATTTTACAACAGAACAATCATCATTATTATAATTTAGTATTTCAATTTCATAGTCCATATTAATGGACCAATTTTCCCTAGTGAAAACCTCTTGGAAAATAATAATAAAATCCCCAGGAGGTAAAAGCTCTATATTTCAAGTGAAAAGACATTCAAATTGATTTATAATTTTCCTGATCTTTGATTAAATGCTGTTGTTTTTCCCAATTTCAAAGGTCTCTTGTACAAGAATTCAAATTTGAAACTTATTTCATCCATAAGAAGATAAGAAATTAAGTACATTTACATCTTTTAATTTCTGTTATCATTTTTTTATGCAAAAGGTATAAATTATTTCCAGTTTTTCATGATTTTTGCATAGAAAATGGATTTTGTCCCCCCCCCCCCCCCCAACATATATGACATAGGAATTCAAATTGGAAACTCATTTCAATGGAAAGAACATAAGGAATCTAGTATATTCACATCTTTAAATTTTTGTTACTATTTTTTATGCAAAAGTTATCAATTATTTCCAGTTTTTCATAATTTTGGCCTAGAAAAGGACATTTTCTCCCAAAAAACACATTTGATATAAGAATTTGAATTAAAAACTCATTTCATTCAAAAGAACATCAGAAATTGAAAATATAAACATCTTTTAATTTTTGAAATCAGTAAAAATGCTTAAATTATGTATTATTTCCAATTTTTAGCTCACCTCGACGAAGTTGAGTGAGCTTATGCTATAACCCTACGCGTCCGCGTCCGCGTCCGCGTCCGTGTCCGCGTCCGCGTCCGGTTAAGAAGTTTGGGGTAGCTCAGTATCTGACAAAGTACTGATGCTACAGTAACCAAACTTGCACAAGTGATTCATCTTTGGATGCTGAGGTGAACCCATGCATCGGATGCAGCATCTGACCTATATTTTCCGCTTGAGTGACTTGGTTAAGAAGTTTGGGGTAGCTCAGTATCTGACAAAGTACTAATGCTACAGTAACCAAACTGGCACAAATGATTCATCTTTGGATGCTGAGGTGAACCCATGCATCGTATGCAGCATCTGACCTACATTTTCCGCTTGAGTGACTTGGTTAAGAAGTTTGGGGTAGCTCAGTATCTGACAAAGTACTGATGCTACAGTAACCAAACTTGCACAAGTGATTCATCTTTGGATGCTGAGGTGAACCCATGCATTGGATGCAGCATCTGACCTACTTTTTCTGCTTGAGTGACTTGGTTAAGAAGTTTGGGGTAGCTCAGTATCTGACAAAGTACTAATGCTACAGTAACCAAACTGGCACAAATGATTCATCTTTGGATGCTGAGGTGAACCCATGCATCGTATGCAGCATCTGACCTACATTTTCCGCTTGAGTGATTTGGATAAGAAGTTTGGGGTAGCTCAGTATCTGACAAAGTACTAATGCTACAGTAACCAAACTTGCACAAGTGATTCATCTTTGGATGCCGAGATGGACCCATGCATCGGATGTAGCATCTGACCTACTTTTTCCACTTGAGTGATTTCGCTTTTAAAAGCCAATATTGAGCAAAGTATAAGTGCTACATGTACCAAACTTGCATATTGGATGTATCTTTGATCAAACTTTCATAAAATGACCTTGACCTACTTTTTCCGCTTGAGTGATTTTGCCTTTAAAAGCCAATATTGAGAAAAGTATAAGTGTGAGATGTTCCAAACTTGCATATTAGATGTATCTTTGATCAAACTTTCATAAAATGACCTCGACCTACTTTTTCCGCTTGAGTGATTTTGCCTTTAAAAGCCAATATTGAGCAAAGTATAAGTGATACATGTACCAAACTTGCATATTGGATGTATCTTTGATCAATCTTTCATAAAATGACCTTGACCTACTTTTTCTGCTTGAGTGATTTTGCTCTATAAAGCCAATATTGAGCAAAGTATAACTGCTACATGTACCAAACTTGCATATTGGATGTATCTTTGATCAAACTTTCATAAAATGACCTTGACCTACTTTTTCTGCTTGAGTGATTTTGCTCTATAAAGCCAATATTGAGCAAAGGATAACTGCTACATGTACCAAACTTGCATATTGGATGTATCTTTGATCAAACTTTCATTAAATGACCTTGACCTACTTTTTCTGCTTGAATGGTTTTGCCTTTAAAAGCCAATATACATGTACTAAGAAATATGTTTGAATTGAATTTTGCTGTCACGAGGTGAGCTTCGTAATCTGTGATTTCCTATGTTTCATGTTTTTCACGATTTTACCATAGAAAAGGTCTTTTAGCCCCAAAATACACATTTGATATAGGAATTCGAATTTGAAACTCATTTAATTCGAAAGAACATAAGAAATTAAGTATATTTACATCTTTTAAGTTCTATTATCATTTTTAGTGCAAAACTAATAGATTATTTCCAGTTTTTCATGATTTTTGCATAGAAAATGGATTTTTGCCCCCAAAAAAGACATTTGATGTAGAAATTCGAGTTTTAGACTCATTCCAATTGTAAGAACATAAAAACTGATGTATACTAAGATCTTTTAATTTTTAGCTCACCTCGACGAAGTTGAGTGAGCTTATGCTATAACCCCACACGTCCGCGTCCGTGTCCGCGTCCGTGTCCGCGTCCGTGTCCGCGTCCGCGTCCGGTTAAGAAGTTTGGGGTAGCTCAGTATCTGACAAAGTACTAATGCTACAGTAACCAAACTTGCACAAGTGATTCATCTTTGGATGCTGAGGTGAACCCATGCATCAGATGCAGCATCTGACCTACATTTTCCGCTTGAGTGACTTGGTTAAGAAGTTTGGGGTAGCTCAGTATCTGACAAAGTACTAATGCTACAGTAACCAAACTGGCACAAGTGATTCATCTTTGGATGCTGAGGTGAACCCATGCATCGGATGCAGCATCTGACCTACATTTTCCGCTTGAGTGACTTGGTTAAGAAGTTTGGGGTAGCTCAGTATCTGACAAAGTACTAATGCTACAGTAACCAAACTTGCACAAGTGATTCATCTTTGGATGCTGAGGTGAACCCATGCATCAGATGCAGCATCTGACCTACTTTTTCCACTTGAATAATTTCGCTTTTAAAAGCCAATATTGAGCAAAGTATAAGTGCTACACGTACCAAACTTGCATATTGGATGTATCTTTGATCAAACTTTCATGAAATGACCTTGACCTACTTTTTCCGCTTGAGTGATTTTGCCTTTAAAAGCCAATATTGAGCAAAGTATAAGTGCTAGATATTCCAAACTTGCATATTAGATGTATCTTTGATCAAACTTTCATAAAATGACCTCGACCTACTTTTTCCGCTTGAGTGATTTTGCCTTTAAAAGCCAATATTGAGCAAAGTATAAGTGATACATGTACCAAACTTGCATATTGGATGTATCTTTGATCAATCTTTCATAAATGACCTTGACCTACTTTTTCCGCTTGAGTGATTTTGCTCTATAAAGCCAATATTGAGCAAAGTATAACTGCTACATGTACCAAACTTGCATATTGGATGTATCTTTGATCAAACTTTCATAAAATGACCTTGACCTACTTTTTCCGCTTGAGTGATTTTGCCTTTAAAAGCCAATATTGAGCAAAGTATAAGTGATACATGTACCAAACTTGCATATTGGATGTATCTTTGATCAATCTTTCATAAAATGACCTTGACCTACTTTTTCCGCTTGAGTGATTTTGCTCTATAAAGCCAATTTTGAGCAAAGTATAACTGCTACATGTACCAAACTTGCATATTGGATGTATCTTTGATCAAACTTTCATAAAATGACCATGACCTACTTTTTCCGCTTGAGTGGTTTTGCCTTTAAAAGCCAATATACATGTACTAAGAAATATGTTTGAATTTAATTTTGCTGTCACGAGGTGAGCTTCGTAATCTGTGATTACCTATGTTTGTTATCTTTTGTTATGCAAAAGTTCTGAATTATTTCCTGTTTTTCATGATTTTGGCCTAGAAAAGGGCATTTTCTCCCCAAAAAAAACACATTTGATATAGGAATTCGAATTTAAAACTCATTTAATTCGAAAGCACATCAGAAATTAAGTACATTTACATCTTTTTATTTCTATTATCATTTTTAATGCAAAAGTTATAAATTATTTCCAGTTTTTCATGATTTTTGCACAGAAAATAGATTTTTGCCCCAAAAAAGACATTAGATATAAAAATTTGAGTTTTAGACTCATTCCAATAGAAAGAACATAAGAAATTAAGTATACTAATGTCTTTTAATTTTTGTTATCTTTTGTTATGCAAAAGTTATGAATTATTTCCAGTTTTTCATGATTTTGGCCTAGAAAAGGGCATTTTCTCCCAAAAAACACATTTAATATAAGAATTTGAATTGAAAACTCATTTCATTGGTAAGAACATCAGAAATTGAGTATGTAAACATCTTTTAATTTTTGAAATCAGCTATTATGTTAAAGTTATGAATTATTTCCAATTTTTTATGATTTTATCCCAGAAAAGGGCTTTTTCGCCCAAAAATACACATATGATATAGGATTTCGAATTTGAAACTCATTTAATTCGAAAGAGCATCAGAAATTAAGTAAATTTACATCTTTTTATTTCTGTCATCATTTTTAATGCAAAACTTATAAATTATTTCCAGTTTTTCATGGTTTTTGCATAGAAAAGGGGTTTTTGCCCCCAAAATATCGCAACTGCCACATATTTCAGAGGTCTATCAAACTTTTTCTGTAATACTAGCCCATAGTTAATAACTTTAGCATAGTGGTTTGCTTTAATCATAAAATTCCCACTGCATTACATAAGGCACTCCACTAAATTTGGGAAAATCTAGAAACAAAATTTCTTTAAAAAGAAGGGAGGAGATCTCCAACAAGACCCCGTTGCAGCATCAACAGTAAAACACCAAAACACCCGATGCAAAAACACAAAAGACGAGTACAGCACGAGATGGAAAAGAGACACACGACATGTAAACATTAAACACAAAAGACTACACATAAACCGACGAGACCAATGGGTAACCGGTGCCGACTTTGGACGGCCATCTGTCACGCAAGTAGCAAATGGTGTGGTTATCCTGGATTACGTGCGCACAACCCTCTCACTTCTCCAATTACCCAGAGGTCTCGAAGAACGTACAATTGTGGTGTAAAACAACCTCCTCACTGTAAAATGACATCACACAAACAAGACCGCAAAACGCAGAGGCCCCAGAGACACAGATGAATATGTAAATGGATATAAAAAGAGGGCATGCGTTACACAGTCCGTGCTCTGCCGGCTGTAGCGAGCTCATGTATGCAATCACCCGAGGAGTCCGACTGACATTCAGAGAGGACAGGTGGTCGGGGCCCTGTCTTCTCTAAAGAGGTTTGGACAGGGCCCGTCATGGAGTCCCGTCGTCACAGTCAGTCAGAGTGCAAGTCTCAAGGATGCGCTTGTACAAGACTGTAGATTGGTCAAGTACCAAGCCTAGTGTCCGTCTGGTGACATTAGGATCATATCCACGGTATAAAAGGCGTTTGATGATTCTGACGCATTTTCGATGCTTATGCTGCCTACCTTTGATCCTCTTTATTTTGTTTATCATATCACCATAAAAGACAGGTTGTGTAATACCCATAGTAATGTACTCTGTTGCATGTATAGATCCGAATTTTAAAAGAAGTTGACTGTAATTTTTGTAAAATTTCCAGAAAGTCTTAACTAGTTTATGAAAGAAACACTCAAATAATTCATGAAAGTGAAATAATTTGCAAAATTTACAAAGGTTCCCCCCCTTTAACTGTTGAGAAGTAAAGCCATTTGTACGATGCTTCATACTTTTGGGGTACGAATTTACGATTGTCAGGAACTGGGACAAGACTACCATCAGAATCTGAGTCGGACGTGTAACTATTGTCCACATTTGAGATGTCCTTGACTTCTTTATTGGAAACAGAGGCCTGTTTGGGTCGAGAACTGATGCTGTCGGTGACTACATTTTGATCGGATATTACGGGAGTGTTACCAGTACCTTTATCATCGCAATCCTTTTTAAAAAATGAATCGATTTTTGGTAGATCTCTTGTACCTTTTGACATAGTACTTAAGAGTTATGAGACATCCCGTTCCCATAGCATCCATCAACAAGTAATCAATGTGAAGGAAATGGTTGATTTTATTGAATTGTATCAAATTCAATTTAATCTTGAAAACAATTTTGATCTCCATGTATTGGGAAAATACCGGTATGGGCCGATTTTTGGGGAAAATAAAGCTAATTTTCATGAGGGGAAGCCACCGATATTCGGTGGTAAATCGGGCCCAAAAAATCACTGATGTCTTACAGAGTTTAAGTACATGTATAATTGAAGTGCAGCTCATTCATTCATTCATTTATAACCTTAATATGTCTGTGTTGTCGTTATAATTTTGAACTCTCACTATGAAGCTTCAGTTTCTCACGTGTAAATCCCAAAAACAAGAATTGTGATCATCCTTTACCATGACTTGTTACCCACGAATGCCTATGTCACACCAAGCCTAGAGTTCTTGAAAACTTCCATGGAATATTGGACATGTTGGGTATTTTGGGAATTTTATCAGTCCAAATAATAAATGTACATGTAGTTACAATGTATAATGTGAGCTTTTATCGGACCAAGCCAATTTTTATTGGCAAATCTGATGAAACCGATACTTTTCAGGAACTCTGCAAGCAAGGTAAGGTGAAGAGATGGATAATGAAAATTTTGTATCGGTTGGTCTCCGTTCACATCTGTTACTCATCCTTTAATCGTCCGTTACTTTTCCGTTGAGTACATTACTCGTTTGTCGATATCCATTTGTCTCTGTTCTGTACAGTGGAAATTTTCATGTCAATTTGTTACGAATATTGTTCTCATTACAGACTGACTGTTTCTACAGAAACCTAAGGTTGTTGATAGTTGACAGTGTGGCCTCTGTGATATATCCGGTCCTAGGTGGACAGCAAACCGATGGTAACGTACATAATGCCTTCTTAAGGTAGAGCATTCCTCAGGTCTGAATTGCTCATATTTCCTAAACAACAACTTTTACAATATTTTCATTCCCATAGATTCAAAGCTTATGTTAAACCTGATATACAAACAAAATATAATTCATGGTTTCATGATTATACCAAGAGAGAAGCCGTTTGAGCTTTAACATTGGACCATGTGGGAAAAATAAGAAAAATCCCATTTTAGGGGTGATAAAATGTAATTATAAAAGTTTCCTTTTCCAAAACCATATTAATTTGATAATCTGAACAATTTTCTGAGGGGAAAAATAGGGTATCAAGGCATAAAATTTACAAAATTCTGACCTGAGGGATGATCTACCTTAATCACTTAGTCATTCTGAAAGCTGACATGATCGTACATCAGTATCATGTTCACTGTAAGGTGCACAAGAGCAACATACCGTATATAAATCTCTTTGACTAGACCAAATGAAATTTCATGAATTCTTTAAAAAAGAAACTCGAAAACATTATTTAAGCCTTAAGCTAAATTCATTCATGTTAACTGTAAAAGCTGTTATTTTCGCTGGGGGAATATTTCGTGATTTTAACATGAAGACCTTATGCTTGGGGGAACTATTTGTGATACATGTATAATCGTCTCTGCCTTTGTAAGAATACAGCAGGGTTATTTTTGTGTTGGGAAAATTAATTTGTGAAATAAATTGAAATTACCCCCACACGAACATTTCCATATTTACAGTATACCAACAGTACAGTTACTGCTGGAAAGTAGGAATACAAGGATCAAAATGTGAATTAGATTGTTAGAATATATTACATTTTTATGCTGGATTTCATTTGAATACAGGTATTCTTATGCAATATTTACAAAGCCAGTCGGTCTACGTTGAAATGAATTCATATAGCCTGAATGAAATTCATGTATCATTTGGCTGTGTCCGGCCACGGTTTTTCATGCACACTTACATAACTTTAATGTGTACTTTTAGGTCATGCACTGATGGTTCACTTAGCGTTGAAGTTAAAGCAACTTGCATCTGAATTTTCTATGGCTGTACTGGTAAGAAATATAATTGCATGAACTATATCTGTGCTTTTAAGAGTTTGCCATCAATATGAACCTCTTGGCGGGAGAACAAATTTTCCAGACTTGATGAGGCAACTCCTGATCTAAAATCATCTTCTGATATTTCCAGATTAAACTAAAAATTCTCCCAATTTTCTAGACCGATTTATAGTCAGTTTAAGAGCTCTACAGATCTTGTGTTATTGTTATGTATGTACAAATTTTTGACTTTGGAATGAAATTTACTTACTTACTATAAGATACAAAATCCAAAATTTTGCATTGCCTTACACTTTATCCTGTCTGTAGTGACCATGTAGACAATGAATTATCAAATCAAATCATTAGAGCAGTTGCATTTAATTTACTTTACCACTACTTTTACCTCACCTCTACACCTCAGTGGTCACTGCGGTTAGGGGTTACATAATCTTGCTCTAGAGTATTAGAGCAGTTGCATTTTGTTTACTTTACCACTACTTTTACCTCACCTCTACGCCTCAGTGGTCACTGCGGTTAGGGATTACATAATCTTGTTCTCGAGTATTGACTACTACAGTTAACTTTTAAAGCTGACCTTCCCTTACGTTTTACGGGTACATTTCATATCTTAGACATAAAACTTATGGGTACATTTTATGTAAATTGCCCCTTTTCAGACGAAGAAACATTAAGCGTTGTAATATATTTGCTACATAAATAAATGATCTTTCCGTCTGCATGTCCGTCCATCTGATGATTATACTTTCACATCTAAATGGTAAAAAAGTGACAGGTCAGCTTTAAAAGGTAACTGTAGTTGGATCGCCTCAGGACAGGATTGTATATTGAATAATGTAAAGTCATGGCTGTGAAATATTCTGTTTTACGTGTGTGGGCTGGTACCTTTTGAGAGAAAATACCAGATAAAAAAGCATAAACTTGCACACAATTCGAGATTGACAAAGGTATCATGGCTAACCAAAAGAAGTTCCACTTCGGCTTTATTACTCGAATCGAAATACGGCTCAAATGGATCTTTTTAAACCCGCCATAGCTTTAAAAGCTCACATTCCCGTCCCCTGACCTGTGCAGCGGATATGTGCTTTAAATTCCATGTCAGAATAATACATCTTATTGACAACAATACACCAAATTGTATGTTTGTTTGTTTTTGGCTAGCTGGAGGGTGCCTTTTTTTAAACACCAGGGCGGAAAACAAATATTAAATACCACGGCCTAATACCTAATCACAGTGACCACTGAAGCGTAGAGTTGTGGTAAAAGTAGTGGTAAAGTAAAATAAATGCAACTGCTCTAATCAATGCTTATTATACAGGTGGCATGTATATCGCTGAAAAAACTAATTAATCTCGTTTCTCTACACTGTGATGTTATACATCTTAAGCAGATGAAAGACTAATGTAAAATAGGCTATTTGTAAAAGATTCGTTGTTTCTCAGACACCAGTGCACGCTATACTATAAACCATCTTTTATTCACGGCATCTTAAGTTTGCGAACACAAGTGAAGTGACCGGTTCACGGCGTTTTATTTTCGCAACATCGCATTTACATAACTTACTACTAAACATGTGTTAGGACATATATGTGGCGTTTTATCTTCTCGAATTGAATGACCTCTCGTTTATTGCGAAAATAAAACGCTCACAAATGAAAGACGGTTACAGTAATTTGGCACCGACAAGAGGCATGTATTTTTTTTGCAACTTCAGAAAAAAAACCTGCCATGTCTCATTTTGAATTGCTGATTAAAATATTTATACTCGTACATTGTATTTCATTGACTGTGTTTTAAGAAAATAGTAACATTGTATTGTAAAATCTGTCTTAAAAATTGTCCAAACAGCACAGAGTAGTTAAATCCTTACATAAAAGAATATACCTGTGTATATGTAAGTGGTTGATGCTAATTAATATTGTTCCAATGCTTCGTTCCGGGTCCATTTCTAATGCAGTAAGATTCCCCTTCATCTGAAGTTTGGAAATCAAACCCAGTAGCCTGCAAAATTACACTTTCCAAGGTCAAGGTCAAACCTCAAGGTCAAAGACAATACATGTGTTCAGATCTTCTCTTTCAGTGCTTTATCTCTATATATGAAGTTTGAAGATTATACCCCTTATAATTTTTTCACAACTGTAACCTTTTAATGCAAAATTACACTTTTCAAATAAGGAATCATTGTAAGGCCATGTAAAATAAAATCTATGTTTCTCAGACACCGCCGCGCGCTATAATTTGCCGCCGACGAGACGTTTTTATTGCAACTTCAGAAAAAAATATCCGCCGTGTCTCATCCTCGATCGTCGATTAAAAACGAAATATCCATTTATTTCATTGAACATATTTATTGTCCTGTAAAATCGTCAAAACTGTACCCGATGAATGAATACTTTTGAAAGCCCGTATAAATCACGGCGCGTTCCGTATTAACGTTACGGATAAAGACTTTATCCACGCGTCGTTTAAAGGGCATTGTATAGGATATACTAACAACGTGCCGACACGTGTCGCGGACACTTGCACGGCTGGCTATTCGCGTGTTTAATACATCGAGCATTATATGTATTAAAACGTTCGCATAGTTTTCTTTATTGATCTCCACAGCATATGTAAATACCTTTGCCGAACAATAGCAAGTGTCCATTGTAATACTTCCGAATCTATAAATTATTATATAAATGACGTTCACGTTGTAAAAAGTATAAACAAGGACCGCCGACGAACGCAAGAGAAACATAGTTAAATCCTTAAATCTATGAATAAAAGAATGTATATTGTACCCGGGCAGTGTACATTATTTTATCAGACCAGGGACGTATATAAATATTTTATATACGTCCCTGATCAGACGGTGGTTAATGCTGAACACTTCATTCCATTTCTAAAGATTCTGCTTCATCCAGACTTGACTTCCGAAGATATACCCTATCGGCCAAATTTTTATTTACCATATGAACGGATCCATCCGAGGAAGTGAGGGGTCGTATCTAATTTGAACTGGATTAAAACAAGATGTGAGCAAATAACAGCCGTCGATTCTACTAAATACTCACGGCAATCAAAACATGTCATACTGTACTTCGTATATCAAATTTTGAATCGATTAGCTTCTTCCATTCAGACAGATGAGCTACCGACTCCCCGTTCTCAGAAGGAATAGGTTATTTTACTTTAAAAAAAATCAACTTTTTTTTACAGGAGAAAGCCATTATTTTTTTTTTTTTTTGGGGGGGGGGAGCGTAAGATTTTTTGCCTTACATGAATAAGGGGGGGGGGGGGGTTAAACAGGACAGAAGACTTCTTTGCCTTACATGAATAATAAGAGCACTCTTGATGAAAAAAAAAAAACAAAAAATAAAAACCCTACCTACCTTGCCACTTTTTTTGACCCAATTATCTGAGAAACATAGAACTTATTTTACATGGCCTAATATTTTTTCGGTTGATCGAGGTATACCGCGATCAACCAAAAGAATATTACATTGATTACTTATCATTTCATTTCATCGCTTTTCAACGTTTATTTGCAGCTTCGAAATCGTGTTGCTAAGCGCGTACTTCCGTTTTGTGTTGATACAGGAATCAACAAAATTTCTCGGCCAATCAGAATCTTTGTATCTTAATACTAACAATGGAAATTAAATGATGTCAAGGTCAAAGAAAATACCTGTGTTTAGATCCTCTCACCATGCTTTATCTCTATACCAAGTTCTTTCACAACTTATCCAAAGGCAACAGCTAAAGCAAATTGTTGACCAAGCTGGATTTTGCTTACATACAGGCCAAAAAAGGATGAAAACAAATGTTGAATAAGCAACAAAATATATTTATATTGCAGTTTTTCTTTATTTAACCCCCCCCCCCCCCCCCCCCTTGTAAAATGTTATGTGGATGACCAATAAAAAATGTTTTAGTTAACTGTTTCAAACTCTCCAGATTTAATTCACCTGAAAATTCTCCAGATTTCTAGAGGCATAAAGGTTCACATGTATGGTTCGCATATTTTAATTGTAGCTATGCTTGAAAAAGTTATATACATGTACCTGAAATGTGAATTAATACTGTATTACTGTTATTGTATATCTGAACTATAGCTATACTGGTCAGTATTATTTATTCTTTTTGAAAATTGGCAGGTTACAAACAATGTAGTGAGAGTTGATGGTAGAGTGAACACAAGCCTGGGGAAAACTTGGTCACATGTACCTCACAGTCGCCTTATCATCACCAACTGGGAGGACAAAAAGGACAGAGAACACAGTGTTATGCTTGTCAAGTCCTCTAGACAGGTATTTTTTGTACTTTTAGTCACAGGGGTGAGGTATCATCGCTTGGTCACAAACCCTTTCCTCAATACAAACCCTTTGTTCTATATGTCTATATCAAAAACCCCAAGGGAGGACACTTCCAATATAAAAGCTATATAACTCTTTTGTACTCAATCGTGGCTTCCACTTCTATCGATCTGTATCCGACCAGTGCATCTTTTAGGATGAATTTTCAATTTGGATATGTTTTATACATTCATCTTATGATAACAAAACCAAAAATCGTATCAAATGGACCGTGGGTTTAGCCTGTAGGAAGGAAAAAAGAGGAAGCCATGTTCGAGTTCAAAGAGAGTGTCCGCCTTTGGGGTTTTTATTATAGAAGAAAAGCTTTGTATTGAGGAAAGGGTTTGTGACCAAGGGATGATACCTTACCCCTTTGATTTTAGTGCTTAAGATACATAACTATCAGTGTAGCAAATCCAACTCTGTGACATACATGTACATATATTTTGATGCCCTCGGTCTATTGACCAAGCGGTCATAAAGCATTTGGCTGGTCTGTCTGTCTGTTAATGTGTCTTGCATTCCATCCCACATTCAATAAAAGGGGTATAATTATGTAGCTAGGCTATAGGGCTTCCAAATTTCCAATGTGTATTACTTGTGACAAGACAGCTTTGCATTGATACCTAAGTGTATTATCTTGTGACCTTGACCTTTGAATTTGAAGAAAGAGATCTTTAGAGGGGTTAATGACAGAGCTTCCATATTACATGTGTGCATTCTTCCCTATTGATACACATACTGTAGTTTTGGACCTTTTATTGATGACCATGGAGTTTGACCTATTTTTAAAGTATTTTGATATTGGGCATAATGTTTTAGATAAAACATGACCTAGAAATAAGAAAATTTATTCAAATTTACAGGATTTGGTAATACTGTATGTGTACATTTCAAAGCGCAACCAAATTGACCCTTCTGAACACTGGAAAAAATTGAGAAATTCCATTACGTCACAATGCAATTTCGATGTTTGACCGAGGTTTGAAGCTTGTTTGTCTGAGGTAAAAGCATTGTGACGTCATGACATTTTGCATTTTTTTTCCCCACAATCGAAAGGGTCAGTTGTAGTGGAAAAGATAAAATATGGACACATTGACATATTATTGCAAGCATGCATTAGCACTCTAGACTAGTCAGTTATAATCTAGAAGAGTTACAAGATTAAGCATTGTGTTGAAATACATATAGCATGTAGCGCAGTCGTCACAGCAAAAAATAGCTTCTCCAGTAAATATGGACTGCTAACATGCAGTATTTCTGAAAGTAGCTAACACAACTTCTTTTTGTGTCGCCTGCGAAGCATAGCGACACTTAGGGATCACTTTGTCCGTTGTCCGTCTGTCCGTCCGTCCGTCCGTCCGTCCGTCTGTCAGTCTGTCTGTCTGTCACACTTTGGATGTCACAGCTCATAAGTTTTGATTGGTAAGTGATAGGGCTTTGATATTTCACATGTGTATTCCTTGTGACAAGACCTTCCTACACATACCATAATTTTTGACCGCGACACTTAGGGATCACTTTGTCCGTTGTCCGTCTGTCCGTCTGTCCGTCCGTCCGTCTGTCAGTCTGTCTGTCTGTCACACTTTGGATGTCACAGCTCATAAGTTTTGATTGGTAAGTGATAGGGCTTTGATATTTCACGTGTGTATTCCTTGTGACAAGACCTTCCTACACATACCATAATTTTTGACCTAGTGACCTTGACCTACATATTTGACCTACTTTTCAAAAAAAATAAGAATGGATATATCTTTTGATTGGTAAGTGTTAGGACTTTGATATTTCACATATGCAATCCTTGTTGCAAGACCTTTCTACACATACCATAATTTTTGACCTTGTGACCTTGACCTAGATATTTGACCTACTTTTGAAAAAAAGATAAAATTCGCTATATCTTTTGATTGGTAAGTGATAGGGCTTTGATATTTAACATGTGAATTCCTTGTGACAAGACCTTCCTACACATACAATAATTTTTGACCTATTGACTTTGACCTAAATATTTGACCTACTTTTCAAAAAATTAAGAATGGATATATCTTTTGATTTGTAAGTGATAGGGCTTTGATATTTAACATGTGTATTCCTTGTGACAAGACCTTTCTACACAGACAATAATATTTGGGCTTTTGACCTTTACCTAGATATTTGACCTACTTTTCAAGAATCTTTTGATTGGTAGGTGATAGGGCTTTGATATTTCACATGTATTTTCCTTGTAAAAGTGCCATTCTACACAAAGCATAATTTATACCTTTTGACCTTGACCTAGCTATTTGACCTTCTTTTCTAAGGTTGTATATATCTTTTAATTGGTAGATGATAGGTCTTTAATATTTCTTATGATGATACCTTTTTGTTAGCCAAGTTGCAAAACTCGGCTCTTAATTTGATGTGAGACGGGCGGGCGGGCGTCTGGGCGGGCGTCTGGGCGGGCGGGAGGGCGTCAACAATTGGTTTCCGGACTATAAGTCAACTACGAAAGAGGCTATAACAATGAAACTTCATACACTTACTCACCATTAGTCAAGGATGAGCCCTATTGATTTTGGGGTCAAAAGGTCAAAGGTCAAGGTCACAGGACTCAGATGATTGAAAATGGTTTCCGGACCATATTTCAGCCTGTATTGCACCTATAATCATGAAACTTGCCAGAAATGTTTCCCTTGAATCAAGGATGAGGCCTATTGATTTTGGGGTCAAAAGGTCAAAGGTCAAGGTCACAGGACTCAGATGATTGAAAATGGTTTCCGGACCATATTTCAGCCTGTATTGCACCTATAATCATGAAACTTGCCAGAAATGTTTCCCTTGAATCAAGGATGAGGCCTATTGATTTTGGGGTCAAAAGGTCAAAGGTCAAGGTCACAGGACTCTATTGATTGAAATTGGTTTTCGGACCATATTTCAGCCTGTATTGCACCTATAATCATGTAACTTGCCAGAAATGTTTCCTGTGAATAGAAAATGACCACTTTTGATTTTGAGGTCAAAGGTCAAGGTCACAGGACTCTGATGATTGAAAATGGTTTCCTGGCCATATTTTAGCCTGTATTGCACCTAAAGTCATGAAACTTGCCAATAATGATTCCCATGAATCAAGAATGACCCCTATTGATTTTGGGGTCCAAAGGTCAAGGTCACAGGACTCCGATGATTGAAAGTGGTTTCCGGACCATATTTCAGCCTGTATTGCAATTATAATCATGAAGCTTGCCAGAAATGTTTCCCATGGATCAAGGATGACCACTATCAATTTTGGGGTTAAAAGGTCAAAGGTCAAGGTCACAGGACTAAGATGATTAAAAATGGTTTCCCGACTGAATTTGAGCCTGTATTGCACCTATAATCATGTAACTTGCCAGAAATGTTTCCAGTGAATAGAAAATGACCACTTTTGATTTAGAGGTCAAAGGGTCAAAGATCAAGGTCACAGGACTTAGGTAATTGAAAATGGTTTCCGGACCATATTAGAGCCTGTATTGCACCTATAATCATGGATCTTGTCAGAAATATTTCCCATGAATCAAGGATGATTCCTGATGATTTTGGGGTCAAAAGGTCAAAGGTCAAACTCGCAGGACTCTGATGAATGAAGATGGTTTCTGAATCATAAATGAATGAGTATCAACCTGAAATGTGCCAGTAATGTTTCCCATCTGCCAAGATCATAATCAATTCATGTACATTACAAGTCTGCACATTCATACTTATATTCCAGTTTTGCAACTCGGCACTTTGCATCTTTGATGCATTTAAAGCTTATTACCAATTTTTACATAGTGACATTGACCTAGATGATTGACACTCTGTTCTGAAAATTTGAGAACGACCATATCTTTTAATTTGTAATTAAGAGGTCTGATATGTCAAATGAATTTCATTTGACAAGACTTTTCTACTGATACCAATAATTTTGATCAACTGTCTAGAATTATAATCAAACCGCTTCGCAGGCGACACAAGCATTCCTTGGATTGCTATTTTTTAAAATATGAATCACTTAAAAAATATAAAGCACATAGAATCGTAAGCATGGTCCCACAAATGTTTTCCATAATCCTGATACAAGATGATATCATGGAAGCAAGGCCAAGGTCACAATTCTGAGGAACAGTCAAATCTATTTAAACCAAATCAGAAATCTGACAATAGACCTTTTCAAAACAATAGGTCCACTCAGATCACTTTTGTCTTTTCGTAAGATATTTTACCCAATCTAAATCATGAAATGATGTCATGGTACGGCAGTACATGCCACAGTTTGGAGCGGTGTGACGTCATTTCATTGTTTTTAGTTGGTAAAACGTCCCATAAAAAGACAAAAGTGGTCTTAGTGAATCTTACCGTGAAAAGGTCTTTTAAATTCCTCATACCTTTGTCTTATATAGTATGGGCAAGGAAAGGCATAGCAAGGGTAAAACTGCATCTGACTGTACTATACATTACATCTGACATTAAAATGCATCTGAATTATCTCTTTGAACAATCTTTAGAGATTTGTCTTCTCATAACAGTTCTTGTTAGATAATTTCATGACATATTACAAATGTATGAGTGTACATGCTTTGTGTATTATTTGTTGCAATGAGTCATATCTAAATAAATGATGATTATTTTCTCTATTTTATTTAATGTCTACTTTCAGGTCCCATCAGGGAAAACCTCAGTGATTATAACAGAGACAGGGTTGACAGATCTTGGATAGACGTGTCATAATAAAGCGTGCACAACGAGGACAAGGCAGAAGTTCAAACTCATGACCTTCGGACTATTGATACGTACCCCCTAACCGCTTGAGCTAACATGGACAATACATTTTATTTGCTATATAATTTTATACGTCAAGTTTTAAAAACTCTTCAATGTGGAGGTTACAGCAAAATATCACGGAGTTTTTCTGGAGACGCTTTAGGGGATCCAGAAAAATGGATGTTTGCACCGTAAATCAGCATTTACCGTCCGCAAACATAACGTCAGTATCTAGTTATTCCCATCTAAATGCAATCAATATTTTTGTGAATATAAGGCGAAATGTGACGTCAGTTAGCAACGTCAAAGCCAAGTTTGTTCTTGTTTTACTGCCGTAACTAGGAAGCAAAAAACCAATGAAATTCAACGTTATAGCGACATTGCATTAGAATCGAGGCCTAATAAGCTTAAATAAGTCCAAGGAAAATTTTTAAAAATCTATATCTGACCATTTTCCGAATTTTGTTCTGACGGTAGTCAGTCATGGACCAAATTTTGATACTCGAGTTAACTTTCACTCTTGTTTTAATACGTCTTATACTTGTTAAAATGTTTCTGTATGTTTTGGTACATGTACGTGAAATTGTTGAATAAATAATCAATAAGTGAAAGACTTTATCATCATTGCTTTCATCATAGCTGTCAACTGACCCGATTTCCACGGGTCAGTCCCGCTTTTTTACCCTTTGACCCGATTATTTTTTATCACCCGCGTGGGTCATGTCTTTCACCAGATTTTTCGTTGCTGACCCGGGAATCACCCGATTACGATTTGGTTCCGTCTATACTTGGGACTTTAAATTTCCAGCTGTGACTTTTCAATTAAAACAACTGCATTTACAGGTAAATTGGGATGTTTGTTTAAAGATATGGGAAGTAATTAGCCACTTTCATGTTGTTTTAACGACCTGGGCTTGGATTATTATGGGAATGTCTATGGAAAGACGATCGTAAACACGGAGATTTATGCAGACAAAAGGGACAAATGTTTTTATAGTGTTTAAAACGATTGAAGCAGTGAAATGTAGAGTTTATTTCACACAAAATCTTCATCATGGTATAGCAATTACTAGATAAAAATATATCTAGCCTAGCAAATTCAACTATGAACCTTCAGGCATTGATTACTAAGTCCTTAAATTTTACACATGTGCTACATTATCATGATCATGCAGTATTACAATTTAAATAAATGCTTTACATGTCTTACAATAAAATGAACTTTACTGACCTGTATTTTTTTTTGGGGGGGGTTAAATTTTATTCATAGTGACACAAGCAAAAGGTCGCGATTTTGTTTCACGCGCTAATGACCCTCTTTTTCATTTCCCAAAGAGGGTCATTGACCCTCTTTTGTCTGAAAAAAGTTGACAGGTATGGCTTTCATTAAAGTTTCTTAATTTATATAAGTTGCGATTCAAGGAGACATGCTCACACAAATAAAGGGTTCCATTGAAATGTTGTCATAGCAATTTGTCCATTGTCTGTCTATTCATCCAATCAAAACTTGTCTACATTACCTCAGGATTGATACCACATGTAATGACATCAGCCTTTGCTTTTGAAATTAATAGAATTATTCTCTCCCATTGGATTGACATTTTTGCTAACTTTGACGTAATATGCTAGCTATCTCCATGGCGTCAGCATCCGCACTTGGGAAAACTGGACACCTCCATTCCTGGCCTCCTAAACCTCCTACAACATGCAAACTTATACAGATGATGCATCTATGGTTGCTTACTACATTGCAGGGTACGGATGATGCTATCTTACCTATATTTCATGTTTTAGCAACCAGCCGGTTAAGTAAAATGTAGTAGTTCTATTAAGTACTAGAATAAACAAACTTGTGTGGGTAATGCATGAGAGAATGCTTATTGTAACGAATGGTACAGATGCGGTATGAGACCAATATTTTACCCTTGAGCGACAAAGTTCAGTAAAATGGGACAGGTTTATTTCCAGCCTATTTTAAGTCCTAGATCAATAAAACTTGTATGAACAATGCATAGTAGAGATGTTGCATGTGATCCATATTTCACGCTTGAGCAACTAGGTTAAGTAAATTGGGGTTAGTCCATTCCCAGCCTATTTTAAGTCTTATTTCAGCCAAACATATTGGGGATGATGAATCTGAGGATGCTTACTGCAATGCATGGTACGGATGTTTCATCTGATCCACATTTCATGTATGAGCAACCAGGTTAAGTAAATTGGGACAAGTCAATTTCCAGCCCATATAAAAGTCCTAGATCAAGAAAACATTTTTAGTTCACCTACGCAATGTTGAGATGGCCATGATAAATTGAAAAAATCTATATAAGTCGAGCTCAAGGAGTGCTAAAACAGGAGATGCGCAAGAAATCCTAAATCGTGACCAAAGACGCAATAATTTCCAGATAAGTGAGGAAAAGGTCTATAATTTCCAGATGAGTGAGGAATAGGTCAAGGTCAATAATTTCCAGATAAGTGAGGAATAGGTCAAGGTCAATAATTTCCAGATAAGTGAGGAATAGGTTAAGGTCAATAATTTCCAGATAAGTGAGGAAAAGGTCTATAATTTCCAGATAAGCGAGGAAAAGGTCTATAATTTCCAGATAAGTGAGGGAAAGGTCAAGGTCAATAATTTCCAGATAAGTGAGGAAATTGTCTATGATTTCCAGATAAGTGAGGAAAAGGTCAAGGTCAATAATTTCCAGATAAGTGAGGAAAAGGTCAAGGTCAATATTCCTTTTACTGATCATTGTTGTAAGAGTCAAACTGCTTCAGCGTGGGCATATGTTTTACACAAGCATAATTTGTCTACTAGTAGTTGTATTATAACCAGCCTGTTGTATTGTTGCGTACCTTGTTTTGTTTGAGCCCCTGACTCCCAGGGTCTTGGAAAATGGGTGTGGTCATTTTCTCCATTATAACTAGTATGCAATCTCAGAAAATATTTTTGCTATCTCACGTTGGAAAAAAGAGTAAACGAGTATCGTGTATCAGTGAAAAATATGGATGAATTGCCACACGTATCATATTGTCGTGCATGGTAATCGTTTTGAAAAGTCTCCCTGTGCAGTAGCATCAACTTCATTTATCAGGTTTTAAATGATGCTATTGAATTTAAAGACGTTTAACATTAGGACAGAGAATATGTGGATAAGAATTTGATGAGACGTATTAACGAATGCTGTATAAAATATGAAATTAAAATAACGTAATTTATTAAATTCACGGTGGCATAACACGTGATACACAAATGATATTTTCAACGGTATAAATTTTAGGCCAATCATATGAGCATCATTATCAATAACATTGTGAGATAGGGAAGGATATCCAGCATGACCACCCTGCACTCTCCTGACTCCCAGGGTATTGTAAAATGGATGTGGTCATTTTCTTCATTATAATTATGTAATCTTTTATGCCTCCTGAAATCAAAGACTCTGGGGCATATAAATTTTGGTCCGTCTGTCTGATTGCCCTAGGCAAAAAGTCTAACATTATGCATTATTTTTGAATGGTATGTGATAGGGCTTTGATATTTCACATGTGTATTCCTTCGGTGCTCTATTGTGAGTGCTGTTGAGATTGTCTTCAGGATCTTCTTAATCTCATTCGTGTCACACTTATGCCCTTTGCCGTGTGGAGCTCGTAAAAAAGTTTCCCGCGTTGAGTTTGACAGTGTTTTAAATGTTTTTCCCCGACATGGACGCCATAGCACTTTCTATATTGACATTTATACCCAGACAATGAATGTTTTCATTGGATATTGTTTTCATTTTCGTGCGTGAACATCGACGGAGGGTGCGGCTAGCCAAACAGGGGATGCTTACTCCTCCCGGACACCCGGTTCCACCTCTAGCTTGCTAGGGGTCCGTCGATGCTTAGTTCGGTGCTCTTTTGTGAGTCCTGTTGAGATTTTCGTCAGGATCTTCTTTAGATAATTTGTGACGAGATCTTTCGATTGATATCAACATTTTTTTACCTTGTGACCTTGACTTTTCACCTACTGATCAGAAAATGGTGTTAACACTAACAAAGATGTCGATGGGGGCATTGGTGTTTCACAAACAGGATTTATTATTAGGTATATTCAGAGAACACTGAAGCATATTTTTTTTATGCTCACCACGCTATGATAAGGTACATTGACATACATTTATTCTTGACCAGAATGGATTACAATTATATAATTGATAATGATGGTCATAATTATGATAGGCTGAAAAAAATTCATCTGAAGACGTGTAACATTTGTACCACTTCTCGGTGAGTGTCACTGCTAGTGGACCAGGAGTACTGGAATGCCTCTGTTGATCTTTCCTTCAATCGCATTCGGAAATTACTGTTCACAAAAAATTCTCGAAATTTCTGAAATGTGGGTCCTGTAACATCAAATCCCACCCTTCTTGATACGTCTTTCGGTATTTTTTTACACAAATGTCATAGTCTTAAATTTGGCCATATTTCATTGTGTAGATTAAGTATAACTGACTAGGGTTAAGTACCCGAAACGTGCATGACTGATCCATGCTGCAAATTTATCTGTTCTTAAATGGTACTATTAATTTGAAGACATTTTATCATGGAAATAAGATTTTGGATAGTATCTATTGAATAGCTATTTGAAGACGTTTAACATTGACCTTGTCAAGTATCCAATGGAACATATCATTTGCATATCACGTGTTATGCGACCGTGAAAATTCTCTTTTTCGAATTGTTTTAATTGACTGATGCTATCTTAGAAATTGTTTTGTTCAAAAGGGAAATAAAGACCTTTCAAGCTTTTCAAGATTATCTTCCATCTGACCATTTGCCGACCCCTTAGACGATTGTACGAACTAATTTATCCATAGATGTATTCCAAGATACGTCTTTGCTTTATCAAAGCTAGCTAATGGAAATAAGTCATTTCTAGTTGCTGACGTGGTTAATTTTATACACCTACATTTGTACGAATAAAGAATTTATGCAAACATACAAATTTCAAACAGAAATATGTCGAGTTTGTCACCTTACGCTTTCTTGGTGATTTGTTCACAAAAATTTACAATCCATATATCAACTATTAAGAAAAATCAAATTTACTCGCCAGATTTCATACGGGTATTAATGTTACACGTCCTCAAATTCATAGCATCATAGAACAGATAAATTTGAGCCAGGATCAGGCATCTTAAAAGTTTAGGTCAAAATATTAGAGACACTGAATATCACCGATTTTTCCAAACACACAATAAAATGTGCTTCTGAGAAAGCCTTCAAAATTTTGAAGAAAAAATACAAGTCCAGGCTCTTTTGGTACATTTTTGGACATAATAATTTTCATACTTTTTGACCATATTACATTGTTTAGACTAAAGATCACTGACGAGGCTTTATTACCCGAAACGTGCATGTCTGGTCCATGCTGTAAATTTATCAGGTTTAAAATGATGCTATTGAATTTAAAGACGTTTAACAATTGAAATGAGGGAGCTCTAGTACAAACGCACAAGAAGAGTGCCATTTTGTGGATTTCTTGACAAAGTGTGTGAGCACGAAAAAATAGCCTTAATTTGGGTGGAATTTCAACAATTTATAATTTTTCGGTATAAATCAGCTTAGTTTATATATAAAACAGTTTAAGTCAATAATATTCCATTCATTAAAACGAAATTCATGGGTTATTATTTACGTAAGAGAAATCCGAACTGCATGTTCAAATGAGAAACCTACTGCGAAGCATTTTCTTACGGATGCTTCATTCAGTTTAGATCAAATTTTCAAACTTATACTCTTTTAGGTATGTAATGAATTAAAGTCTTCAATAGAGTCAGAAATGATACATTCATGGCAATAATAAATTGAAAAATCTATATAAGTCAAGCTCAATGAGTGCTTAAACAGTAGATGCGCAAGAAATCCTAATTCGTGACCAAGGACACAATTATTTCAAGATAAGTGAGGAATAGGTCAAGGTCAAGGTTAATATAATTCCTTTTACTGATTGTTTTTGTAAGAGTCAAACTGCTTCAGCTTGGGCATTTGTTTTACACAAGGAAAATTTGTCTAGTTGCATTATAACAAGCCTGTTGTATAGTTGCGTACCTTGTTTTGTTTGAGCCCCTGAGCCTGGAAAATGGGTGTGGTCATTTTCTCCATTATAACTAGTATGTAATCTAAGAAAATATTTTTGCTATCTCACATTGGAAAGAAGAGTAAACGAGTACCGTTTATCAGTGAAATATGCTAAAATATGGATTAATTGCCACACACGTATCATATTGTCGTGCATGATATTCGTTTTGAAAAGTCTCCCTGTGCAGTTGCATCAACATAGGAAAGATAATATGTGAATAAGAATTCGATGAGACGTATTAACGAATGGTATATAAAATATGAATTTAGAAAAAACTAAACTTACGAAATTCACGGTGGCATAACACGTGATACACAAATGGTATTTTCAACGGTATAAATTTTAGACCTGTCATAAGAGCATCATTATCAATTATATTATGAAATTCCATTCTCGTCAAGAATATAGAATAGGGAAGGATATCCAGCATGACCACCCTGCACTCTCCTGACTCCCAGGGTATTGTAAAATGGATGTGGTCATTTTCTTCATTTTAACTATGTAATATTTTATGCCCCCTGAAATCAAATACTCTGCAGGGGCATATAGTAATTGGTCTGTCTGTTTGTCCGAGGCAAAAATTTTAGTATTATGCATAACTTTTGAATTTTATGTGATAGGGCTTCGATATTTCACATGCGTATTCCTTCGGTGCTCTCTTGTGAGTGCTGCTGAGATTGTCCTCAGGATCTTCTTTATCTCACACTTGTACCCTTTGCCTTGTGGAGCTCGTAAAAAAGTTCCCCACGAGAAGTTTGACAGTGTTTTAAATGTTTACCCCCGACATAGTCGCCATAGCACTTTCTATATAGACATAACCTCAGATATAGTGCATGTTTTTTGTCCCCCGCTTTCGCGAAAGCACGGGGACATTAAAACCGGTTCGTCCGTCCGTCTGTCCGTCAGTCATAAAAAACTTTAACCTTGTGCATAACTTTTGAATGGTAAGTGATAGGGCTTTGATATTTCACATGTGTATTCCTTGTGACAAGACCTTTCCATGGGTGCCAAATTTGTTTTCCTTGACCTTGGACTTTGACCTACTTGTTAAAAATTTTAACCTTGCCCATAACTTTTGAATGGAAAGTGATAGGGCTTTCATATTACGCATGTGTTTTCCTTGTGATAAGACCTTTCCATGGATACCAAAATTTTTGACCTTGTGACCTTGGACTTTGACCTACTTATCAAAAACTTTAACCTTGACCATAACTTTTGAATGGAAAGTGATAGAGCTTTCATATTACACATGTGTATTCCTTGTGACAAGACCTTTCCATGGATACCAAAAGTTTTGACCTTGTGACCTTGACCTTGGACTTTGACCTACTTTTGTGACCTTGACATTGGACTTTGACCTTATTAAAAACTTTAACCTTGACCGTAACTTTTGAATGGAAGTGATAGGGCTTTCATTTACACATGTGTATTCCTTGTGACAAGACCTTTCCATGGATAACAAAATTTTTGACATAGTGACATTGACCTTGGACTTTGACCTACTTTTCAAAAAAACTATAACCTTGTCCATAACTTTTTAGTGGAAAGTGATAGGGCTTTGATATTTCACATGTGTATTTCTTGTGAAAAGATCCTTCCATGGAGACCAAAATTTTTTACCTTGTGACTTTGACATTGGAGTTTGACATACTTTTCAAAAACTTTAACCTTGACCATTACTTTTGAACGGAAAGTGATTGGGCTTTCACATTTCACATATGTATTCCTTGTGACAAGAGATTTCTGTTGGTAACAACATTCTGACCTTGTGTCCTCGTGCTTGGATGTTGACCCACATTTAAAAACTTCAACCTCGACCATAAGTTTTGGATGGTAATTTAAATGATAGGACTTTAATATTTCACATGTGCATACGTATTACTTTTCATAAGCCCTGTCCCTTGTTAACGAAACAAAAGTTTGGACCCTTTGACCTTTTCTTGGAGTTTAATCTTTAAGTTTCATATTTAGAATGTTGATAATATATGAGATATATTATGAAAACTTTAAAAGAAGGGGGGGGGGGTCTGTAAACATTCTTTAAAGACAAACACCCAAAAGCGGGGGACCACAATTCATTGAATTTGATTTTTTGTTTGATATTGTTTACATTTTCTTGTGTGAATATCGACGGCGGGTGCAGCTAGCCAATCAGGGGATGCTTACTCCTCCCGGGCACCTGATCCCACCTCTAGCTTGATAGGGGTCCGTCGATGCTCAATTCGGTGCTCTATTGTGAGTGCTGTTGAGACTGTCGTCAGGATCTTCTTTATCTCATTATCTCATTATCACAAAAAAATAATGTGTAGTAAGGAAAAATTGAATCAGTCTCTTATATAGTGTTATTACGACATGCAAATGACAAATCAATGAAAAATGAATACGCAAACAAAGTCACGTACATTTGTATAATGTACTTCTAATTACCAATTGATATGTTTTCACAGCAAGCTAGGTGATATATTTGTTTCCAATTGTTTGTTCACCGATAATTGTTAAACAAACAATGAAAACAAACACATACGACCGATCTAAATTTTAAATTGGCATTTGAACTGGCAAATTTACATTTTAGGGACCCTTGGATGACAAATTTACGTACTGACGAAATGGTAATTTTTAACGAATTGACGAAAATTGGTACTGAAGAAAATAAAGCAATTTACAGTAATTGATATGATAGGCTGAAAATAGATTTATTTGAAGACGTGTAACATTTGAAAAAGTCTTCAAAAGATTCATTTGAAGACAATAAACATTTGTAGCACTTGGTGAGTGTCACTGCTAGTAAACCAGGAGTAGAGTGCCAGAATGAACATGTATCATTGTCCGATAAAATTCTGTTGATCGTTTCTTCAATCGCATTCGGAAATTACTGTTCACAAAAATTTCTCGAAATTTCTGAAAAGTGGGTCCTGTAGCATCAAATCCTACCCATCCTGCTACGCCTTTCGGTATTTTTTGACACAAATTTCATAGTCCTTGGCCATATATCATTGTTTAGATCAAGGATAAGTACCCGAAACGTGCATGTTTGGTCCATGCTGCAAATTTATCTGTTCTTAAAAGGTGCTATTAATTTGAAGACATTTTATCATAGAAAGAAGAAGATTTGGATAGTATCTATTGAATTTGAGGAAGTTTAACATTTACCTTTTTAAGTATCCCGTGGAACATATCATTTGCGTATCACGTGTTAAGCGACCGTGAACATTTTCTTTTTCAAATTGTTTTAATTGACTGATGCTATCTTAGAAATTGTTTTATTCAAAAGGGAATTAAAGACCTTTCAAGTTTTTCATGATTATCTGCCATCTAACCATTTGCTGACCCCGTAGACGACTGTACGTACTAATTTATCCATAGATTTATTCCAAGATACGTCTATGCTTTATCAAAGGCTAATGGAAATAAGACATTTCTAGTTGCTGACGTGGTTAAATTTATACACCTACATTTATACGAATAAAGAATTTATGCAAACATCTAAAAACAAAAATATGTCAAGTTTGTCATTTTACGCTTTCTTGGTGATTTGTTCACAAAAATTAACAATCCAAACAATACCGGTATTAATGTTACACGTCTTCAAATTCATAGCATCATAGAACAGATGAATTTGAGCTTGGACTGGACATGCACGTTTCGGGTACTTAACCCTCTTCAGTGACCTTATATCCATACAATGGAATATGCCCAAAGACTGTGAACGTTGTGTCCAAAAAATACCGAAGGACGTATCAGGATGGGTGGGATATGTTTCTACAGGACCCACCTTTCAGAAATGTTTTTGGACCTCAATATTAAAAGTGCCAATTGAGAAATTCACACAAAGGTATATGATAAGATAGATAATTTTGGCTTCACGATATAGTAAATGTACCTTTCGTTTACGATGTTATGCCATAATATGTCACCACACCGTATATTTATATTATTTAAGAAGCTAGCGTTAGCTCTTCATGATAAATATTTAAAAAGCAACTTCAAGTTGATTAGATATTAGGCGAAGGATTTTGATATCACAAACCTTTCGGAAATTTTACAGGAACCAAACTTTTACTTCTCTTACTTTGAACAATCAGGAGGAATATTATTATAATAATTCTATTAAAAAAACTTGGAGGAGTGAGGAAGAGGTCCCCAGCAAGACCACCTGCACTGACCACAGTGGAACACAACCTCAGGATACAAAGAACATAGGATAAATATTTAGAACAAAGAAGAAAAAGGAGGGAATCCCCAACAAGACCCGGTTGCAGTTTCCACAAATGCAATTTAATTACAAAGAAGGCAAGCACTGAATCAAGGAAGATCAAACGTTAAATGCGACATCAATTAACTAAACACAAAGGATGGTATGGTTATCCGTACTGCATGCGCACTACCCTCCCACTTGTCCGGTTGCCCAATCTAAAAGAACGCACATTTGTTATGTATAATGGCATTCTCACTATTAAGTGTCGACAAAAATAAAAAAGCTAAACACAGGGGTCCTGATGAAAAACAGATTAATACATTTGTATATGTATATGGAAAAATACCATAACATAGGCTGTAGCGAGCCAATACATGCAGTCACCCGAGGTGTCCAATCAACATTCAGAGAAGACAGATGGTTTGGACACTGTCTTCTCCAACAAGGTTTGGATAGGTCCCGTCATGGAGTCCCTTAGGAACAGTATGTCGAAGTGTACCTCTAAAGAACGCGCTTGTGCAAGGCTGTAAATGGGTCAAGATCCTTCAGGGTTGCCAGCATTCTTGAAAAGTCAGGTAAATTGCCTTCTTTTTTAAGGTCAGGGAATGTTAGAATTTGGTCAGTCTAAAATGAAAATTCATAAAATTCGGGGGAAAGTCAGCGAAATTTTTTTCAGAGCTGAAAAAAATATTAATTTTATGGCCATGACAGTCTTCAAGTATTTAAAAATTGAAGTGATTAGAAATGAATTTTAAATGATAAAGGTCTCATAAGAATACTTTCAAAACCTTTGTTTTTGTTGTTCCTTTTAAAAGGCCTTACATGATCCCATGTATAAAATTTTCATAAATTAATCAGAAAAAAATAAGCAGATTGGATAGCTAATTGGGAAGTCAAGAGGCCATTTAAATATTTGGCGGTTAAATTTGGTCAGTGAAAAACATGAATTGGTCAGTGAAAAGTCAGGAAGTTTGTTCACCAAAAGTGCTGGCAACCCTGACCTTGCAGAGTGTCCTTCTGCTGAAATCAATATCATTGTTCACGGTGCATAAAAACGATGTAAGCGTATTATCCCATCGTGACTGCATGTGTTATCATACCAGAATACGTTTTAACTAAGTTTTCATTTGAATTTTAAGGTCCGAAACTTTTATATCTGTACCCCGGACTTTATCGCTTTTCCGAAAATAAGTATAGTTCATAGTGACTAACCAGGAATAAATTTACCGCACTTTACTATTGGCGCCGTGGTCTAGGGGCTAAGGCGTCGGGACCAATAACCGAAAGGTTGCTGGTTAGAACTGCACTGGTACTGCAGTTCCGCCGACACTGTTCAAAGTGTAAACATGTTAAATACATGTATGAAAAACGTCATTGTATTCTTGTGTCTACATGTCTGTGATGCTGAATAAAGTATTGGGAAATTACCGTACTTTACTTTGGAGACGATAAAATCACTATGTAATAATACCCTAACTGTACAAGGAATACCTTAAAATCTAGTACTTTCTGACCTTAATCTTGACCATTGACCTTGTTAATCGATTGGTTTTTATTCCTCCGAATAAGGAATATTTATGGAAGGTTCAGAGATTACACGATAATCGTATTGTCATCTATGTTGTTCATTGGGATTTTAGTCTTGAACCCACCGTGACCTTGACCCTTGACCATCAAATTCAATAGGGTTCATCCTCTCCCTAGGTGGATAATTTGTTAAGGGTTTGCATTGTTATCCTTTGTTGTTGCATTGTCTTCACAAGTTTTTTAAGCTAAGTCCACTGTGACCTTGATGATTGACCATTGACTTTGAAAATCAGTAGGATTATCCTCACTCCAAGGAGGTGATTGCGGAAAGATTAGTGATCCCATGATGATCTTGTTTTTTCTTCTATGCTGTTCAATATGACACTGACCTTGAAAATCAATAGGATTCGTCCGCCCCCTTAATTAGAAAACATTTGCGGAAGATCCTATATCGATGTTGTTTTGTGTTCTATGCCGTTCATAAGCATTCTCAGCCATAGTACACCGAGACTCTTGACCATGAACAATCTATAGGGTTTATCCTCTCCCCTAAATTAACATAATGTTTCTATGATTATTGTTTTTTCTTCTATGATGTCAACTAGAATCCGGATACACCCTAATAAGTACACATTCACGGATGCACGGCAGTCATGCATGCTATATCCCCTCCGCAGCAGAATAGCGACGGGGTTATAGTAGAGCTTTGCCATTAACAGACGGATGTTGGCCGACGAAGTACGTCCGAACGAAACACGACGAAACTCACCAAACATAAGGGGTCGTGTATAAAAAATGATGTATCTTTCAAAAACTTCAAGAAAACTCTATTGAGACGAATACATATTACTATATATGTATTTATTTATGTCTTTTTATTACTGACTGCAGTAACTAATCAAATTTTTGTCGAAATTTTGGCGAGTTTCGTCGCGTTTCGTTCGGACGCACTTCGTCGGTCGACAACCGTCTGTTATTGGTAAAGCTCTAATGTAATTGATGATTCAATTTCTACAAATTGTCGATGGATTTAATTTACCTTTGATCATCCTTTATTAAGTCACAATAAAAGATAGGCTGTGAAATTCAAATGTAATATACTCTGTTGTCAATGTAGATCCGAATTTTTGTAAAATGTCCAGAAAGTCTGAACATTATACGGTATAGTTTATGAAAACGGAAATCTTGAACTAAAAGCTACTTGATAAGAAATCTTGATCTAAAAGTTTCTTCGAAGAGTCTATTCAGTTACTGTTAGCTCTTATAATGTTAAAGGTCTTAAAATTCAATTTCAAGACTTTTTGATAGCAGAAATTTTAGAATGCGTTTAAGAGACAGACGATCGACCGAAGTTGCTCTATTGTGAGTGCTGTTGAGATTATCGTCAGGATCTTCTTTAACTCATTTGGATCACACTTATGCCCTTTGCCATGTGGAGCTCGTAGAAAAGTTCCCTATGAGGGGTTTGGCAGTAAGTGTTTCGAATATTTTCCCTGACGTGGTGGCAATGACACTTTCTATATAGATATGGCCACAGACAGTGCATGTATTTTATATATTGTTTTTATTTTCGTGCATGAACATCGACGGCAGGTGCGTCTAGCCAACATGGGATGCTTACCCCTCCCGGGCACATGGTCCCACCTCTAGCTTGCAATGCTCAATATGGTGCTCAATTGTGAGTGTTGTTGATATTATCGTCAGGATCTTCTTTAACCACTAAATGGTTCAAATGTTAAACGTCTTCAAATTCAATAGCATCATTTGGGAACAGATTTATTTGCAGTATGGACCAGACATGCACGTTTCGGGTACTTAACCCTCGTCAGTGATCCTCTATCTAAACAATGTAATATGACCAAAGAGTGTGAAAATTAATATGTCCAAAATGTACCGAAAAATGTAGCAGGATGGGTGGGATATGATGCTACAGGACCCACGTTTTAGAAATTTAAAGATTTTTCGATAACAGAAATTTTCGAATGCGTTAAGGGGTATCGACAAACCGTTATTCGCCATATTGGATTTTTTTGTAGTGTGTTATTGAAAATCTTTCCTTACACCGAGTCATGGCTCCAACTTCAACTATTTTAATCCCAAGTATTCTCAACCCCAATAGCTACATTTCCTCATATTTTCTACGGAAAATTACATTAAGATTTTAACATTAGAAAGTTTTTAAATTCATGCACAGAACTGCACAGCTGCACCTCAGAAGAATTTATGAATAATACTATAACTTACCTTAAACATTACATTGATACTATATCTGCAACCATTTGTCCTTCGATTTTGAGTACAAGGTCTCATTATCATATAAATCTCTTGTTAATACAACACGGTGGTTTTTCGAACACGAGTTTTTACAGGTAGCCATTTTCACGTGCCGATCCGCCCCAACATAGGTAGAAAAAATAAACGATTTTTAAGTTCCTGGGGGTAATTCACTAGAATTTCGACTGTTTACGGTTCAATTATTAATTATTTACATGATATATATTAAAAAAGTGGGATAGTCATGTGAATTATAGGTGACAAATTACAAATGTGCAACATTCCGGGGATCCGCCCCTGGATTCATTTCTATGTTGATATGGCTACTAGCCCCTTGTGTGTAAAATGAAGATACCAGGTATTTTGAGAAAGTATGATCAAAATTGGAGGACAAATGTTGGTAGACATATGATGATAGTAACGTTTAAGGTAGGTTATAGTATTAATCATGAATCCTGCAAACCTGTAGCTGCGCAGTTCGGTGCACTAAGTTCAAATGGTTGTCATGTAAAAATATTCATGCAGTTTTTGTTTAAAATGATGGGAAAATGACGATGTTGAGGCAAAGAAAACTTAGTATTAAAATGGTTAAATTTGGAGTCTTAATTCTGCAGAACGACAGATTTTCAAGTATGCTTCACGTCAAATCCAATATGGCCGATAAAATTTTGTCGATACCCCTTAAAGAGAAATCAACCGAATGTTTCACGTCTTCAAATTAACTAGCATAACTGTAGAGCAGATAAATTTACAGCATGGACCAGACATGCACGTTTCATGTATTTAACCCTCGTCAGTGATCCTCAATCTAAACAATGTAATATGGCCAAAATCTGTGAAAACCATGTTCTAAATATACCAAAAGACGTAGCAAGATGGTTGGGATATGATAATACAGGACCCAGGTTTTAGAAACTGAAACAGACATTTTCAAATGCCCCACTCCTTGCCGACATTTTCCTTTACTCGTACGAATCTGAATTCATTCAATCTTTTGTCTCTGAAGGGAAAAGATACTTGGCTTCTGACTTTAACTTCACTTACAGATACATAGACGATGTGTTGTCCTTCAATAATCCAAAATTCGCGGATTACCTCAGCAGTGTATATCATTCGGAGCTTAAAGTCAAAGAAACTACAGAGATAAATAATTCAGCATTCTATTTGGACACTCTGTTGTCCTACGGCACTGATGGTCACATGAACACCTCACTCTATGACAAAGGTGACGACTTCAATTTCAGCATTACAAACTTTCCTTTTCTGAGTAGCAACATCCCTTCATCGCCTGCTTATGGCGTGTTCATAGCTCAGTTGATACGCTATGCCAGAGCAAGTACCAATTATACTGATTTTGTTCTGAGAGCTAGGCGTCTTTTAGATAAGCTTCTCAGTCAGGGATATGTTTGTGACCGACAAACATCGTCACTGAGGAAGTTCTACGGTCGATATGGGGAACTAGTCATACACTATGATGTCCCACTCTCCAGAATGTCGGATGATATTCTGTCATAGACCATTTGAATCATCCAACCAAAGATTGTACTCTATGTCTTCCGAAATGGAAGTAACCGTATGTGACATTTCTACCGAATTGAAGTGGCGGTTGTTGCATGCAGGCAGGAGATGCTTACTCTTCCTTGGCACCTGGTCTCACTCCCATATCGGGAGTTCTCTTCTTTTCATATGGTGGAGGTTTTTGTTTGTTTGCTAATTTGGTGCCTGATTTTGTATGCCTTCGGTTTCTGATTTTCTGAATTATCGATTATGTGCTGTATACAAGGATATGGTCATTATCCATATTTGTCATTGAAGAAACGATCAACCGAAATTGACCGAACTTGGCTACATGTGCCCTCGGGGACTCCTGGTCCACCAGCAGTGACACTCACTAAGTGGTACAAATGTTCCACGTCTTCAAATTCACTGGCATCATTTTAGAGCAGATAAATTTACAGCACGTTGATCTCTATCTGTTGAACGAGTTGAACTCTATCTGTCTTTGGGAGTGAAAAATCAAAGTGTTATCAATAAAAAACTTCCTTGCATGTTGTTTAGAAGTAGAGAACGCCGTTTACAACCTCATAACTATTAGCTTTACGTCACATTATGAAGTCATTGGAGCAAAGAGCACAGGGAATCATGACGTCATACGTATAAAGTGAGCTAAATCTTGTAACGTGCAAATTTACGTAGGAATACATTTTAAAGTATGTCAAGTGAATGTTACAAACACCATTTTGGACTTAAATATCAAAAATTTTTAATGGAGGGATTCATACAGGTGTGTATAATAAACGAGATGACTTTGGATTCAACATAGTAAATATTCGCTGGCTTGACGGCGATGTTCAGAGATTACCAATTCACACCTCACACGGTTTGCTAGAGCTGATGTAATGATGTTTTGGATTTTCATAGTAGACAAATTTACAAATTTCAAATGAAAAAACTTTTAGTTCAAGGCTTTCGCTTACACAAACTAGTAAAGACTTTCTGGATATTTCACAAACCATATTGTCAACTTTTGAAATTCGGACCCATACTAGTAACAGAGTATATTACATTGGGTATTTAACAATCTACATTTTTTGTCATAATTTACATAATAAGAAGGACCAAAGGTATACAGAATTACCATCGAAATTGTGTTAGAATCATCAAACGCCTTTTATATCGTGGATATGATCCTTCTGTCACCAGACGGGCACTTGGCTTGGTACTGGACCATCTACAGTACCATCTTACCAGCACATTCTTAAGAATTGCACTTTGACTGACTTCGACGACAGGACTCCACGACGGGCGCTTTCCAAACTTCTTGAGAGAAGACAGGGCCTCAACCACTTGTCCTCTTAGAATGTAAGTCGGACTCCTCGGGTGATCACATACATGCATGAGCTCGCTGCAGCCGCGGCAGAGCACGGATTGTATTTCGTATGACTTTTGTTTTTTATATCCATTTACATATCTATCTGTATCTGTGTTTCTTGGGCCCAAATGTCGTGCTGTCTGTTTGTGTGCTCATCTTACAATTGGGAATTTATTTTACATCATAACTGTACGTTCTTCGAGACCTCTGATCGGAAATCGCAAAAGTGGGAGGGTTGTGCGCACGTAATTCGGATAACCACATCGTCTGCTATTTACGTGGCAGATGGCCGTCCTAAGTCGGCACCGGTTGCCCAATGGTATCCTTGGTTAATGCGTGGTCTTTTGTGTTTTAAGTTTCTATGGTGTGAGTTGGTGTTCCTTGACCTTTTTGCGTCTCTTTCTGTGTGTTTTGCATTGGGTGTTTTGGAGTTTTGCTGTGGGTGCAGCAATCTAGTGTTGTCGGAGATCCCCTTCTTTGTTCTAACAAGATCGCAAAATGGTCTATTGTCTCCGTCGTATGTCCAATGTTTTCTTTCTGCGTGAGAAAGTTCTGTTTTTTAAAGAAATTTTAAGCCTTTTGATTAGTGGTTTTCGGAATCTGGTTTCGGCTTAAAGTCAAACGTCTTCAAATTCAATAGCATCATTTAAGACCTGATAAATTTACAGCATGGTGGATGATATTCTGTCATAGACCAGAATGGTGGATGATATTCTGTCATAGACCATTTGAACCATCCAACCAAAGATTGTACTCTATATCTTCCAAAATGGAAGTAACCGGATGTGACAGTTCTACCAAATTGAAGCGACGGGTGTTGCATGCAAGCAGGAGTTCTTACTCTTTCTGGGCACCTGGTCTCACTCTCATGTCGGTTCTTTTCACGTGGTGGAGGGTTTTGTTTGTTTGCTTTGGTTCCTGTTTTATCCTGATTTTGTATGCCTTCGGTTTCTGGTTTTCTGGGTTGTCGATTTTGTGCTGTATGCAGGGATATGGTCATTATCCATATTTATCATGGACCAGACATGCACGTTTCGGGTACTAAACCTTCGTCAGTGATCCTCAGTCTAAACAAAGCAAAATGGCCAAAAAGTATGAAAATATTACATTTTTGTCCAAAAAATGTACCAAAAGACATAGCAGAATGGGTGGGACATGATGCTACAGGACCCACGTTTTAGAAATTTCAAGAAATTTTGTAACAGAAAATTTCAGATGCGTTAAAGAGACAGAGTTGAGTATGACTCTCATTTACTGACTGTCTACTGTCCTGTTCACTTAATCTAGAGCACCCTGTTTTGATGATGTATTCTTTCTGCTGAAGAATTTTCCTATTGAATATTGTAAGGCCGGGTTAGCGCAGTGGTAGTGCGCTTGCTTCGTACCTCTTAGGTCCCGGCTTTGAATACCAGATTCTGCGAAGGGTCAAGATTAAGTGGGAGGGTAGGTGGTCCCCCACCCAGGCCTCTGCAGGGAAATTTCTCCGGGTTACTCCGCTTTCCTCCTGCTCCTTGGACCCCCTCACGCCAACATCTGAGCCAACGTGAGACATTAATATAAGTTGTGTAACTTGTTTGTTAAACGTTGTAAAATCAATAACTATTGTTTCCGAGAATTGACCTTCAACTTACCGTATAAGCGCATTTCAAACCGCAATATGAAAAATAGAATGTATACAGGAAATTTCCATGTTAATTTCAAGCCGACGCCATATTGTTCTCCGTATCACCAATAGTAACTTTATGTCAAAGCGTCCGACGTCACGCATTCTCAATGAATTAACGATAGAAAATCCCCGTATACTTTTTATTTCCTGTCATATTTCTAACTTAATTGACGCACAACCAAAATAATGGTATTTTCTGTTACGACTAAAGGAGTACTATAAAATTGATATCTTTTTGGAAGATTGACAATATCATATTATAGAGAAGACCGGGAAAACAGGGTGTTCAGGATTTTGTGAACAGGACTAGTAGGTTACTTTTCATAGCCTATTGTCCTGTTATCTTCGTTCACATCTAATGTCTTATTCTTGCTTTTATCGTTCCCCTCCCTCTGCGTGTACTTGTCATTACTGCAATAGGGATAAAAGTGCTGCTTCCTTTGTTTATTTTTTCTTGAAATTTCTAAAACGTGGGTTCTGTAACATCATATCCCACTCATTCTGCTACGTCTTTCGGTACATAATAATTTTCAAACTTTTTGGCCATATTGCATTGGTTAGACTGAGGATCACAGAAGAGGGTTAAGAACCCGAAACGTGCATATCTGGTCCATGCTGCAAATTTATGTGGTCTTAAATGATGCTGTTGAATTTAAAGACGTTTAACATTAGTAAAAGTTAAGAAGCAAGAAATCAATAAGACCTCCTGACTCATCTCCTCCTCTTTCATGTCGATTTCAGTCAAGTTTAAAAGTTCATGTATATTGTGAACCTGGCACATGTTTAGTCGAAAAAGCTTTAATGCATTTTTGCTTTTTATTCTAATGAAGATTTCTATCACTTTATGGTCATCAGGTCATGAAAATATTCATAAGCGGAAACAGAAGAAAAGAAACTCCTTTTCTATAAAATTATTAATTCCGCTATCATTGGATCTTAGTTTTTCAGCAGTTTGATAACTTTTTCGTAATTTTACATTCAGATTTAATTGATTTACCAAAATACTTGCTACGTTGGAATTGAAAAAAAATCTCAGACTGATCCTGGATCTTTCACTGCAGCTTTTAGTCTTTACTGACACTAACTGTATATAAGTATCATGCTGATTTCTCAAAACGTTTTTCTTTCATATTTTAACGATCAACATTAACCTCTTCACCATGAAACTCGTGAGTGTTGCGTCCTTGTTGATTTTTGCCATTCTCATCAGTGAAAGCGAGAGTGGAGCGGATGAAAGCAAAGACAATATGAAGTATATTCAACAGCATGATTAAATCTGTAAGTGTAGCTTTATAGATAAATAGCCCATTTCACAAACATTCTTCAGTAAATGTTTAGGAAATGTTGGAACTTTTGCTGGATTAGTTCTCCGTAAATGTATCTAATTATGTATATAGTATGTAGAAATGATATTTAAGAAAGCATTATACAATCTAAAATGACGTATTTCGCCTACGAGTATTGAACGAAAGTTAACGAAAGTCCCTGAAATTTTCGTAAGACATTATGTGACATTATATTAGGCACTGTTATGTAACCTTCTAACAACTCTTTTTTTCAGTGTTTATCTTTGTTTCCACCTTTGACCCGTATTTCATCATTGTCATTGCATTTTCATCTATATTTTCTTTTTGAAATTAAAGTTATTTTAATTCTGGAGCAGTCAAATTTCTATTTTCAAAATGCATAAGGTTGACATACTTGATAATTACATCTACATGAGTTAAAGAAGATCCTGACGATAATCTCAACAGCACTAAATATAGAGCACAAAATTGAGCATCTTCATAACTGGTAACTATGACGACATGCAAGAAAAATATGTCAACATGCAAGATATTTACGTCGACATGAAAGATAATTATGTATAGTGACATGCAGAATAATAACAACACGTATGTAATGTAGTCAAGGACGTATCACTTTAACAGATTATCTCGAATCCTTTTTTTTTTTTTTAGATTTTTTGCGCTATTTCAGAATAGAACAAAATGTTTAAAGAACATTTCCACTGTAATACTAGATATGGGGATGTGTTTTTTAATTAGACAATTTCTGAAAATAGTACACAATAAATATTTTAATAATCATTCTTAAATAAGCAGTTGAAGAAAATACGGGGTCACAAAATGCATACGTGCAACGCATGTAACTTATTGTTAAATACCTAGTATACCTTCTTTATTCATCTAGAAAGATTGGGACATGAAATCTTCATTAGAAGACTGTGAGGAATGGAAGTTTGCCAAATTTCCAACTTTCAAAGCGCTATCCGATTTCAAGAAAAAGAAAGATGGAGAGAAGGTGTGGATTTTCGTAAAGGTATTTATCTTTATTACAAAAATATAACTATTTCTAAGATGACTTGAGATTTTCATCTTATGTGTAATTTACAACTCGCCTGGTGTAAAATCTCCATTAAACTTCCAGTCTGCCAAGCCCCGCCCATTCACGCGCCTGCAGGTGCAAAGTTCCAACAAACTTCCAGTTTGCTAAGCTCCGCCCATTGTCGTTGTATCAATAATAAAGATAATATTAAAATAGAAGTGACAGCTAGCTAGCCGTGGTTTATTTTCCAGTTATTCCCCTCGTCGCATGAATCAAACAAATAATCACCTCGCCGCTTAGATGATAATTTGATTGATTCCTGCTACGTGGTGAATTACTGGACAATAAACCACGGCTAGCTCGATGTTATTTCTATTTTAATATTATATATTATTAATGTAACAACAATGGGCGGAGTACGGATAGCTAGACTAAGTTGATATTCATTAAATATGAATTATGGCAAATTCATATTGGAGACGCAGGATGACCTGATAGAATTACTGTTTCAACAAATGAATGTGTCACCAGATGGACACTTGGCTTGGTACATGAACTTGGCCAATCTACAGTCTTGTACCAGCGCATTCTTAAGACTTGCACTCTGACTGACTGTGACGACGGGGCTCCATGACGGGCCCCTGTCCAAACCGCTTTAGAGAAGACAGGGCCCAGACCACCTGTCCTCTCTGAATGTCAGTCGGACTCCTCGGGCGATAACATACATGAGCTCGTTACAGCCGGCACAGCACGGACTGTATTACGTAGGCCCTCTTTTTATATCCATTTACATATTCATCTGTGATGCTTGGGCCCCTGTGTTTTGCGGTCTTGCGTGCGTATTGTCATCTAACAATGAGGACATTGTTTCACATCATCATTGTACGTTCTTCGAGACCTCTGGGTAATCAGAAAAGTGGGAGGGTTGTGCGCACCTTATCTAGGATAACTACATCGTCTGCTACTGACGTGATAGATGGCCGTCCTAAGTCGGCACCGGTTGACCCTTGGTCTCGTTGGTTTATGTGTAGTTATTTATGTTTGATGTTTCTATGTGATTTGGCGTTCATTGTACCCTTTCCGTCTCATTCTGTGCGTGCCTGCTTTGTGTTTTTGCAGTGGGTGTTTTGAGTTTTTGCTTTTGGTGCTGCAGCCGAGTGTTGTTGGAGATCCCCTCCTTTCTTGTCTTACAGAAAAATAATAACGCTCTTCGTTTTTCATCGTTTTTTTTTCATAGTTTTATATAACTATTTGCATTCTTCTTTTTTTACAATCCGTGTTTACATTATATTTCACCTAGTTTAAGAGAATATTTACTACGTGAACTATACGAAATAGTTCCCATATTCTTGAAACTAAGTTGTTTTCATTTAATTTCCACATGGAAAAGTTTATAAAAAGTTCTGCAAAATAGCATTAACAGAGGTGAAGTAGCAGCCGCACGGAACCCTGAGTAGAGAATGTTGTGAACCTAGCATCACCATGATTGGTAAAAAATAAATGATACTCAGTGTTAGAGAATGTCTTTTCGACTTATATTTTAATTTCATTTACAGGTAGAGGTTAATGAGAAAGACAAGTCGCCAAGATACACTCAAGCTGTGCTTTACAGGGAATATGGATCCATACTTAGGAGTAAAGTTAAATACATGGGGAAAAAACATCTTCAAACCAAAGATGCATCGGTCTGCGTTGATATCGAAAATTGCTTTTATGATAGGACGAAGAGATGCGAAAAAGCACAATAGATATTCTGAATATAATGTACTTAATCTTGAATTAAACATAATGAAGATTGAATGAGAGTGTGATTTCTTTATTAGAACTCTATGATGGAAAAACCAGAAAAGGTTCAGTTCCCTTCAGTCTGCAGAACACGTAAGGTCTATTTTCTGTACGACAAATACTTTTTATTTCCATATATCGTTTTTGTGAGACTTACTATGTTTGATTTTCTTGCTTGTAATCTAGTGTGTGTTACGCATACTGTTCACGCGTAAATTTCCGCCTTGGGTGTACTATTTTTCGCGTACTTCACAAATTAATTGGTCTTGCGAAAATATCCCCAAGCGAAGATATCCCTGCTGCATTCTTACAATGGCAAAGATAAATAACAATTCTCTGTAAGCACTAGAATTTTAGTTTAGGGGTCTGGCACGCTATGCCACACAGATCCTTACGGTATTCATGCAAACGAAAGGCCATAAACTAGAAAATACATGAAAATGAAGAAAAAAGATGCTGGTTGCCATGGAAAGATGTTTTAAACATTGAAAAAGTGCCATTTTAAGCTTTTTGAAGCCTCACAGGATCTAAATTACACATTTTCTTAAGAGATATGTGATGGGATTGTAATTTTGAATCCTAATTCTTTGTGATAAAACCATTAATATCAGGATAATATGAAAATAGGGAATTACCATAGCAAATTCTAATTGTGAATTGTTATTTTTCTTGGTTGCTAAGGTAACATGGACGGTATCCAAAGAAAACTTATCTTTTTACTTCAGATTGTAGACCTTATTTCTGACTAAATCAAAGGAGAAAACATGAACAAGATTTATTCTATTATAAGCAAGTAGTGCTTATCTTAATTTTCATACAAAGAGAAATAAGCCGTTGCTTAGGAAACATATAGAAGACTAAGGCTCAAAATTTGAAATAGGCTAGTTTGTTTCCTTGGATACGGCCATTTTGAATAAATATAATGGATTACACTTTTTCCTGTATCAGTGTTTAAGCAACCTACTTTTACTCCACAAAGATTTTGTCTTTGTATCCTGATAAAAAAATTATTTCAATAGCTTAAAAATGTCCATATCTAAAAGATTTTTTTTTGTGAAAATCGATTTTTTTCCATAGCAACCATCCCAAAATTTGTTTTGTTTTCATCGAAATAAATTCTTTCGATAAGGTCATTTCTTATGGAATTGAAAATATTTTAATAACAACACTTCACATGCATTCTTAAAATTCAACATTAAAAAAAATGGTTGCCATGGTAACGTTTACACCACCAATTTTATTAAAGTATTTGAAAGAGTGCATTGCATATGACATTATGATGTTATCACATTTTATTGATCAAGTAGACTTATTTATTTATCAACGTCAGGAAGTCCATATTATCAATATTTCAAACCCACGGAAACGTTTGCCGTGGAAATTGAGATCCTTGGTAGCCTACTAATTTAAGGGTTTATTGAAAGTTCTTTCAGACTATTAGATAAAATCACTTATCATTATCTCAAAGCAATTGAAAAACAGAAGAAAAAAATTGAACGTCCAGAAGAATTTTGTCAGAATAAGCAATATTTATTACCCTGGCTACCGGTGTGTACTTTAAAAAATCTAAATAGATAATGTGTTTGGTTGAATGTCTTGTAGCACCTATTTTTGAATTTTATTACCATTGAAATTATGAAGCATTTGCACGAGAAACAGTAAGGCTTCAAAATAGTACATTTTTCATATTTTGGTTACTTATTAGCTGGTTACGATGGCAACCATGTCACATGGCAACAAAATTTTGACCATTTTCTATTAATAAAATTTTGCACTACCCATGAAATTTCATGAAGATCGGAGAACATGCGTGGCCAAAACTTTTTAAATGTTTACAGAGAATTGGTGAGAATCTAGCACCACTTTGAGTTCCGGATAGAGAAATATATATTAATTTTCTCGCATATTGAGCATATTGAACCTTCAGATTTCTCTTGTTTACGCATCAAAATGACTGAACGTCATTTGTAAATTTAGACGCAGATTCAGTTACCAATGAATTAATTATACTACTTAACAAATTTGAAATATTCTCTCTCTACGCACAGTTCTAAAATCTATACGATGGGAATAGGGCTGGGTCGATATATCGATATATCGGTACGTGTCGATATTGGTCATTGATATGAGTATCGATATATTTGCTCCAATACATTTAGATACGGTTATTTACAGCACAGAACATGCCCAAAGTATTTTCATGAAAATGTAATTATGTTAATCATTATCTGTTATTTCGTTCGTAAAAGTCAGATATGTTCATAAATGGATCTTAATTGCCTTTCATTAGATCTTAATTGCCTTTCATGCTAGCTATTCAAGTTGTCTTATGATTCGAAGTATATGAATAACAACAATGCTTAAGGGGGCATACATGTATGTATTAATGTTATTGGAAGGTCGTCATTTAGGTTATATTTTTGTCATTCAACATGATTAATTAAATCTTAAAAATTATATCGACTTTTTTTCCAAAGACGTTCTAAAACAATCTGACCTCACGTGTTTATTTTTCTCAAAAACACAATTCTGATAAGGGTCTGACGGAAAAGTCTACGACCGAATAAAAAATAAGGGATTTATCTATGACTGCTTGCAAAATAAGGTAGAAAAATAACACTTGAAAATACCAATCAGGGAATCGTAATCGTATGTAAAATATAAAGAAATTGCAAAATTATGAGTAAGGCCCAACCACCAGGAACCCGCTTGACGTACTCTGTGTGTGTTGGGAGAGGGATCTCGTAGTTATTAGTGAATAAAATTGCTAATTTGTGCATTTTACGAAATAGAAAATTAGATATGATATATTGAATATCGGTACTTCTTGTATTTATTCGATAATTAGTACCGATACCCAGCCCTAGATGGGAAGCTACTTCTCATGATGTAGCAGACGGACTTATAGGTCATGACTTAGTTTGCCTCTATTTCTCATAAATATTGACTTCACGTTAGCAATATACCAGTATAAGGCAATATCATGTGATGAAAAGAATCTCAAATGAATGCTCGGGGATATAAAACACACAACTAGTTTTATAATGAAAATTCATTTGAGATCATATATATATATAGGATTTTATAACTGTAAAAAGGGATGATGCGGGAATGACGTTTGGTTACCAGTGAAAAGGAAGGGACATGTGGAGAAATAATGCCAATTTTCTCAGTCACGTGATGTAGTTCGTCATAAGTCCCATTAAAATCAGCTATTAGCTTTTCTCCATTAAGGAGTATGGACAAAACTTTATTGGCCATATTGGATTTGACATGATGTAATGTTGTAATGTAAATAAGTTTAAATATGCTTATATGTCTGTATATTATCTATCTTTATTATATAATTGATTTAAACGTACTCTATATACGTAAAATACAACGCCCATCTGACCAGCGTAATCGGCAACTTACGCTGAGTTGCCGATATATAGGCAGCTCACGTCACTTGGCCCTGGAAAACGGCAGCTCATGCCGGGTTGCCCCAGCGTAGCTATAAATAGCGACGCGCAGGTGGCCCAGCATCTCAGTGTCTAGACAGTGTCTGTAGAGTGCGCGTCGCTATCTTTCAATTGTTATACTTTGTTTCTATATCGTTTTAATCATATCGTAAACTTGTAAATAAACTAGGAAACTTTATTCGGATTTGGATATTATCTTTTCACAAAGGATTATCATCACACCGAGGATTTACACTACAATATCTGGATTTATATACATTGTACATACATTTTTACCGTGTACGCTACCAAAGGGATTTCATTACATCTATTACACAAATAAAACTGAGTGACCGCAGTGGCCTACGTTACAACTGATGGCAGCTCGTGCGATATAACCTACGTGATTTGTGTATATTTTAATCATTTTAGTGCATTTGTTTCTCGTGTGTGTAATTCTTCATTATGGATGCACAGGAACCGACAAAATTCGTACGCGTGTACGATTACACAGAATTTGGATATGTTCATTTCGTGCGAAAAGTGCAAGTGAAATCGCGAGTGGAATGCAAAGAATGCTTCGCAGTATTTCCAAAGTGCTTGTACATGGATTCTGGAAAACGATGTGAAGTGTGTGGAGGAAAAGTGAAACAATTTTCTTAAATTTTGTGATGAAAAGTAAGTATTGGTGTGATCAGTGAAAAGTTTAGTAATTTTCGTGTGGATTCAGTGACTTAGTGTAAATATTCCCCCGTGACCTACGTGTGTATAATATATCGTTGTTATATATTAGTGAAATTATCGATTCGTTTTTTATTTAGTGTACGGTAAGTATATTGATATGTGTATTTGATACCGTACAAATTCTGTGGAAGTGAAGTGATAGTGCGCGATCGCGTTGATACATATATACTAAGTATATGTTTTGTGTTTTAATCAAGTGCGCGACCGTTTTATATCGATTTGTGCAAAGTGTGTAGTGTTTTGTGATTTATTTGTGCGCGTTCATTTTATGACTGTTCGTGTGTGAAATAATTTTGTGCGAAGTGTGCATAATACTGTGACGATTTATTTGTGCGCGATTATTTTTCTTTATTTTGTGACTGTGCGTGATCGCGAGTGAAATGTTTTGCTCGGTAGTGCGTTGATAAATTAATTTGTGCACAATGAGCCGTAAGAAGAAAATGTGTGCGCTCGCCTTATAGATGTGTATTTTATGAATCTGTGACCGATATATGTGTTATGACATTGTGTGAAATCTGTGCGCGTATATCGTATAAAACATTATTTTGTCCGTAACTCTGTCGATTAGTGTCCGACAAATGCCTGTGTTTTGTGCATTCAGTAAGTGAATAGTGCCGTGTTGTGTGCAATATTCGTGTGCATGTGTGTGATTCTTAAAATCTGTGACGAAAAAGATTTTATTCACGTGTGTTATGTGCCTCGTGTGAATTTTTATTCAGCGATTCAAACTGGATTTCTTTGCGTTGTGTGGAATATTTGTGCATATCGTGATTATAATAAATGTGATGATGCAACACGATCAAACGACATATTCACCTCGTGAAATGGAACTTACAGGTGAGTTACAAAATGAACCAGGGGAGATAACCCCTCGTGTGTCCGGACAAAGACGAAAATCACCGGTTTCGGTCAGGAGAAACTTATTAGATTCGTTTAATGAAGCTGCAAATACATGTACACCGGTAGCTTCAAGCACACCTGTGCTTTCAGACCGACAAAATGCGCCGTGTGATGCAAATAGTACGCGATTCGATAATTCTGAGGATGGATGGACTTGGATTTTCAAACTATGGACGATCATTTCAGTTCTGATTGGAACACTGTGTGCCGTGTGCTATAAATACTTTCCTGGATATTTGTTGCTGGTGATGACGAAGGAAGTGCTTGTGACGAGTGCCTGTGTTTTCATGATAGGATTATTCATAGGGATTCTGTGGAAGTACTGTTTCCGAAAACGACAAAATATACGTAATCCAAGAAACGTAAGATTTGATTCTCCCCTCGGGAGTAACGTGAATTTCCCTAGATACGATTCATCATACTTAGACGAAAATATGGGTGCCATTGGTAACCCTGTGCAACGCGCTAGTTTCTCGCAACAGGTCCCTGTGAAACGGATATTCAAAGGAGATGGTGAAGATATATGGTCCGAATTTATTCGATATTTTGAAAACATTGCGACAATAAATGGCTGGAATGAGGAGAGAATTCGCATTATTTTCTTTACTGTGTTTCGTGGTCAGGCAGAAACTTATGCTTACGGACTTCCTGTGGAAATAAGAAATAACTGGACTGAATTAAAACGGGCTATGGACGATAGATTTGGTCACCGTGCGATGAAAGAGAGCTATGTTGCTGAGGCTAAGATGCGGAAAAAGAAGCAAAGTGAGACTTTTAGAGATTTTGGACAGGCCATAGAGGATCTATATCGCAAGGCATACCCCGACAACAGAGATTACGTACAGGAAAGTAGCATGAAAACTTTTCTCGATAATTGCAGCGAAGATCACGAATTTCGCTTCGCAGTAAAACGAACAAGACCAAGGAATCTACAGGATGCTGTAACTGCCGCAATGCAAGAGGAATGCATTAGGTTAGGCGAAAATCGACGGGAGGATATTGTGAGACCAAACAAACGTGTTCTGTATACTGGAAACGAGGCGATGCAAAAAGTGCGCAATAAACACGATGTTCAGTCGAAAGCTAGTGAACTCCGAACCTTTTCGCAAAAGAGATGTTTTATTTGTAATTCTGCAGACCATTTATCCAGGAACTGTCCGATAAGAGATAATCGTAGAGGGAATTACCGTCAAAACCGCACCGACAACCATTCGAAGTCGTTAAACGACTCGAGACCGAGGCAGTAGGCCGTGCACCGGTCGATAAACCAGAAAGGCCTAGTACAACGATATATTGTGATCCGATTTTCAACGAAGCAGAAGTAGTTAATGAAAGGACACACGGAAAGCACGGAAGTGTTATTCAGTCTGGGATTACTGGAGAGGTGTGTACCAACGAACCTGACTGGTGTTTAAAGTCGTCGTCAAACGCATTGGTTCGTTTCTGTGCAAATAAGGTTAGCCACGGTGATCAGTCAGTGTTCGAGAGCAGGAGCGAACTCAGGATTCCCGGAAGAAAAGGGTTCCTTGTGGATGGACTGATCCAGGGTGCTAATGTGACATGGAAAGTGGATACTGGTGCCCGTAGATCATTTATTACCGAGGATACCTACTATAACATGTTACCCGATAGTAGGCCAGTACTAGAACAAGTACGGAGTAAATTTATAGCGGCAGACGGACAATTTATAGACGTACTAGGGACAGCGATAATGATTCTAACTTTCGGAGGAATGAACTTTGAATTTCGGATTTTTGTGGGAGGAGTTACCCAAAATCTTTTAGGTGAAGATTTTTATGTGAAATACAAGTGTAATTGGGACCATGACAACTCAGAATTTGTTGTGAAGTTTGATCCTATTGAAGGAGAACGAACAAATAAAATATTTTGCGCCGAAACTATGGAAATCAATGCGGGACAGGAGGCTATTATTCCGTCATATCTTTCGTATGTAACAGAGGAAGAGGGATTACCTATGTGTTTACAGAAATTTGCTCAAGCTCATGAGTTAGTTTTAGCGAGATCTTTACTTAGTGCGCGTGATCGTGATGTGTGTATCCGTGTGTACAATCCAGGAGTGGAACCAGTAGAAGTGAGGAGGGGTACAGTTATTGCGTTATTTATTCCGGTTCAGTGTGTTAGTGAACCGATTAGTGCTACGAGTGATGTGAACGTAGTACGTGAAGAATGTGAAACTACAAGTAGTGATTTGCCGGTGCATTTAAAAGCTGCTTATGAGGAAGGATGTGAAAACCTCAACGAGGAGCAGTGTATGAAGTTTAAGGAATTCCTAATTAGAAGATGTAATGTGTTCGCGAATCCGAATGGAAAGTTGGAACGAGTAAAATTCGGAGAACACGACATAAAATTGAGTGATGAGAGACCATTTAAAGAAGCACCGCGTAGAGTACCTATATTCAAGAGGGAAGTTTTAGACGCGGAGATAGAGAAGTTAGAGAAGCAGGGTCTCATCGAGAAATCGAATAGTCCGTGGTCTTGACAGTTGGTTTTAGTGAAGAAAAAGGACGGAAGTTGGCGTGTATGTGTAGATTACCGCCGTTTGAACGCTTTAACAGTGAAGGATGCGTACCCCATACCGAGGATAGAAGATGACCTTGATGCCCTGAGTGGATCAACGTGGTTTTCCTCACTAGATTTAAATATGGCGTATCACCAGGTTCCAATGTCAGAAAACGACAAACAGAAGACTGCATTCGCAACTCCTCGGGGAGGATTGTACGAATATACAGTGATGCCTTTCGGATTGTGCAACGCTCCTGCAACTTTTCAACGCATCATAGAGCGAGCATTGATAGGACTTCAGAGGAAAATAGCCGTTTTGTACTTAGATGACATCGTAGTTTTCGGCAGAAATTTTGACGAACATATGGAAAATTTGGAAAAAGTGTTCGATCGATTAGACGAAGTGAATCTTAAAGTGAAAGCGAAAAAGTGTTCATTTTTCAAGGAGGAAGTGAAATTTCTAGGACACGTAATATCAGCCAGAGGAATACAAACGGATCCAGGGAAATCAGAATCAATAAGAAACGCTGCAAAACCAACCAATGTTAGTGAACTTCGTAGTTTTATAGGACTAGTGTCATACTACAGAAAGTTCATAAAGGATTTCGCAAATATTGCGCGATGTTTACATGGATTAACGAAAAAGGGAAAGAAATGGGAGTGGACGGAGGAGTGTGACCATGCCTTTCATACTCTGAAACAGAAATTAGTGAGTGCTCCGATCCTAGGATATCCGGATCCGGAAGGAGGACATTTTATTCTTGATACCGATGCGAGTAATTCTGCGATTGGATGTGTTTTATCGCAAATTCAAGGTGACAGTGAAAAAGTGATCGCTTATGGAAGCCGGGCTCTGTCAACTGCTGAGTGTAATTATTGTGTGACGCGCAAAGAGATGCTTGCAGTGGTGTATTTCATGAAGTATTTTAAACACTATTTGCTAGGACGTGAATTTGTGTTACGAACTGACCATGGATCTCTAACATGGTTGCATAGATTTAAAGAACCGGACGGTCAAATGTGCAGATGGTTACAACAAATAGGCCAGTTCAATTTTAAGATTGTGCACAGAGCCGGTAAAAAGCATAGTAATGCTGACGGACTTTCAAGGATTAAGATGACCGAAAATGACACCGTGTGTAGACAGTGCAAACGGAAATTAGATGATGAATATTACGGTGTGCGAGAGAGTCACATAGAGGACTTGCGAAGGGATCGATGTGGTATCGATATACAAAGTGATCAAGCTATATGTGATATTGAGTGTTTGTTTGCGATAAGTGACGATAAAAACGCGAAAGAGGATTTAAAATCAAAAAGAGGGCGACGAAAGAATCGACCTAGGAGAGCTAAACCTATTCCGGTGCCAGATGCCGATTTATCGTTTTCCGGAATTCGAGAACTACAGGTTAAAGACGACGTACTTGGACACGTAATTGCTTTTATAGAAAAGCATGGTTCCAAAGTTAAACCGAAATTCGAGTCGATAAGTCATTTACATCCAGAATTTAAGTTTTGGTTAGGACGTTGGGAAGTGCTCACCGTGTATAATAGAGTACTGTGTATTCAGTGGATTGAGGAGAGTGCTACGCGACTAAGAATATGTACGCCAAAAGTGTTACGAAGTGCAATTTTGTGGTATTTACACGACTCGCCGACATCTGGACATCAAGGAATTCAAAAGACAATAAACAGAGCAGATATGAGTTCATATTATTGGCCTAATTTTCATCGCGATATCACGGATTATGTGAATTCGTGTGATATATGTGAAGAAAAGAAGAATCCGCCGAGGAAAAAGAGACATTTTATGCAAAGTTATATTGCTGGAGGACGATTTTAGCGGATTGCAGCCGATTTAGCCGGACCTTTACCTAAAACAGAGAATGGAAATGTGTACTTGTTAGTTGTGTCGGATTATTTCACGAAGTGGACCGAAGTGTATGCGTTACCGAATATTGAAGCCGAGACCGTGGCTGAAGTGACTTTCCGTGGTTGGATCAAGCGTTATGGATGTCCACTAGAACTCCATACAGATCAAGGTAGTCAATTTGAGAGTCAGTTATTCTCTCAATTGTGCACTGTTATGGATATAACGAAAACAAGGACTACCGCATTTCACCCTAGATCCGATGGTATGGTGGAGAGGTTAAATCGTACTTTTAAGGAAATGCTATCGAAATATGTGAATTTAGTGCAAACGGACTGGGATCGTTTTATAGACACATTATGTATGGCGTATAACACATCTGTTCACGAAACTACAGGAATAACGCCATATCGCATGATGTATGGATGTGAAATGAAAGTGCCGATAGATGTGATGAGCGATTTTACGTGTTTCGAGGAAGAAATTCCCGTCAATCGTAGTGATTATGTGCAGAAAATGTGTGAAAATCTCGAAATGGCGCATAAAATTGCCAGGGACAATATAAGAAAATCAGTGAAAACACAGAAAAGGAACTACAATCGCAATATCGTAGAAAAGAATTATGACGTTGGCGATACAGTGCGACTTTATCAACCTAAACAAGTGACCGGAACTAAGATTAAATTGTCGAGATATTGGACAGGACCGTGGATTGTGCTAGAAAGACTTTCTAATGTGTTATACAAAATTCAGCATTCCAGGAATTTTAATCCGAAAATCGTTCATGCCGACAATTTGAAAAGATATCGCACAGGAAAAACTATACGCCGAAATTTAGAACGATTAGTGCTGCGTGAAGCAACCAAGAAAGTGAATCAGAGTGTGAAGGAACCTGATATCATTCCTGAACTTCCTGATAAAAATGTGAAAGAAGAAGATAGTTCTCGTGATATAGTGAAGGACAGAGATACTTTTCGTGACATCGTGAAAGAAAAAGATAGTTCCCGTGAAGAAGAGGATGATTATATTCCTGAATACAAAAGTGAGGATGAAACAGAGAAAGCGACGACAAAAGTGAATAAGAAAGAATCTACCGCTAGTGATAGTGAAAAATTAGAAAGTGATCCTGTGAAAACAAGGCATGGCCGTGTGATCAAACGCCCTGTTCGTTTTAGAGAATAAAGACACGTGTCAATTTTCTGTAAATAGTAGATAGCAGTGAGCTCACCATTAGTTTAATTCGTGTTTTCTGTGTTTTATTATATTATCAACGTTGGATGGACATACTACGGACGTTGCCCGGAGTCCCCGTAGTATATTTGGATTTATGTGTATTCGTGTATTCTGTGTTTTATTATATTATCAACGTTGGATTGACATACTACGGACGTTGCCCGGAGTCCCCGTAGTATATTTGG